>VFFE01006923.1:212627-295144 GCA_008921705.1 Burhinus oedicnemus
TGGGAGTCGATCTCTTCTCCCAAGTAACAAGCCATTGGACAAGAGGAAATGGCCTCAAGTTGTGGCAGGGGAGGTTTAGACTGGATATTAGGAAAAACGTCTTCACTGAAAGGGTTGTCAAGCACTGGAACAGGCTGCCCAGGGAAGTGGTTTAGTCACCATCCCTGAAGGTATTTAAAAGATGGGTAGACATGGTGCTGAGGGACATGGTTTAGTAGTGGCTTTGGCAGTGCTAGGTTAATGGTTGGACTCGATGATCATAAATGTCTTTTCCAATCTAAACAATTCTACGATTCTATATGATGATAGGAAAATGGTGTGGAAGGGTGGAGCAGAAGGGAAAAGTAGCAAGCAGTATAGTCTTTCCTTACATGCACATACCTCTGTACAAAGGCACGGCATGCGCTACCTCTACAAACTTATCTGTGGAAATTTTTTTTGCTATGGGCTACTGCTCCTGAATGTTCTTGCCTCCAAAGATGAACTTTATGCCAGAGTCATAACAGTTGATTTAACAACACAGTCTTACCTTTTGGAGACCACTGTTAGGACAAAATGGCAGGGTGAGGAGGATTAATAATACAGCTTCCAGCTCAACTGTGTATTTCACTAGTTGAGTGCTTTGTGGTATCCCAAAGTACTGGAAATGAAAAGATGTGTTCTGCTTTTGTTAAAAGAGAATAGAAAACCTGAACGATCGTGTCAAAAACAACTTTCCCAGGTGACTTTTTGGAAGAAAAAAAAAAAAAAAGCATGAGTACAGCTGAAAGTAAGTTAGCACAGGTATTTCAGTGAGATAGGGGATGCCCTCCAGGAATCTCAGTACCTGGGGGACAATGGGAGTTGAATGGAGTGTCACCCCTTTTGTGTATCTGTTTGTCAGTCAGAAAAAAGGCCATGACCATACGATGAGGACTATGATGAGTACTTACCCTGAGGCAATAAGTGAAGTAGCTTTCTTTTCAGTATCAGAATATGTGTTGAAAATTTTCTTTAAAAAAAACACAGAAAAGAAAAAAATGTTTTGTTTTTTTTTTTTTTCTTATTGCCTAATCCATCTAATAGATGATACAGCAGCTTGAGATTTTAAGATGAAAAATGTTATTCAGACAAAGGGATTTTTGCACTAAACATCCATCTTCAGCTCTGCCATGTATGTGTAATGTAGCTTTTGAGCAATCACTTAAGACTGTAAGCGGTGGATAGTGTCATCAGAGAGTGCAAAACTGTGGAGAAACTAAAAGCTGTGTCTTTGTTACAGGTAAGTCAATATACATTTAAACGGCATTGCTGTAACTGCCTGAAAGTCAATATGAAAGTATTACTAGAGTCTGGATATGACAAGTGACATTTCTCAGCACTGAGCTCAAAAAGTTGACATGTGAATAGAGATGAAAGGAAGAAAAAAGGAAATTCTGCTGTTCATCAAAAACTAGAGAGCACATAAAACTGTCAACTGTAGGAGGAACAAAATTGCCTTTTGCCTTCCTTTTCAGTTATTGCTGCTTAAGAGCCAGCAGACTAAATATGACCCATAGTCTGTGGCAGCACTGGTGGAGTTGTGTTATATACACCGTCTGAAGCTGGTACCTGGGATTGGACCGTTTGCAGTTGACACACTGAAATTCCTGACTAGTACAGAATCATTCCTACAGGTCTGCATTGCTGACCATTTTGAAGGCCTTTTTCTAGTGAGATCTCAATTGCACAAGCCATTTATTCTTGATAGAAGAGCATACATGTCTAAAAGAATATTTTCTTTTCAATTCATCTTATTATTTCAACTGAATCCAGAGATGTTTCAGACTCATTGAATATAAAAAATGGTAGTGAGTGTTAGGGAAGGGAAGGCACTGGTGTGGTGGGTTGACCCTGGCTGGATGCCAGGTGTCCACCAAGCTGCTCTATCACTCCCCTCCTCATCTAGTCAGGGGGAGAAAAAATATGATGAAAGGTTCATGTTTGAGATAAGAACAGGGAGAGATCATTCACCAATTACTGTCATGGGCAAAACACTCTCAACTTGGGGAAATTAGTTTAATTTATTACCAACTAAATCAGAGTAGAATAATGAGAAATAAAACCTAATCTTAAAACACCTTCCCCCCACACCTCTCTTCTTCCCAGGCTTAACTTCACTCCTGATTTTCCCTACGTCCTCCCTGCAGTGCAGGGGGACAGGGAATGGGGGTTGCGGTCAGTTCATCACATGTTGTTTCTGCTGCTTCTTCCTCCTCACACTCTTCCCCTGCTCCAGCGTGAGGTCCCACCCACGGGAGACAGTCATCCATGAACTGCTCCAGCATGGGTCCTTTCCACAGGGTTCAGTCCTTCAGGAGCAGACTGCTCCAGTGTAGGTCCCCCACAGGGTCACAAGTCCTGCCAGCAAACCTGCTCCGGTGTGGGCTCCTCTCTCTACAGGTCCATTGGTCCTGCCAGGAGCCTGCTCCAGCATGGGCTTCCCATGGGTTCACAGCCTCCTTTGGGCATCCACCTGCTCCAGCATGGGGTCCTCCATGGGCTGCAGGCAGATATCTGCTCCACCGTTAACCTCCATGGGCTGCAGGGAGACAGCCTGCCTCACCATGGTCTTTACCATAGGCTGTGGGGGAATCTCCTTCTTCACTGACCTAGGTGTCTGCAGAGCTGTTGCTCTCACATATTCTCACTCCTCTCTCCTGGCTGCTGTTGCACAGCAGATTTTTCGCCGTTCTTAAATATGTTATCATAGAGGCACTACCACAATTGCTGATGGGCTTGGGCTTGGCCAGCAGCTGGCCCCCCTTGGAGCCAGCTGACACTGGCTCTATCAGACATGTGGGAAGTTTCTAGCAGCTTCTCACAGAAGCCACCCCTGTAGCCCCCCTGCTACCAAAACCTTGCCATGCAAACCCAATACAATTGGTGAAAATGAATGCAGTTGTGCAAATGAGCTCTACCTTCAGCAATATGACCAGACAGAACTGATGATCAACAGCTGCAATTGTCAGCCAAGTGCTGAAACTGATTCCTTTGTGATGGAAAACCAAAAGAGCATGGATGAGAAAGACTTTTTTTAATGAACCATCTGTTTCAAATATATTACCCCAATAAGAGTTGAAAACTGTTCAGCCATTGTCTATTCAGTTGTGCAATGTGTAGCACATGAGACCAAGACTGGTTATTTCAGTCCAGTAGCGGATGAACAGTTGTCCATATGACAAAAAACCACTGATGTTCAGAGGTCTTTGTCTGCAAAACTCCATAGATATACACAAAGCTGTACATTCTCCTGTTCACAATTGTTCTTGCTATTTAGAATGGCAAGGAAATATAGGACCAGCTGCCACAGTGTCAGGGAAGCTTATTTTGTCACTTCAGAAGCAAAGCTGCTTCTGTGAAGAAATACAACTTTAGCTGATGAACATGGGAGTCCATATATTATCTGAAGTTCTCAGAGATTCGTGGTTAAAGTCAAAAGCAAATTTTCAAACTATAAGCACTGTGCAAATTCGCTCTTGTGCGTATAACTCGAATGGGTTTTAAAGCATTATTGTTGTTAAAAATCTTGCTACTATGTCAAAAAGCTGATAAATCAGAGTAGGGAAAAAAAAATACTGAGCCTTTCCCTGAACTCATGCTGAAATTCTCATTAGGGACAACACACAAATTCTTGCAAGACTCCCAGCATGGCAGTTCACTGACCTAGCCAACAACCTGTACTTGAAAAGATAATCCCATTCACTTTCCAGTGTTTGTCTCAGTGAAAGTTGTAACTAGGTTTTTCACAGAAGTATGTGTGTTAGGACTAACGCGTGCCTTAAACTTTAAAGGAAGTCAGGGTTTGACTTTCATTAAAAAGGAAAGTTAGGGCTTGAGGACTGAGTTTCTGCATTAGATTCTGCTCCAAGGGATTATAAACACAGTGATTAGTCATTTTTCATATGATTAAAGCTTTATATTGCCAGGGATTAATTGCCTTCCATTAGACTCCACAGACACAAGACTTTGCTTGGGACCCTAATTGGAAATAAAATGGCTGATTTCATGTGACTCATTACACACAGAAGCAAAACAGAGAGATGTCCCAGTAAAGGAGTCTGGGCTGTAGATCTGCTATCATAGAAGAGACAGCAATGTGTAGCAGCAATATAAAGAGCTCTGAACTTTGACACCTGACGCTGATGTTATAAACTCCCATTCACTTTATTGCTTGCTGTACAATGCCAGTCACAGTTGAGATCACTTTCCTGCTGGTGTTAGGTATTTCTGTCCAGTTGTTCCTTTGTTTTTTTCTTATTTTCCAATGATCAAAATGACAAGTGACTTGGTATTTAGTTTAATGTTATCTGTCGTAGGTAAATATCACTTGATTGTTTCAGTCATTAATAAGGAAAAGCTAGTAAGAGGAAAAAAATGCTAAGGAAATCAACACAAGTTGCAATGAGGACAAAGGGCTATGACACAGACTGTGTTTTGATTGAGTTGTTTTTTCTCCCTTCTGTTATTTCTGTGAATCTCTTACGTCTGACTTGAAAAATACCATACTAACTGAGCTTGCTTTTTGTTGACATGACTAACACGTTGTGACACACAGGCGAGGTTTCTTACACTTAAAAATTACTGTTTTGTTTGAAAGGAGCTCAGATCTTTCACATTTCAGCCATGATTGTGAACATGTACCAAGTGAATTCCTTTATGGCAGAAACAAACATTAAGCTTGACAGCACGGGATATATACTCAGAGATGCCACCATTTGCAGACTTCTTTAGCCTGTAAGCATACACCCTTTTTTCATCTCATTAACATCATTACTTTGTTAAGCTGGAATTGGGTTTTTTTGAGAGACCTCGACTTCATATAGATTTAACTCTCTTATTCCATATTAATAATCATCATGTGACTGAGATCGTACTCTGATGCCCTATTTCCCTTTTCTTCTCTGATTTATTTTGACATTTCTACTGACCTGGCATAAAATAACTAGCCTATCTGTTTGCTCTAGTTTTGCAGTCCTGATTACCTGGGATATGGAGAAGGCTGAGGTGCTGAATGACTTTTTTGCCTCAGTCTTCACTAGCAAGTGCTCTAACCACACCGCCCAAGTCACTGAATGCAAAGGCAGGGACTGGGAAAATGAGGAACTGTAGGTGAAGACCAGGTTCAAGACCATCTAAGGAACCTGAAGGTGCACAGATCCATGAGATCTCATGAGATTCCTCCACGAGTTCTGAGAGAACTGGCAGATGAAGTTGCCAAGCCACTATCCATCACATTTGAGAAGTTGTAGCAGTCTGGTGAAGTTCCCACTGACTGAAAAAGGGGGAACATAACCCCAATTTTTAAAAAAGGGTAAAAAAGATGACCCAGGGAACTACAGGCTGGTCAGTCTCACCTCTGTGTCCGGCAAGGTCATGGAGCAGATCCTCCTGGAAACTCTGCTAAGGCACATGGAAAACAAGGAGATGATTGGTGACGGCATACATGGCTTCAGTAAGGGCAAATCGAGCCTGACAAACTTGGTGGTCTTCTACGACGAGGTTACAGCCTTGGTGGAGAAGGGGAGAGCAACAGATGTCATCTACCTGGACTCGTGCAAGGCATTTGACACTGTCCCGCATGATATCTTGGACTCTAAATTGGAGAGACCTGGATTTGATGGATGGACCACTCGGTGCATAAGGAATTGGCTGGATGGCCGCACTCAGAGAGTTGTGGTCAACGGGTGGATGTCCAAGTGGTGTGCAGTGACAAGTGGTACTCCTCAGGGGTTGGTACTGGGACCAGTGCCGTTTAACATCTTTGTGGGTGACAGGGATGTAGAGACTGAGTGCACCCTCAGCCACTTTGCCAACGACAACAAGTTGTGTGGTGCAGTTGACACGTGGGAGGGAAGGGATACCATCGAGAGGGACCTGGACAGGCTTGAGCGATGGGCCTGTGCCAATCTCATGAAGTTCAACAAGGCCAAGTGCAAGGCCCTGCATGTGGGTCGAGGCAATCCCAAGCACAAATACAGGCTGGGCAGAGAATGGATTGGGAGCAGCCCTGAGGGAATGACTTGAGGGTATTAGTAGATGACAGGCTCAACAGGAGCCGGCAATGTACGCCCACAGCCCAGAAGGCCAACTGCATCCTGGGTGCATCAAAAGAAGCGTGGCCATCAGGTCAAGGGAGGTGATTCTTCCCCTCTACTCTGCTCTCGTGAGACCCCACTTGGAATACTGTGTCCAGCTCTGGAGCCCCCAGCATAAGAAGGACATGGACCTGTTGGAGTGGGTCCAGAGGAGGGCCACAAAGAGGATCAGAGGGCTGGAGCACCTCTGCTATGAGGACAGGCTGAGAGAGTTGGGGTTGTTCAGCCTGGGGAAGAGAAGGCTCTGGGGAGACCTTATTGCGGCCTTTGAGTACCTAATGGGGGCCTACAGGAAAGATGGGGAGTGTAGTAATAAGAGGAGGGGTAACGGTTTTAAACTGAGAGAGGGTAGATTTAGATTAGATATTAGGAAGAAATTCTTTACTCTGAGGGTGGTGACACACTGGAAAAAGTTGCCCAGAGAAGTTGTGGAGGCCCCATCCCTGGAAGTGTTCAAAGCCAGGTTGGATGGGGCTTTGAACAACATGGTCTCGTGGAAGGGTGTCCCTGCCCATGGCAAGGGGTTTGGAACTAGGTGATCTTCAAGGTGCCTTCCAACTCTAAGCATTCTATGATTCTATGAATCTCTGCCCTCACCTAATCATGCAGCATTGGAAAAAGGGCTGAACATAAACAAAGGAAGCACAACTTGTAACTCCCCTTGGATTTTTGCTCTGGAAATATACTTCGTGTTTTTGTCATCTTTGGTCACGTATATACAAACAGAGACTACCTGGGCTCACTCTTCCATGACCCTAAGTCAACCAGCTCGTTCCTTGGAGCCATAGAGCATTCTCATAGTCTGCTAAATAAGTTAGGTTTCCAACTCCTTTATTAGTAGAAACCCTGATTTAAGACTGACTTATTTGTGAGATACTGTCTAAACCTGGTGTCCGAGGCACTGTTATTGAATGAAAAGTCATGGACAAACTTTAGTTTAAAGATCAAGTTCTAAATCTAAGCTTACCTTAGGAGGAAATAGCATTTTAAAATGTAAATAGCATAAAGATTAACCTGATCTATATGCCCAAAGAAACCTACAAATGTTCACTTTATCTGTATTGGCAAAAGTTTTGCAATAATAGCTATTCTGTCTATAAAAACTGATCCTAAGCAAATAGACATTTGCATATTAATCTGGATTGTACTCTGCATGAATGGCAAAAGACAATATTTTAAAAGTTCATCACATTCTGCCTTATGCCAATGACAACTAGTCTTAGTATTGCTTGCCAAATGCACTACCCAAGGAAAATGAAGAAATGTTTCTTATTTGTCTTTTGTTTACCTTATTATTTGGTTAATATTGGCTTGACTAAATGTAAGTCTTGGACTTAAAGTATGTGGTATTTATGGTCACAGCAAAAGCCTCTTTTGATGGTCTGGCCACATGTAATTGCTTTTAAAGAAATGTGCCCTTTTCTAAACCTAATGCTCTTTGGCATGGACAATTAATATATGAGCATTATTATTATTTAATATATTAACATTTGCTAATAGCTTAGTTGATATTTCAGTCTAGTGTTCAGATGCTGTGTATATGACCTTTTTGGTTCCTCTAGTGTTCTGTGTTGTTTTTCACATTTCTCAGCCTGAATTAATGCAATGGTCATCTAAACCTTAATGGTTCTGTAACAGTTAGCACCAAAGTTACTACCTTAAATGCTTAATACTTTATGCCCAAAATTTGCTGTTGAGCATTTGATTAGTGTAATGCATTAGTCAAAAACATTTTTTTAAAATGAATAAGCAAATTGTACTTTCTATTGTAATACTTAAACAATTCACTTGCTTGGACTTTACTTGACTTTTATTACCGATCATGGAAAGGATATGGCTTTAATTGTTTAGTTGGAAAGATATCTGCTGCGTTAATGACAATCCGTGCTAGGACATTCACATTGTCTTTGCACTGTTCTTGCTGACTTGCATGAGCTGTCAGAGTTCGGCCTATGGAAAACAAAACACTTTCTAAAAAGGATTTGGAAACTTATTTCAAAACAGCATCACAGCACTGTTTTGTGACCAAAACCATGTTCATCCCATTAAGTTAATAAAGCTGTAAGACAGCACAGCATTTTCTAGATTAAATTTTGTTTATTGGAATGAAATTTTCTCTCTAAATATTTGTGAGATACGAACTAAAAGATGGTAGGTGTTCGTATTGTGAACAACCCACTGGAAGAAAAATAATCTATGTCTATGTTACCTATTAAGTCTGAGGTGGAAGAGAATAAAACTGGCTAGAAATAATTGTCTGCAGCAGAACAGACCTTATTCACTCAGAGACTTAAAAATCCAGTTGTCAGAAAGCAGAGAGCTCCGTGTTCCTTAATTAACCTTATTGCTGTGACACAGTTAGCAAAGTTTTCTGGCAGTCTAGAGCTGTATCACTTTACTCTCCTACACAAACCAAGCTGCAATACGTATTGAGTTCTCTAGACTAGCCACAGCCAAAAAATTGTTAACTTCTTTGATTTTCAGTAAATTGATGAAAGTATTCGATTTGTCAAACACTGGTTACTTTTGGAAGCAATTTTCCTGTAGATCAGAGCAGGTTTTCTTTTTTCCTAGGGTACTGGCATTTTTTATATGGTTTTCAGCTAGCCAAATGGATCATTCCCCTGAGCTGGGAAACAGAATAGTTGCACCTGCATGAAAATCAAAAACAGGAGCTGGAGACCTGGGTATGCTCCTAATCTCGTTGATTTTTCTGAAGGCTCTGAAAAGCCCTGATGTGCACTAGACAATGAGTGTCAGTAACATTTTAGCCCCAATTAACTGCTACTGAACTTACAAAAAGGCAAATAAAAGCCAGCCACGGCTTTTAACTGACAAGGAGCTGTCACCCACCGGGAGCTCTGCTGAAAGAGCTCTGTGCACTGTCTCAGGCTCTCGGCAGCGCCCAGGACCTTGATACAGCAGGAGGCCCAGCATGTGGGGCTGCGGGATACCAGCAGCCCTGCTGGTTTCACTCCCTTGTTCTTTTCCTAGCTCGCTATGGAGCCGGTGGAAGTATGATGCCCGACCCTCGTAAAGACAGCTTTCTGTGAGAGTAGGAAAGACGAAATTATCAGAGGCCATGGCTGAAATCTACAGAGGTGTTTTGCAGCTGCAAACTGAGATGTAACTTGGCTGTTAGCTCAAGCCTATATCCACACATTGAGGAAAAATAAAATCCCATGGATGCTTTTTTTTTAAATGTTGGAACTGATGTCTGATCTTTGCCCTCAGGCAATAACTCACCTGATGGGCCACTTGGAACCCTGGTGATACTTCCAGATTCTGCAAACAAGGGCTCAAAACGTTAAGAAGAGATTGATGTGTTATGGCTGTGCTCAGGTGCCAGTGATGGAAGTTCTCTGTGTCATGAAGGTGCAGCTGGGCAGTCTCAGAGGCAGGCTGCTTGGTACTGGTAGGGCTTCCCAGGGAGATGGGCTAGAGCCTGCAGTCTGTGGAGAAGGTGCAGTAAAGAAAAATATTGCTGGCAACAGCAGGTTGCTAAAGATGTGATGCAGAGCCTTATTGTGAAACACTTTTCTGTCATGAATATTTGTAGCATCCCTGTCATAAGCTCCACACAAGACACCTCCTGCGGATATTATTTTGCTGTCTAGGGTGCATGAGATACTTCCCCATGCTGGTCGTATGGTCTGATTCTAGTGACTTTCTTGTCCCTACTGTAAAAACTCACAGTGCTGACTGGGATTGAAAAGGACTGGAAAATAGGGATCAATCTCCTGACTGTTGTTTTCCCAGTACATGGTGCACATCTTTTTTACTAGGCAGCAGTGGAGTGTTATTGATAAAGAGTCTCTGAGAGGAGCTGCTCTGGAGCCAGGCTGACCAGCAGCAGAGCGGCATTGCTCAGTGCACAGTCGGTTTTCCTGAGGGATGGACACACAAGGGCAGCCGAGAGACCCGCCAGGAGCTGGCAGCTCTCTCAGGAGGCGCTGACAAGGCCTGGGCCTTGCCAGAGCAATGGAGACCGCCCCCTGCCTATAAGAAAGCATCCTATGGAGCACGAGCGACCAGGAGTGTGGTGACCAGAATGTGGCATGTCAGTCACAGTGTGGAGCGGCAGTTCATGTGGAATGGCGTGCAGGAAGGGTGTCTCTTCAAAGGAGGAGCATTTCACTGGTTGAGCTCTGTTCTGAGACAGGTCAAAGGCACTCAATGCAGAAAAGTGGGCACTCATCTGAGCGCAAAGGCTGCAGCTTGGTCTCGGGGCTCTGCACCATCCACCCCAGCAGTGGTCGATGCCTCCACCCAGACAGAACTAGGGAAGGGAGAGGCTGCAGTGCAGACCTCAGACTGCAGGAGGTGCCTGGACCTTTTTCCTGGGGCAGGGATAGGTGGCACAACTGCCTGCAAAATGTGTGCCCAGGTGGAGGAACTCCTGCCACAGGTGGCTGAGCTGCAGGAGGCGGTGAGGATGCTGCGAAGCATCAGGGCGGCTGAGGAGGAGATAGACAGCTGGCTACAAGTGCAGGTTGCAGTGGACTCAGAACCAACAGCCAAACAGTCAAGAACTCCCACGCTGGCACAAGCAGAAGGAAGGGAGGCCAGTATGGAAGTTTGTAACTGCAAAGATCCGCAGGAGGAAGTCTTCCCCCAAAAACTGAGGTGCCCTTGCAGAACCGCTTCACTGCTCTGCAGAGTGAAGGTGAAAAACCTGCTGTATCAGGAGAGGCGCTGGAGCTGAGTAAGACTACCCGATCTGCTCCACGTGTAACAACCACTGCAACTAAGAAAAAGTGGCAGGTGATAGTTGTAGGCGATTCCCTTCTGAGAGGTACGGAGGCACCCATTTACCAGCCTGATGCACTCTCTAGGAAGGCGTGCTCCTTGCCAGGGGCTCGTAATGGATGCAGCTGAGAGACTGCCAAGCCTCGTGCAGTCCTTGGACTATTTTCCACTGCTGCTTTTCCATGTAGACACCAGTGATGCAGCTGGGAGCAGCCTGAAGACTATCAAGAAAGATTATAAAGGTCAGGGAGTAGCAGTCAGGGACTCTGGAGCACAGGTAGTTTTTTCATCAGTCCTCCTGGTAAAAGGGAAGGGGGTTGATAGAGCCAGGCAAATCTGGCAAATCAATAACTGGCTACAGGACTGGTGCCACAGCCAGGGGTTTGGCTTCTTAGATCATGGGACTCACTTTGAGAAACCGGGTCTGCTGGGCCGGATGGGGTTTACCTATCAGAAAAGGGGAAGATCACCTTTGGTCAGAGGTTTGCCAACCTTGTGAAAAGGGCTTTAAACTAGAGCTGCTGGGGGAGGGGAACCTCAGTCCATCCCGCTCCTATCAATGCGATGCTGATACCAGTAGTAGAGGCTCAAAACCTGGAGATGGGTTGCAGGTCAGCAGGAGAGCACCTGGAGTGGAGCTGAAAGGAAAGGTAGCCACTCCAGGTAGGGAGCTAGGTTCATCAAAGGCCCAACTTAAATGCCTGTACGCAAATGCACGTAGCATGGGGAACAAGCAAGAGGAGTTAGAGACATATGTATGCTTGCAAGACTATGATCTAATTGGCATCACAGAGACATGGTGGGATGGCTCCTATGACTGGAGTGTTGGAATGGAAGGATACAGGCTCTTTAGGAAGGACAGGCAGGGGAGACAAGGAGGGGGTGTCGCCCTCTATGTCAAGGATCAGCCGGAGTGCATGGAGCTCTGCCTGGGGATGGATGAGGAGCCGACTGAGAGCTTATGGGTCAGGATTAAAGGGAGGGTAGGGACAGGTGATGTTACAGTGAGGGTCTGCTACAGGCCACCTGACCAGGAATACTGAGCGGATGAGGCCTTCTAGAGACAGATAGGAGCAGCCTCACGTTCACAAACCCTGATCCTCATGGGAGACTTTAACCATCTCGATATCTATTAGAAGGACAACAGAGTGAGCCATAGGCAATCCAGGAGGTTCCTGGAATGCACTGATGATAACTTCCTTCTCCAAGTGATAGAGGAGCCAACAAGGAGAGGTGCCATGCTGGACCTTGTTTTCACCAACAAGGAGGGGCTGGTGGGGAATGTGAAGTTCAAGGGCAGCCTTGGCTGCAGTGATCATGAGATAGTGGAGTTTGAGATCCTTAGGGCGGTGAGGAGGGCACACAATAAGCTCACCACCCTGGACTTCAGGAGAGCAGACTTTGGCCTCTTCAGGGACCTGCTTGATGGAATACAGTGGGATAAAGGCCTGGAAGGAAGAGGAGCCCAAGAAAGCTGGCTGATATTCAAGGACCACCTCCACCAAACTCAGGAGTGATGCATCCCAACAAAGAGGAAGTCAGGCAAAAACACCAGGAGGCCTGCATGGATGACCAAGGAGCTCCTGAACAATCTCAAACAGAAAAAGGAAGCCTACAGAGGGTGGAAGCAAGGGCAGGTAGTCTGGGAGGAGTACAGAGAAATTGTCCAAACAGCCAGGGATCAGGTTAAGAAAGCTAAAGCCCAGATAGAATTAAATCTGGGCCAGGGGCCAGGGGGCATCAGGGGCAACAAGAAAGCATTCTATAGGTATACTGGGGACAAAAGGAAAACTGGGCCCACTCAAGAAGGAAACGGGAGACCTGGTCACCCAGAACATGGAGAAGGCTGATATGCTCAACAACTTTTTTGCCTCGGTCTTCACTGGTAAAGGCTCAAACCACACTGCCCACATTGTAGAAAGTGAAGGCAGGGATTGGGAGAATGAGGAACCGACCAGTGTAGGAGAAGACCAGGTCCGAGACCAGCTGAGGAACCTGAATGTGTACACATCCATGGGACCTGATGAGATTCATCCATGGGTCCTGAGAGAACTGGCGGATGTAGTTGCCAAGCCACTATCCATCACATTTGAGAAGTCATGGCAGTCTGGTGAAGTTCCCACTGACTGGAAAAGGGGGAACATAACCCCCATTTTCAAAAAGGGTAAAAAAGATGACCCAGGGAACTACAGGCTGGTCAGTCTCGCCTCTGTGCCCAGCAAGGTCATGGAGCAGATCCTCCTGGAAACTCTGCTAAGGCACATGGAAAACAAGGAGATGATTGGTGGCAGCCAGCACGGCTTCCGTAAGTGCAAGTCATGCCTGACAAACTTGGTGGTCTTCTACGACGAGGTTACAGCCTTGGTGGAGAAGGGGAGAGCAACAGATGTCATCTACCTGGACTTGTGCAAGGCATTTGACACTGTCCCGCGTGATATCTTGGACTCTAAATTGGAGAGACCTGGATTTGATGGATGGACCACTCGGTGCATAAGGAATTGGCTGGATGGCCGCACTCAAAGAGTTGTGGTCAACGGGTGGATGTCCAAGTGGCGTGCAGTGACAAGTGGTACTCCTCAGGGGTTGGTACTGGGACCAGTGCCGTTTAACATCTTTGTGGGTGACAGGGATGTAGAGACTGAGTGCACCCTCAGCAAGTTTGCTGATGACACTGAGCTGTGTAGAGCGGTTGGCACGTGGGAGGGAAGGGATGCCATCGAGAGGGACCTGGACAGGCTTGAGAGGTGGGCCTGTGTCAACCTCATGAAGTTCAACAAGGCCAAGTGCAAGGCCCTGCATGTGGGTCGAGGCAATCCCATGCACAAATACAGGCTGGGCAGAGAATGGATTGGGAGCAGCCCTGAGAGAATGACTTGAGGGTGTTGGTTGATGAGAGGCTCAACAGGAGCCAGCAATGTGCCCTTGCAGCCCAGAAGGCCAACTGCATCCTGGGTGCATCAAAAGAAGCGTGGCCAGCAGGTCGAGGGAGGGGATTCTTCCCCTCTACTCTGCTCTCGTGAGACCCCACTTGGAATACTGTGTCCAGCTCTGGAGCCCCCAGCATAAGAAGGACATGGACCTGTTGGAGTGGGTCCAGAGGAGGGCCACAAAGAGGATCAGAGGGCTAGAGCACCTCTGCTATGAGGACAGGCTGAGAGAGTTAGGGTTGCTCAGCCTGGGGAAGAGAAAGCTCCGGGAAGACCTTATAGCAGCCTTCCAATATCTAAAAGGGGCCTACAAGAAATCTGGAGAGGGACTTTTTACAAGGCCATGTAGTAATAGGATGAGGGGTAACGGCTTCAAACTAGAAGAGGGCAGATTCAGATTTGATCTCAGGAAGAAATTTTTCACTTTGAGGGTGTTGAGGCACTGGAACAGGTTGCCCAGAGAAGTTGTGGAGGCCCCATCCCTGGAAGTGTTCAAGGCCAGGTTGGATGAGGCTTTGAGCAACCTGGTCTAGTAGGAGGTGTCCTTGCCCATGGCAAGGGGGTTGGAACTAGGTGATCTTTAAGGTCCCTTCCAACCTAAACCATCCTGTGATTCTATGATTCTAAGAATAGCACATTCTTCCCCTGGGTGCAGGATGGGAATTACATTATCTGTGTTTGGAGAAAGAATACTTCACATCGGCTCAGTTTCATTGGTGTCATCTTTGAGGGCAGACAAAAAGATAGGGGACACAGAGCTGGACACAACATCTGTGCTTGTGGTGTGACCTTGCATTAGTTCTCTGACACTTTAACTTCAGAGACGTAGACATTAATGATTGTATGAAAAGGAAAGGCTGGCCATTGGAATCATTGAATCATAGAATAGTTTGGGTTGGAAGTGACCTTTACAGGTCATCTAGTCCAATCCCCTTGCAATGACCAGGGACATCTTCAACTAGATCAGGTTGCTCAGAGCCCCGTTCAACTTGACCTTGAATATTTCCAGGAATGGCCAAGCTACCACCACTCTGAGTAACCTGTTCCAGTGTTTCACCACAGTCATTGTAAAAAATTTCTTCCTTATATCTAGTTTAAATCTACCCTCTTTTAGTTTAAAACCATTACCCCTTGTTCTATCATAACAGGCCCTGCTGAAAAGTTTGTCCCCATCTTTCTTATAAGCCCCCTGTAAGTACTGAAAGGCTGCTATAAAGTCTCCTCAGAGCCTTCTCTTCTCTAGGCTGAAGAGCCTCAACTCTCTCAGTCTGTCCTCATCGCAGAGGTGCTCCAGCCCTCTGATCATCTTCATGGCCCTCCTCTGGACTCGCTCCAACAGGTCCACGTCTTTCCTGTGTTGAGGGCTCCAGAGCTGGACACAGTACTCCAAGTGGGGTCTCACCAGAGTGGAGTAGAGGGGCAGAATTACCTCCCTCCCTATTCATACCTATCCAATTTAGACAGAAGGATGTTGTGGAGAACCATGTCAAAGGCTTTAGAGAGGTCCAGATAGACAACATCTGTAGCTCTTCCCTTGTCCACTGATGCAGTCACTCTATCATAGAAGGCCACTAGGTTGGTCAGGTAGGACTTGCACTTGGTGAAGCCATACTGGCTGTCTCAAATCACCTCCCTCCATGTGCCTTAGCATAGCTTCTAGGAGGATCTGTTCCATGATCTTCCCAGGTACAGAGGTGAGGCTGACAGATTGGGAGTTCCCAGGGTCCTGCTTTCTACCTTCTTTAAAAAATAGGTGCAACGTTTCCCTTTTTCCAGTCACCTGACTTTCAAATATCATGGAGAGTGGCTTGGCAACTACATCAGCCAATTCCCTTAGGACGCTGGGATACATCTTGTCAGGTCCCATAGAATTCTATATGTTCGGGTTCCTCAGGTGGTCACAAACTGATGTTCTCTTATAGTGGGAGGGAATTTGTTCCCCCAGCCCCTGCCTTGTGGTCCATCCACTTGAGAGGTGTGGGAAGAGAGTTTGCCAGTGAAGATTGAGGCAAAAAATTGTTGAGTACTTGTCCTGGTACTCATCCTTCTCCTCATCCGTTGTGACCAGTTTGCCAGCCTTGCTCACCAGAGGGGTACGCTTTCTTTGATCTTCCTTTTCTGGCTGACATACCTATAGAACCCCTTATTATTCTTTGCATCCCTTGCCAAGTTCAGCTCCAGCTGCACCTCAGCTTTCCTGACCCCATCCCTACACAGCCAGGCAGCACCCCTATACTCTTCCCAGGACACCTGTCCCTGCTTCCACTGCCTGTGCATCTCTTTCTTGCTCTTTAGTTTGACCAGCAGGTCTCAACTCAGCTATGCTGGTCTCTTGCCTTCCTTTCCTGATTTCCTACACCTGGGAATCGAGAGTTCTTGTACTCTATAGAAAACATCCTTAAAGATCTTCCAGTTCTGTTCTGCTCCTGTGCCCCTGAGGGCAGGTTCGCAGGGGGTCCTATTGACTAACACCTTGAAGAGATGGAATTTTGCTTTCCTAAAATTCAGGGTCCTGACTTCACTCTTTGCCTGACCCATATCCCTCAGGATTGCAAACTCCACCAGTGCATGATAGCTGCAGCCCAGGCTGCCTCCAATCTTGACATCATCAATTAGCTCACTTGTGTTGATGACCAACAGGTCCAGTATCACATCCCCTCTGGTATAGCTGGCTATTACTTGGCTTAAGAAGTTATCCTCAATGCATTCCAGGAGTCTCCTGGATTGCCTACAGCTCACCATGCTATTTTTCCAGCAGATGTCGGGATGGTTGAAGTCCCCTGGCAGGATGAGAGCCTGTGAGCACGATGCCTCCTGTAGCTGGAGTAAGAAGGCTTCATCGATAGACTCCCCTTGATCGGGCAGCCTGTGGTAGACACCAACCACAACGTTCTCTTTGTTGCCTTGGTCTCTTATTCTCACCTATAGGCTTTCAACTTGCTTGTGGCTATTCTTCAGACAGCTGTTCATGCTCTATCCATTTCTTGATGGAGAGGGCAACGTCTCCACCCCTCCTTCTTTGCCTGTCCCTTCTGAGCAGCCTGTAGTCATCGACAACTGTACTCCAGTCATGGGATCTGTCCCACCAGCTTTCAGTAATGGCAACTAGGTTGTAGCTTTCTAGCAGCACGGTGGCTTCCAGCTCCTCCTGTTTGTTACCCATGCTGCATACATTGGCATAGAAACACTTCAACTGGTCTGTCAGCTGTGTCACCTTAGAGGAACACCACTTAGTTCCTTTGAGGTATTTCACTGGTGTTTCTCTCTTGGCTCCTATTACCTCAAGAGCCCTTACCTCATGTCTGTAAGACTTCAAGTGTGCTGCAGTGTAGCCAGCATGTCTCAGGGCTACAGGCTGAGGGCCCTTGCTAGGTCTCCCTTGCTAGCTTTTGGCTTAGGATTCATAGCTTTTGGTAATAACAAATTAGAGGAGCATTTTAAAGAGCTGTCTGAGATCTGAACTACTGGTTATTTCTTTAACAGTTCCAGGAAATTCTCCTAGCCAGTTTTCCCCTAAATGAAAGAGGGTGCTCCTGTAAATTGTCAGTACGGTGTTTGATTTCTCATCCCTTCTCTCCCTCAAGAATGAAATGCTGCCAATTTCTCATTTATTGATTAATTCTTCATTAAGCTATTATGAAAAAGCTCTGAAATAGTTTGTTAGTTTTTTCTTTTTTCTCTAAGTTAAAGATCCTCTTAAGTGAAATCAACCTTATTTAAGGATCTGCAAACTGTAAATGAATAACGCTTTTCAAGTATCATCTGTGTACTAGTGGACAGGCATATCTTAAGTAATCATTTTAAAAATTAGTTTTATAATGATATACACAAGAAGTCCATCTGATATCTACTGTGTATTCCAGTCCATAAAAATGGGCTTGGAAAAAGTGATTCATCCTTTTAATGCACTGTGTAACGAGCCAAGTCATATTTTGCTGGCATTCTAGTTCTAGGAAAATGCTGTAATCATTCCGTACTAGTAACCTGCTGAAGTTAAAGTGACTCCCAAGATTTAGATCGATGAGTGAAATATGAACGTTAAAGTTAAGCAGATGCCTATGTAAAGAGTGACCTAATTATGCTAGATGCTGTTCTGTTCTTAAGCAAACTGTTTTCAGCTTTGCATTCTAAACAGTGAAAGGGATAAGTTGCCTTTTTATCAGCCTAGTGTTTGCGTATGTGGGCAAATCTACATCATATGCAGCTAAGCATGTTGTTAGTGCTTTGCCAAATCCAGACTTTAATGCAAAAAACATTACATACTTGAGAACCCTAGGAAAAACTTGAGAAGTCAAAAGAAGATACTGGAGCTGAGGTATTACAGTGTGTTCCTTTAAAAATATTTGGATTAAATCCCATTGCATGGTTTACTTTATTACAGAAGCCTTAAAAAAAAATCCCCTTTAATTATTATTCCTTTAATTTATTATCTTCATTTCCATTTTGTCAAAAATAGAATCAATTCTTACACCTCATAATTTATTACCCAATCTATAGAAAGTCTATCTTATAGTCCTCTCTTTTTTAATATTGAATTACAAACACCGCTTAGTATCAGAATAAAAACAGGTTGGTTTTCTTCAGTTTTCAGTTATGTAATGTTCCTCTCCTGGTCAGGAAGGTAAAACAATTGATCCTTGAAAGATCATTTTAAAACTTGATTCTCTTATACTGGATGCTTTGTGCGTGCACGCTGTTTTTCGGTTTACTGCACTGTCCAGCCTTTCCTGTAGCTGAGAAGTTCTTTGGTCTCTAAAGGGCAAAGAATCCCCTTCCTGAGACTAAATTCATCACTGCAGTATGTGATATTTTCTCTTAGAAAAGAAAGTTTTTAAACAGCTAAGACCATATAGAGAACTTTGACTGCTCCATGTGACCGCAGGCTTCATTGTATATGCTACAATTCCAGGAAGAATGACCTGCCCTCCATTTAGGCAGGTCCCTAATGTGATAGTTTTTAATTATTTACAAAGCTGAGTGTTTTTTAATGGGGCTGATGTACCTCTGTTCCAGATCATTTCCCCTGTCTCTTCCCTTCAAAACTCCACAAATAATGGGGATATAGCATTGTTCAGCACTAATACTCCTTCTTCCAGCTCTTAAACCCTGATATGCTTATTGGAAGATGTGATGGATATTTAGACTTTACACCTTCTAGTTTCTTCTCTTTTTTCTGATGGACAGTTTTATTGACTGATTGGAGATCTGTGATTCCTTTGCACGGCTCTGCAATGCTAACAGGATTGAAAAGTAAAATCATACTTAATCACCTAGTAATGATGCATAACTTGGAAAATGAAAAGCACATCTGTTGTATATTTTACTTTGGCTTTAGTTAAATATACAATTCCAGCTGGTGTCATCCCTAATTTTCAAAGCCCTAATTTGTTCTGGTTTTCAGGGCTCTATAGCCAAAAAGAAATGTTCTTCTCTTTCTCAACTTCATACATATCCCTCTAATATAGATTTTTTTTTTTTTTCCAGGAATACACTCAAAGCACTATAAGCAGAAGAGCAGTATCAGCATCTTAAAAATGAGGAAACTGAGGCACAGAGCATGGTAGAGACCAGTGACATTTAGCAGGCTACATACACAGCTACAAGGAGACCAGAGTCTCCAGAGTCCCGTGCAAGCGATCTCAGTAGCGAACCAGTCCGGGAACTCTGCTTAGGAAGAACATTCCAGGTTAGCTAATTTATCCATATACTTGTAATAGGATTCAGCTGGTTTCTTAAAGTATTATTTACATGTGGATGTTGCATACCATCTTTGCTTACAAGAGAACATACCTTAGGACTTGATATGGTGTGCTCTGCCATTTTTGGACAAACGTGAATTCATGCAAATATCTATAGAGAAAACATTTAAATAATTTTTTTTTTTTAAAAAAAAGGCAAAGTGATGTTTAACGTATCTTTCCATGTGGAAATTAACATGTTCCCCATGCTGCTGTTGTTGGACTGTATACTTGTTGGCTTTGTATTTCATGATACACAATGTTGTTTTTTCCATGACTCAACTTAATGATACTTGGTGAAGGCAATTACAGTAACATATTTACATTTTTAGGAACTATAAAAGTGGATCAAACACAAATATTTCACCTGAATGTTAATGTTCCAAACACTAGGGAATGTAGAACAGCCTTGACAAAAAAACCTGTGCTGTTAATGTGAGATGAGCTTTATGGATCTGTGAAAATAAATAAGTAAATCTCAACAGAACAAAACACATTAATAATTAAAAACAAATACTAGAACATACCTCAGGAGGTGTCGCCATATGCAGCTAGTGTGACTCATGCAATGAGCACCCCTTAATTTGCTTGCTGTAAGTGTGGTTCAGAATTCTCTGCTGTTTCAAGCATGCCCTCACTTTATATACCCCAGTATGTCCTAGCTACTTCTATTCAAGTCCAGCAATAGGAAATACCCCTCATTTCTTGGAACAGACATAGCACAAGTACAACTCTCCCTTCATAAAAGTCAATAATCAAATAATATAATTCCAGATCTGGGAAGAGAATAAACAGAGCCCAGAGCAAGCAAGCTTATCTTTAAGTCTAACTGGAGGCGGTAGGATGCTCAACAGGCTATTATTTTGTACTAGAACATTTGAGAAGCAGAACAGAAAGGCGGGTGACTTTCTCTCTTTCAAGATCATCATTTGGACAAGGAAATTTGCTCCTTGTGCAAATGCTAATGCCTGCATGCTTGAATTCAATATCTGATTGATAAGCGTTATGCTTTCAACATGGTATCATTCCCTAGTGTATTTCCTACATGTTAATTTAGTGCTGGTATAAAGGAAAAGAATCTACGTACAGTACAGAATTGTTATTTTGACTAGGTGTAAGCCTATAATTTTTCAGCAATGTCTATGTAGTACTTTCAAACACATGCTCAGATGCCTTTTGGGAGATACAACAAGCCCCTAGTCTAAAATTTTATTTCTTTTGTGGTGTTTTGCTAAAAGGGGAATTGAGCTTCTGTGAAGCAAAAGGAGTAATTGAATGAAGAGCACTATACTGAACTAAAGAGGTTGTGTCAGTATTCTAATTATTGTGGACAAACCTAATTAACTTATTCTCACACTCTGGACATGTATTTATGCAAATTGCAAGATGAGAGGAAAGGAATCCTTTCTCTGCGATGAACTCATCAGTGCAGGAAAGCTCTCAGTGGCAGATTAGTCTGGGAAAATTAGAAGTCAGACTTGGCTATATTCTTTAATGGAAATATAATCAGCAATATATCTTTGTGAAATGTGCACTACCATCACATAATACCCACTTGGAGGTGAGGTAAAGGCTGGAGGCAGTAGTCCAAAATCATTAACATCCCCCAGGTGAATATAATAGGATGATAAATGCTCATTGGGAAAGGATTCATTTAAGTTTTAAAATGGTTTTGAAAGTAAAACAGAAAGTCAGTCATTTTATATCAATTTAGTCAGCTCCATACTTTAATCCAGTAATAAAAGACTGAATGAATGTCCATCCACTCATCCGCAGTGTACTTGCAATAACCGAGTTAGGTGATGGTGTTATTTCTGTTGGTGCAATTCCACCAAGGGAAGGTGGAAGGATAGGAATCATTCTGGTGTACATGTTGATTTATGTAACAAAACTGAAGGTGGTGTTCTTCTATAGCACAGTATCAATCAAGTGAGTTTCTGTATTGGAACAGAACAAAAAGGCCTAGTCCCTGGCTGGATATTTGGGTCAATAGACTTGCCCAGACAGCTTCCCTTCTTTTTGTTTCTGTCAAGAGTGATAGGAGTGGATCCGAAACAAGTGTTTATCTGGGATATTTTAAAATGCTTTAGAGAAGGAAAAAAATGGATTGGCTATTTTGGGTTCTGTATGAGGAGGCAATGCTTTATCAACTAATCTTTCAATTAAAAAATATTTATGCAGGACATTTGGAGGTTATGTAGATTTTGGGCAATCCTTGCGCTTCCATTTATCTACTGTTGCTACAGCAATTGGCACCTTGTGGATGACAGCAGAACAGACATTTGATTTGAGTTGGTTCTCTAAAGTGTCATTAAGCCCAAAGGTTTAAGTCTTCTAGGATATAGACTCTATAGGTCATAGCTTAGAGAACAATATCATTGTGTCATTTGATTTTAAACCTTTTTTTTTAAGGTACTATTCCTATTTTAAGGGATTTAAAAGAAGACGAAGCACTGCTTCTCTACTTCTGAATGGATATAAGAAAATGTTATTTCTTTATCTGAATTATTGGGCTTTGAGAGAGATCTTAAAACGCAAATTCCCCCATGGAAATATTCTTTGCAATTCACATGAGCTACCTTGCTAATAAATCAGAGTCCAGTATCTACACTATTCATAACTGAACAAAACAGGGCACTTTTGACCTCTGCTTAGTGAAAATATGTTGCTACAAAGGGATCCGAACCGGCAACTTGAATATTTATGTGTATACAATTAGTCACTTATAAAAGGAGGACAATTTCACCTTTCTTCCACTGCCATTTTTATTGAGGAGTTTAGTTTTGCTGGGCAAATGCATCATGTGCGCTTTGCAGTGTCTCAACACAGCTGCACCATTTTAAGGTCAGGTACATCTACCATGCTCTGTTAGTGTTGTGATTTGAGCCAGACTGGCCACTGAAACAAATGACAGATGCCCTCCCCCCACTTGGCTCTCTGAGGGGAGAAGGGAGAGAGAGAGAGATTTACAAGTTTAGAAAAAAACTGAATGACTGTAATGAAAATATTAATAAAATAATAAAAAAATATAACCAAATATATACAATATATACAAAACCATATCAAGTTCCCAGGATGACGATTGCATCACCAGCAGGCATGGGGAGAATCCCAGACTGGACTCAGTGATGGACAGGAGCTGGATTCAGGAATGCATGGATCAGGATCAAAGGCAGACAAACAGACAGAGTCCTCCCAGGACGCCGGCCATTGAAGAAAAACAGCTGACCTGTTGATCCCTCAGCCCTTATACTGAGCATGAGGCAGATGGGATGGAATACCCCATTGGTCAGTTTTGGGTCACCTGTCCTGTCTGCTCCTCTCCACAGGCGGGACCCCTCTACGCTTTTCCGCTTCCAACCCTCCAACTGGGCACACAACAAAGTTCACTAGCCGTGGTTGTTTTCACAATAAGTATAAGTAGAAGCCTCTCTGCATACCATTCCTTAGCATAAATTACAACTAATCAAGTCTTATCACTCTGGGAGTGGACTACAGTCTTGAAAATACATCGTTAATTTCAGAGAGTTCAGTTAGTTAGAAGAGGCTTAGCTAAAACGTAAAATTACTGAACAGAAAATTGGTTTTGTTTTGCCTCAAACCAGGTCGGTTAGTAAAATAGCAGCAAACACTAACTTGGAGTTCTTACCTTTGACTTAAAATAGAGAAGCTGTGTGAAGTAATGTATGTTGGGGATACAGCACTTGTACTACTTGCTGCCTCTCTGTAGTTTACTGTCACACTGAAGGCAATAAAAGAAGAGCAGTAATATTGCTTGTGCATAACGTTTTGTACCTAAGTGGTACTTAAAACACTGTCATCTTATCAAAGGCGCATTTTAGACACAACAGTTCCTGCAAGCTCAAATTCTCTTAATGGTCTTCTCATGCGTCTGGCAAATATTCACCTGTTTAGTAGATATTGAGGAATGCTTTAGCATCTGTTTAGGCATGGTATGAACTAGAACTCTTAGAGAAGCAGTAATGAAATGCTTTTGTATTCAGAGCGGGCATTAAGCATTGACTCGTAGTGTCCATGATTACAGTATTAGAGGGAAATGTTGATAGAAGGATAGGCTGAAAACAAGCAAGTGGGTTGAATATAGCGACTTGCTATATAGTACATAAGGATATATTCGTATGCATATTTGGTGGATAAATGAGAATCCTTATTAACATTGTGTGTAGGAGTTGCTCATGTAGCCAAATGTTTTGCAGACTGTCAGGGAGTGGACAACACTAAGCGGTCTGGAAAAGATCAGGGAACTGCAGCCAATGTGCCAGGCAGACATGAAAAGATGGTCATCTGACACGTGAAGAAAAAGGCAGGCATGGTGCATTTTATTTGAAGGAAAGGCAAGCCTTGCTGGGAGTAAAAACCACATAGTCAAACCCTACCTGAAAGGCAGCTCTGCTGGAGACTAGCTAATTTCAGTTCACCTGGGATGTACAAATAACCAGCTTAGTTCTGAGATCTGAGAGCTAAACCAAAGTAGCAGGTCTTTGAATAATCTCAGTGGTAAATCCAGGTATGCTGAGGATTTCTTTTATTTGCTCTGTGATTACACCTTTCTCCACTGACATTGTGGCAGGGTGTTTGTTTGCTTTTCTAACTTTTCTACTTACCTCTCAAGCTTTCAGAGGCTTGAGGAAAACCAGTTGCAGAATATTATGTATATATTATTCCTTCATGAGGAAGGAATCTTCTTTGTTAGATACATCTCTTCTAAAGGCTTTTCAGGGAAAATATGCTGATGAGTTTTTAGATATTAGCCTGGCATCCATTTTGAAGGATTTGCTTAGGCCTTGGAACCCGCCACCAGTATATGACACCAAAAGGTATCGCTACACCACTTTCTGGAAGGACAGCTGGACTAAATACTTGTCTGTGATACGTCAGAGATATTAGACAGACTGCCATTGCTAAACTACTCAAGGCAGCTACCTACAATGGCCATTCTTTCTGTTCAGTGATACAGTGAACATGTTATCGCTGGCTGAGAAAAATGTCATACCTGTGGGAGAAGCAGACTCAATTGCCTACAGGTAACCCACCTTTAATTAAAGGAGCTGGGGAAGGAATCAGCTCTCCCTTCAGGAATTCTCTACCACCATTTCCTATTAAGCTTATGAGCGATATCTTAGAGACAATATCTTTTGGGAAGCCTTAAATTCATTCAGGTACTAATTAGGTGTAGAGGTAATGGAATATAAATCATCCCTTTTTTAGAATGGTAGATGAGTTGAAATATAGTATTAAGCTCACCTTTGTGTTTGCAAAGGACCAAATTATCCTCCTCCTGCCCACCTTTCCCCATATTGGGATATACAGAATTATAGTTCAAATTTTAGGTTTTTTTGGTGTCTGTGGTGATAGCAATTAGCTGATCACCCAAGCAGCATAAAAACGATGTGAGGTGTATTCATTTCACAAAAGAATATAATAAGAATCGTGGGATAACCAGCAAGTACAGGAGTGCCTGATGCGATTAATTGCTTTTGCAAGTGATTTAGAGCACAGAAGTTTGAGAAAGGCATTTTTGCTGCTGTGCTCTAGAGTTAAAAAAGCTCTTTCAAATTCTCCTGTATTAAAAGAAATAAATTCTGAAGAAGATATAGCTTAATATATCCATAACTTTAAGAGCGCTTGACAGTTCTATGCTGATTTTCTCATAATGGCATTTTGCAGCTGTAGCTATGTGAAGCTGGAGATGAGAGCTGCGAGAACTGTGCTGAGAGCGAGGCTAGAGAAAATTAAGGGAATGGCATCTGAAGTTAAAACTCCCTAGGCAGGTTTCAGGCCTGGAAATGCCTGTTAGTCTAGACCTTAGTATGGGAAGATTAGAGAAAGTTTTCTAACAACCAGAGCCACTCTAGTCTGCACCTCTCCAGTGTGATGGGCTGGAGAGGAAAGCACAGCTACAGAAATCTACACAGAAACAGAGTGCATCTTATACTTTGCAATGGGAATTGATTTTCTGGCTGTTCTGGTTTTAAGGTGACTTTTGAACCTGAAGATACAAGATTAACCCCACAAGCCAGTCCATTCAGTGGAAGAACATTGAGGGTACTGTTGATCCTGTGGATTACTAAAACCTGTCATAAGAAGTGCTTTTGTGATCTTAAGGACTGAACCAGGCAAGATACCAGGGACTGCTGTCTGCTTGTCCTACGGAGTTTAGCCTGAATTTGAATTCCCCGAAGTGCAAACCTCAATAAATTTGAATTAGAGACTCTTTATTTCTTCTTCACTGGTGTTTCTTCATTTCTAAGCAATATTTGAGCTTTAAAAAGCTGAGGGATTTAAGAATATATATTAAGTTTGTTATTGGTGCTATTAAATCTCCAAGTAAACATTCAAAGACCTGTGTCTTCAGAGGCAGTGCTGAATTATCACTCAGGGTAAGGAAGACCTCAGCTGAATTCCATATTCACGTTGCTATCAGTTTTTGAATATTGGGGATGAATTAACTGCCGCTTGCCTTTGTGTTTTAGCCAAGCTCTCTATTTTATATAATAGCTTAAAACAAAAAGCTAGGGAAAAGAGAAAAACATCTTTTGGATTAGGAGGAGAAAAGAGGTATGTGTCACCCCCAAATCATGCTTCAGACTTCTGCAGCTCTGCTGGAGACACAGGCAGCAGTCTAAGACAGAAAGATAGTGTCGTGGTTTAACCCTAGCTGGCAGCTAGGACCACACAGCTGCTCATGCAGTTGTCCCCCTGGGTAGGGAGAATTGGGAGAAAGGAAAGAAAAAAAAAGACCCTCGTAGGTTGAGATAAAGACAGTTTAATAGAACAGCAACAGAAAAGGAAAATAGCAATAATAATAATAATGGTAAAAGAACATACAAGATAAAGTAAGACAGCGCAAGTCACTCTCACGACCCAGTGATCGGTTGCCCAGCACCACCTGAGCAGCAATCACAGATTCCTGTCCACTGCATAACCCCCATTTGTATAACAAGCATGACGTCTATGGTATGGAATATTCCATTGGCCATCTATTGTTCTTTCTATGCTCCTTCTCAGCTTCTATGGGAAGCTGGAAAAAGTCCTTGAATACTATAAACATCACCTAGCAACAACTAAAATAATATGCATTATTGACATTTCTTTCATACCAAATCTGAAACACAGCAACCACTAGAAAGAAAATTAACTCTATCCCAGCTGAAACCAGGACAGATGGCAACTCATGAAGGAACACAATTTTGCCTTGATGATTCCCCAAAGGGTTGTTCAAGCTATAAGTCAGGGCAAAGAACATTGATTCTAATGCAGGATGCCATATCTCTCATTGTGTTGCATGTTTCTCCTCTGGCTTTTGGTTTCTGTAAGTGGTCTGCATTTCTTAGTATAACTGGGAGTAAAGACAAAAATAAAAGTGGAAGAGAGATTGTGAGTATTTTATGTTAAGGACCAAACTTTGAAGTGAGAATATAGTTGAGAATGAAAACATGGGGAGCTGGAGCTCATTTCACCCACTGCAGAGTACCTTCAGGAAGTTAATGATGAAAGTGCTTTTAACTGTCAGGATGAGGCTGTAAATCAGCTAAACCTTCATGTTTCTGATCTAATAGACTTTGATGGTAAGCCAGCTGTTCCACACAAAAGGTGGTCTTTCTGCAAGACCCAAATTTGTCCTCCTTTAGCAGCTGGATGCAGCTTGCCTGGCAATGGTGGTATGGTGTGAGTGAGGGGCCAGTGTGATGATGCAGAACAAATGAGTTCATCAGACTGTTTGTTTTGTTTGTTTCTTTTCAAAGGACAGTCACTTTAAAATGTGCTCTGTTTCCCATTATGTGGCCTAAAAGATTGAAGCCATGTAATCAAAATATTGTCTTAATTACACTAATTACAGACCCTTACACTGAGAGAAATCTCAGGGTGTTTCTAATGTGAGCAGCTAATTAAGGTCTAGTAGAATAATGACAATGTAATTGCTTATGTTTGTGTGGAGGTGTCAATTTAGAAACAAACTTGTATATAACCTGCTATAGGATGGTAAAAGTAGCCCTATTCCTAAGTGCACTTAAGATAAAAGTGTATGTTTTTGTTTTTTTTTTTTTTATCTTCAGCCAGCAGTGAAGTGCCTTTAACTTACAGTTCTTTATTGAGAGCTATGGTTGACAAACGGTCCTTCTAGATTGATACCGTTACTCTGTTTGTAAAATAGGGTATATAAATTTAGCTGTTTAAATTAATTTTGCAGCTAAGTGAATACTATTCATTTGTCACTTGCAATGCTACTTTACAGTTAGTTTTGGTTAAAGATCCCATTTTGAAACCTGGGGGTGGCAGTTGGTGAAGACAGATCTCTGCTGACTTGTGGTCACCTTTTTCCCTTGTGAAGGGCCTTTTGAGAGTAAAGTTTCTTAATGTTTTCTTACAGTATTGGGGACAGGAAAATGTAGGGATTCAATATAAACCTTGCAGGAAAGGACATGCCAAAAGGAGCACGTGATACGGAGACAGGGACTTCGGTTTTTCTTGGACCTCTGCCTTAGGCTTCCTACATTTATCAGGGGGAAGTTCCCTAAATTGTAGGGGGAGCTGCTGTCTCATCGTCTGTTAGGATCACTTGAGGTAGCCTGCCCAAATATCCTGTTCTTCCTTGATTACAGGCAGAATTAGTTCAGAATTTTGGCTCACAGGCAACGTCAAAATTTCCCTTCAGTTCGGAAGAGGGCAAACGTTAATTTTGTTTTAATTTAATTCCTGTTTAATTTTAAACTGCTTCCCAAATGTAAATTTGGTAAGGAGAGGAATGCAGAGAGTTTTGGTTAAAATAAGCCATTCAAGGCCCGGCAGTTTCTGTCTGAAAGGGCTGGTGGCTCCTGTTAGTCATGGTGACAAGCCATGCAGTCATTGGAAACCTGGCTGCCAGCAACTGTTGGGCCCTGGAGGCACCCACAAGCCTTAATTTCCTAGACCAACCTCCCCCTGGGAGGCCCAGGGATGCCATTTCAGCTCAGCTGGGGCCCTAGGCCTGCCCGGAGCAGAGCCATGGACCCCAGCCCTGCTGCCTTGGCTGGGCTGCCTGGGCATCCCCTGGGGGGGAGCTGCTGAGGGCAGTGCCCAGCCGGGGTAGGCCCTGCCTGACTGAAGCCTGGCATTGGGGCCATCCTGCTCCTCTTGCACTGCACCCTCGCAGCACCCTCCGGCTCCAGAGCCGCAAGCTGCAAAACCTGTATTGAAAACATCTGCCTGCTTATAGCTTTGGGAGGGCATGTTAGAGCCAGGGAGGGGTCCAGTGCTGACCAAACTTGGAGGCAACCTCTGCTAAAGGGGGCTGCACTGTTTTGGAGCAAAAGTTCACCCTGTGCCCTCAGCTGCTCAATAATCCGTCGCCAAAAAAAAAGAAAAAAAAGAAAGAATTAAAAAGCTTAAAGGTCTGTGCTGGGAAATAATCTGTTTTCGGGAAAGCTTAATAAGACATAGCCAAAGGCCTCTCCTGTCGCAGACTGAAAATACTGCCTGTCCTGCTCTGCTTTCTTCTTGTCTCTGGGGGAGAGTCTGCCAATTTCCATGATGGAGTTATTTTACAAAATCACTTTGATCATGGGAAACTGATGTTTAGCATTATACTGTCTTATCTGTGCAGTTCTCACAGATCAGTGCGAACCTTCAGAATATGTTCAGTAGCATTTGGGTGCTGTAAACATAGATGAAAATCAGCTACTGAAATAAGGTATCAATCTCTAGACTGTTGAGCATGGGTAAGAATGACTGGGTTTCCATTTCAAGGGATGTAACCCTGAAAATTTTGTGTAGGGATGGAGCCAGGAACTAAGGGGATTTTGATGAATTTTATTATATTTCAGAGAGGTACATGTTCTATTTGTTACGCTTAAGCCTGTGTTTATTGTGTACAGCTGATGTTGATCTACAAGGAGACCTGCTTTGCAGAATGTATCCCAGTGAAATGACTGAGTTCTTAAATCTCTGATAATATCCACTGTGGGATCCTGTGGAGTTGTATGCAAGTTTGTGTGTTTTACAAATAAGTCACCCCCATTTGTCATTGTGAGAAACTGCCTTCCACTCATAATTTCTGAACTAATTTTAACAGACATAACAAGTTTTGGAATAAATATTCACTGTGAAGCCCAACTGGGCATACAAACTTGCAGGCCAGCAGTAGCAGATGACAATGTCTGTCTGATGACTTGGGGCATCCATCATGCTGGGCTCTGTCACAGGGGAGAAAGGCAGTGGGTCATTGTAAGGAAATCTGTCCACCTGGCCTTCCCTAAACTTTAGTCCCAGTTAGTTCCGCTAGCACAAAAGTATTCTGCCCAGCACTACATCTTCCAGGAATACCATTGTTTTCTTCCCCTGCTTTTTGAGTGGCTTCTGTTTTATTTCTGGTCTTGCAGTTCATAGAATCATAGAATCATGGAATCGTTTAGGTTGGAAAAGACCTTTAAGATCATCTAGTCCAACCATTGACCCTACTCTACCAGGTCTGCCACTAAACCATGTCTCTAAGCACCACATCTACATGACTTTTAAACACATCTAGGGATGGTGATTCAACCACCTCCCTGAGAAGCCTGTTCCAATGTTTGATAACTCTTTCAGGGAAAAATTTTTTCCTAATGTCTAGCCTAAACCTCCCCTGGTGCAACTTGAACCCATTTCCTCTTGTCCTATCGCTAATTACTTGGGAAAAGAGATCAGCTCCCATCTCACTACAACCTCCTTTCAGGTAGCTGTAGAGAGCAATAAAGTCTCCCCTCAGCCTTCTCTTCTCCAGACTAAACAATCCTAATTCCTTGAGCCGCTCTTCACAAGACATGTTCTCCAGACCCCTCAAACAAACCTATTCACACACTACCGTTGTTGATTGCAACCTTCCTTTTGAAAGGCTGAGACCCTATTTTCAGGTTCAATTTTGTGTCTCTTAGACATAGGTTTATTGAGAGTCAGATCTTCCACAGTGAGAACAATTCAAAGCTCAGTCCTTAATGTCAACTTAATCCTTAACATCATCTTCCTTTATTGTCATTTTCTCCTTGTGTGATGTCTCTCCCTTCTTCCTGCAATATCCTTCATTACTCTCCAAGATCAGAACTGTCTTTAGGGAAAACTCTAGTAATTTTTCTTTGATTTTTTAGACTAACTAATAATAAAAACACAAGCTGTCTGCTGGATACTTTCAGGCTTGATTAGATTTCAAACATGAGATTTTTTAGAATAGCAGCTGGAGGAAACAATAGAAGCTGCAGAGGTAAAGGAACAAAGTGTTCCGATAAGATACTTAAAAATAGGATGAGAGTGCCTATGAATGTAAATGCAAAGCCCTGCAGCCTTCTTTTACAATGTCTACATCAAGTCTTTTTTTTGAGATTGCATCTTGCAACTATTCTCAGTCTCTCTATTTATATACAAATCAATCAAAACTGTTCTTGTCAAGTGTGGAGCTTAGCTCTCCACATAGTGGGGGTTTTATTTTAGAACTTCATGGTTCTTAGCATTCACAGAGACAGTTTACTCTCCTTCAGCATCTTTCTAGATGAGAAAGCCAAAGCGTAAAAATATCAGTGGATAGGCCCTTAACTGTGAAGGACCTCGAATTGACTTGGACACTGGGCTTAAATCCAAACTTTCGTTGCATGATGCAAGTTGTCTTGGTAGTGTGATGGTTCCATTGAGATTGCATCCTTGCAACTGACATTCATTTGTCACCTATGTACTCAGCTTTTCATGCTAGAAATGCAATAGAACATTTTGGAAGTACTTCGTTGCTAACCTCCTCATCTTATTGAAATTGCATTTTTTCCATGACTGAAATGAGCATCAGGAATGTGAAGAGCAAGGCTGTCAATTGACAGTGTTTATGCAATCCTATAATTTCATTTGCCATATATGTACATTCCTCTGTTATGACTTGATGTGTCCTTGTGGTACCAGATGATATGCCTGTGTCTTGGTCTGATGACCGGGGCTCTTGCAGAATAGGTCATCAGGAAGCAATTTGCTAGAATCGTTCATGCAGCCACAGCCTGATTACTGTTCACATCTGAAGGACTCAGAAGACTTGTGATCTGAGCAAGCTTTGCAGGCTGGTTCCAGAACATGGATCCATGAGCATGTATTCTGTAGAACAAATGGGAAGCTTTTTCAAAAAAACATGTAGTTTTTTTGCAGTGGCCGAATGGGCCTCCATCTGGGATCTACGGGCTACATTCTGTGGAGTGCTTCTGATAAAACAAAACAGATAGCGATGCTTTTAGTTGGCATTGCTGATAGTCTGAAACTTTAAATAGCAAGTGCTGAGTAAAGATAGTTAGGACATCACTGTGTTTAGTCCACTTAGAACAAGCCTTTCTCAATCACATTTCAGTGAGAGGCTCAGCACTACTAGCAATATACTTTGATACCATGTCTTTCTGGCAAGTTTTTTTAATACTCTAATTTTGTAATTATGACAACTGAAATTATTCATCCAATTTAATTTGGTCTCTTTTAAGACGCTGGAGATTTATTATTTGTTCGCCCTCATACTTGTCTAATTGAAAAGTTACAGATAATATTTCTGTGTTTATAGTTTCTAATAGCTGAGTGATGTCAGTTCTCACATTCTGTAAAATTTTAATAAAGGAATTTAGGACAAAGCTTGTTATTAAGTGTGGGATGGATCCTGCTATTACTGTCAATATTATGTTACTTTTGCCAAGAGCATTGAAGTCAAAGTCAACAGCCCTGAAAAGAACACAGGGAAATGACTAACAGTCAGCATGGAGTTGTTGAGAACAAATGATGTCAAACCGATCTAATTTCCTTCTCAAATTCTCTCCAGGGTAACAGGCCTTGTGGTTAGAGAAGAGATGGTAGATGTCACATACCCTGACTTTGTTAAGGCTTTTTACACTGTCTTATATGACAATCTCATAAACAGGCTTGGGAAACATAATGTGGAAGAAATTAATAAGTAGTGTGCAAGGCTGTTTTGAAAATTGTATTTAGAGGTCTACCAGTGATCAATTGTCAAAATGAAAGAACGAACTGACTGGGATTCTGTAGGGACCTATCTGGGCTCTAATACAGCTCAACATATTTATTAATGACCTGGATGATGGAATAGCCTGTGTGGTTATTAGATTTGAAGCTGGGATGGACTGCAAGAATGTCAGAAGACAAAGTTAGAATTTAAAATGATCTCTACAAAATGGAGAAACTGGCTATAACAAATAAGATGCTATTCAAGAGGGAGGAATTTCTTTGTAGAAAAAGGAATGATCAACAGCACAGCATGATCTGGGGGGATGACAAGGTGAAAGGCAACGAATAGAATTACGTTGATGTGGAAAAGGCAAACATTACCACCAGTGAGAGTTGTATGTTCTCTGTTCAGCACTAGTAGGGTCCTGAAGTGAAGCAAGATTTCAGTTAGACATTAGGAAAAACACTTTTGCCATGTAGATGTTGTGTACTAAAACACATTGTCTGCACAAGTTCTGGCAGTCAGTAAGAGGTTTGGTAAGTAGGAAGCAGAAGGGGCCTGAGTGTTGGCAGTGCTGCCAACAGGCTGGGAGGATGGACTTAATGAGGATCCTGTCAGAACTGACTTGCTTAAAGCTGTTTTCTGCCCTGCTTTCCTGCCCATTTCTTGCATCTCTAAGGGAAGCTCACAAAAATCAATGAGCTGGATCAGGAGCAAGGCTCATCATGCAGTCCATTAATCACAAGCTGGAAGAAACTTCTGCCACAATTACCCTGACTGTATGTTCTACCACAGCCTGCTGGTCATAGCGCTTCCTGAGACTGGAGTAAAAACAATCATCCAAAGCTACGTAGGAAATAGCATATGCAGACAGTTCATAGATTTCATGGTGACTTAGGACAGTCGCAGAAATGACCAAAGAAGTTCCCTAAAATGAATTCAGCAATGTTTCGAATGTTTGTTGTTAATGCAGTGAAAACATAGTTGGAGATTCAAGCATTAAAAAAATGAATTCATGACAAATTAGGAACAAGTTCTGTAGTAAGTAGGTATCTGATAGAACAGGGATTTTCTCTCCCTAATTATAAATTAAATATTAACATTACTGGAACATCTAATACCTTTAAATGATATACAGGGCCAATATATTATTACCCTTTGAGGTTTCTTTGCTTATTGAAAGTCCACTCTGTTTTACAGTAACTTTTTTATTGCACTATTAGAACACAGCAAACCATGTGTATTTTCCATAAAAATGTAATTGCAATTATCCTAAGGAAAAAAACCCAACAAAGCTCACACCCATAAAACTAAAAGTTTATGCTCTCTGATTTCAACTGTTTACTTTCAAGTTGCCTTTGGTTGTAGAGCTATGTAAGCTAGTGTCGTGATGGTGGGAGTCAATATACCCCCCCAATGAACTACTTCAAATGATAAAAAAAAGAAATATCCCCTTCTTTCTCAAAGTCAGACTGTCTCCCAGTCGTAAGTGTGAACCACCACATCGGTTTGATTGTGTTCACTCTTGAGTTGGTGGCTGGGTTTTAACTGTCTCCTAGAACACAAATAACTCTGTATGGCTGGAAGCATGGCAGAATCAAGGGTGTTTTCATGAAGTGATAATTACCAAAAGCAGAAAGAAAAACAAGCAGTGCACTTGACAAGAGGAAGGGGTAGTATAGCAGAATCACATGGTGTTCATTAAAGGTGAGAATAATTAGCAGAGTACCTTTAGTCCCATAGTTAAGTGTTTTAATAGTTGTAGAAAGGGAGAAAAGAATGGTGACACTATCTTTTGTTTGTTTTGGCAATGGGTAGATTACTTTAGGATTTTAAGATTACTGTGTTCGTTTAAGATAGAAATAAGAGAATTTTTCAGTATGCTTTTAAGACAGTTCTGAGAAGAGTCTCAAGAAAAACACAAAGAAAGCAAACTTGGAGAAGCTTCATGGATGTATTTACTTAGCAATAAAGTTAAGTATAAGAGTTGATCAAGATCTATAATACTTCTATTATCTTCTGTAATCTATAATATGCTCTTATAAACAATAGTGAAAGCTGTTTAATATAACATACTAAGGCTTAGCAAAACATGAAACCTTTAAAAAGCTACAAGTAATTCCCTCATTTTCTAATATGTTGCAGGCATAGTTTTAAGACAGCACATGAAACATTGTGACTGATACAATAACTAACAAACTGCAAATACCACAGAAAAGCAAAGTATTTTTTATCACTTAAAGTCTCCTAGGCCTTCCATTTGGCTGTGGATAAGCAGCGTGCCATAATCTTTTCTGGACAGGGGGTAGGCGAAGCCCTGTTGTCAACATGCTACCAGTTAGGCATCGGCAGCCTCTCCTTTGCTCTAAGGAATTCAGCCTCTTGTGCTGATGTCCAGCGCTAGTCCTTTGGCTCCCCTCTGGGAGAGAAGGCGGAGGGGCAGTGGCAAGCTTCACCAGAACACTGGGAATATCATTAGTGCCAGAGCATTGACAGGGAGCTGGAGACAGTGGTCCCAGGTAAATCTGCAGCATCAGTATAACCCTGTTGCCTTTTGGGGGTTCAATAAAATTAGCAGAAGAGAGAATTTCCTGCAGTTCCTGATGGCTGAAACTCTGTTTTAAATATATATAAAAGAAATATCAGCTTAAAGAATTGAAACTGTTTTCTCCAAAGAGTATGTCTTTACCTTTAATCCAATCTCTAATTAAAAATATTTTTATAGTAAGTGGTGAATACCTTGGAAAAAAAAGGTTTTATTTTCAGTGCCATCTGATGGGCCTGTCTCTGTCTGGCATATAATGCAGTTTATTTCATATGTGACTAATGAATACCAGTCATTGCCCTGAATAACTGTGACCCAGATATATGGAAGACTCTCATGTCTTAATTGCTTGACCCTGAAATTAGCACAGGCAGATGAGCCTGAACAGATAGTGAGTCTGACAAGAGGTAGAAGAAGAGGCCACTAATGCAGTCAGCAGAATGTGAGAAACTATTTTCTTGATTGGAATAATTTGTTTGTCTTTCCAGCCCATTTCACTCCCTTTTAATATCTTGTGGTTGGCTGATGTGAGGGACAGCGGGTTAGTTGTTTAACACCTGTAACCTGATAAGCTCAGCTGATAAGGCTGTAAGATAAATTACTGTCTAGTATTAAGAACATAGAAAAAGATGTCACTTAATTGTAAACTGAAATATAAACTTTATGATTGACTTTCTGCAGAGTTATAAATTAACTGTTAAATGTCTATATCCCTGCGTACTTGGGGGAGAGGATAGTATTTACTTTTATTTTTGGAGTTCAAGTAAATTTTAAGTTGTCTGTGTTTTAAAGATACCTTCTGTATAGCTTGCATTACTTTCAGCCAACCTAGAGAAAACCAACAAATTCCAGCACTGTGTGTGAAGTAATTCAGCACCACATGTCATTTGCAGTTTTTTGCCATATGAGGAAGAGGGAGTTGATTCAGGATTTGGTGGCGGGGGAGTTCTGTAATAGTTGTGGGTTTGTAGAGGCTGTTACTTGATGCTGAATGGCTGTTTGACTGCTTCTTATTTGCACTTTTTCCTAACAGTTCCTCCAGGAAGTGCATCACACAGGATAAAAAGCAGCCTGTTATTGGCAAAGATAGTCTGACCTCATTACTGGAGCAGACAGGTGTATTCTTTAATCACAGCCTTAACGCCTCAGGAAACTCTGGACTTTTTCCAAGATCAGTTGGGATTAGCCTAACCCTTTGATGTTACTTTGGACGTCCCATGGAGACCCCAGTTGAAGAGAGTGAGTGAATGCTAACTGGCTACAGTCCTGGGTTTCTTAGGCGAGACATCTGTGAGAATGATTTTTGTGGGAGAAATTGGACCAAAAAAGAAAGCTGTTTCATGCTAATTGCAATTTCCAATTGTAAACCTGGAGGTGAGCTGCCACTGACAGGCTATTAAACTAATTAACCAAACAGTCCAGTACCACATGCTGTGTAATGTTACACAACTACGCATAAACAACTCTGTTGAAGATTTATCCCGACCCCAAACTTCGAATAGGCTCTGCTGAAGTTAAACAGGCTGTTTGAAGTGTCACGATGATCTGCAGTCCTCCTGTCTGATGCACTACATGCTTGACTCTAATTAACTGTAATCAAATAAGGAAAACGGTGATCAGTATTCCACAGCTATAACATAATTTCAGAAAAGAAATAAACACATGGTATTGTGTAGAACTACAATAAATCCTTTTAAGTGGCTATGTGAAAAAAAATTTATTATTGTAACATGCCATTAAACTGTGATCTAAAGCCTTAGGGGATAAAAAGAGGGGGCTGGGGAGGAAAGAAATCCCATGTTATCCAGATTCAGTGTTTGCCTCCATTGAATCTTGTTGTTGTAGTGTATCTGTGACAGCATTTTTCACCTCTTTTTGCTTTGGATATATAAAGTGTCAGTTGTCCTGTACCCTTAACAAACACAGGGAAAATATTGTTTTCTGAACTGTATTTTATAGAGAAGCGTCCTCTTCTTTCTTAAAATGCCATTATACATAGCTCATTCTGGTCCATATGTACTCATGATTTTGTGAATGGGGAGTTAGGAGGAGGGCTCCCACAGATATCAGTACCCACCACATCATGATTTGAGCCAGATGCTCCACTTCTTATCTTCATGGGATTTTAAGAAACCTTTTAAAACTTTGTGATGTGGTAGAAATGTGGTCTATCAGATCGCATTCATCACTGGATATGAATTTTGAGCCATGAGTCCCTGTATCTTTATGATACACTGCTGCTTGATGAATGAAGAGTGCCCAGAAAAGGGAAAGATACTCAGGAGAGGTCTATGGTCACCTCAGTTACCTGAAAGCTTCCTATGGCCTGGAAAATAAAGACACTTTTAGGAAATAATTTTCTTCTTTGAATGACCAGAACTGATGAGTTTTCTGACCCACCTGTGTATCCAAAGGAGATGGCCTTTGACTGTCAGTTAGTTGGTCATCCCTTGCATAAAGTTCTGTACTCTTTTCACTGTATTTGGACAGCTGTTTTACACAAAGTCCTTTGAACCCACTCTCAAACAGACATTTCGTGTGCTTAGCTTCAAGTCCTCTTTACCCTTTTCCTGTGTACCCAAGGACACAAATGGATGCTCTGTGACTGAAGGCCTTTACTTCCTCTTAAGTACCATGGGTTTGTGCATAACTGTAAGCAATTTCTCTCCTGACTGTGCAATTTCCCTTGGTGATGTTTAAAGGAACATTTTTTAATTCTATTTTTAAACTGTTAGAAATAGCTCTCCAGAGCTTCCACTGCTGAATACTAATAACTTTTTATATTAGCATAACAGGATAGTTTTATCAAAGATCACAGTAATGGTACTATTTGCGTCTCAAAAGGCAAGGGGAAGCTGTTCATAGGTTTATGGAGGTCTTTGTCCTTTCCTTCAGCTTCCATAGTTTTGTTAATGTTAAATTAAATTAAATGTGCTAAAAGAGCTATGGCGAGTGTTTGCTAATATGCACGCCGGCCTTATCAGGGGGTGTTACAGAATGCTGTTTTTTCCCAGGTGCATGTAATTTTAACACCTGCTCATCCCGAAACTTAGATTACTTTCTCCTAGGACTATTTATAACTAAAGCTGCTGTTGGTGACTTTGGTAGTTTTACACTAGCCCATATGGCTGCAAGAAAATGCAGAGAGATGTACATAATGGAACAGAGGGCAAATAATTGTCTGGAAAACCCAGACTTCTGTTTAATATGTCTGGAAGTACTGTAACAGCAGGCAGAGTTCAATTAAATCATCTTGATTTTGTATAGGAAAAGGATTTGCAACCACTGACTTGCCCCTCAAAATCAGCTTTCTTGTTTACCTCAAGCATATAGCTCTTTGAACACAACCTAAGCCGATTCCTGTAGACCAGTATGTATCCTTCATCAATAACAGCTAAGTAGTCTTGTCACACAGGGACACTGAAAGCTGTGCCTGCTGTGACCTTACTCTGCATCATGTTGCACAATTGCTGTGAGTCTCCAGCTAAACCCAAATAGGACTGAGTAGGGAGAAAATGCATCTCCTGTCATTCAATGCAACCATTGTTTTCATGAAATGCTAACACATCAGATCACACTGCAAAACGTCTACGCTTTTTCCACTACAATTTGAAGGTTTCTTTCAGAAACACATTTTGTACAGTGAGCTACAGAAGTCAGAGGAATGAGTTGAAGTTGCTAATATGCTCGGAATATTTGAAGAATGTTTATTTCGCAGGTACATTACAGGCTGGATGTCACCAAACTGGATATTTCCAGGAATCTGTAGGACCCAAAAACATTCACACCCCTCTATATTTTAAGTTTCTGGAGATAAGTGAATGTTAGACCTCAGATACAGCAATATTTTTGGCTTTTTCGTTTCGCTACCTGCAACCCAGGTGCCCAATGTCAAGGCATTCCTGTTTCCAGTCTGCAAGATTTCACTGTGATCTAAAATGAATCTGGTCTGTAATGTGGTTACAAGGAGGAGCTAAGAGGCTCTTGTGCCTGCCATATGCCCATCGCTGGTGGAGTTACTGCCTAGTAGCAGAACAGATGATTAGCGTCCCCTCATCTGCTGAGCTCATATCCTGCTTGAAATAGATGGTATTTGAAGTTAACAGCACCCAGCTATGAAATATGTTGGCACAGCAGTGGATACACTGCAGGTACTGCTGCATTAGCCAGTAGTGCTGCGTTGGGGTGGGGATGGGGCAAGCAGCTGGATACAGAGACTTCTGGTACCACCACAGACAAGCTGTCAAAAATCATGAGTTAACACACTGTGCTTCTGATCTGTGAACCCTTTGACTTGAACAAAAAGTGTTCAGTTTCTAGTACATCTTATCACAATTTTTTATGAAGCAGCATGAGGTTCTAGGCTGGAGAGAGCTCAGGAGTGAGAAATACTGCATTATATCTTTTTTTCTATCTTTTTTTATATTTTTTTCCCCATTATGCTAGAGTAATACACTTTCTCAGTGAAGAACTACAGAAATAATGTTTGTGCAGACCTTTCAAAGTTGAAAAGTTGAAATTGGTATATAAAATCATATATTACTGTTGTATCAATTCATGACTAAAATTTGTAATTTTAGTCAAAATGTAGTTTTAATTTTTATGAATGGGACTTTAAGTGCCTTGTTCTGGAAAGCACTTAAACAACATTACATCAGAAGATGCTATGGACCAATATTCCCCCTCTGGTAATATTTTAATGAATTAGAGTAAAGTAAATCCAAGACTTTTTTCTTCTCCTAACACCTTAGCTTCCCTTACTTTTTCTGTAAGTATTCAATTCCATGGTTTCTCATATTCATAAATCAATATGAGAAAGTCCTATCGTGAACAACCTTTAAGATTAAAAATGAACAAGTTTAAGCATATTCCTTAAAAGTACCCATTCTATCCTTTCTCTGGTTTCCTTCCTTTATTTGCTTTATAGCCTAGTACTTTTGATACACTACAAAACATCCAATCGGTCTTTGAGAACTGGGAAAACATGGGAATGCTTCTTTCCCAGGTGGAGAAAGAAGACATTTTTGGTTTTCGCTCTAAAATTTATGTTTCTCTGCTGCTTTTGGTCACTAATAGTTGTACATTCATTGTTCTTTATTGCTGTATGATATGGTCAGTGGTAACATTAATTGCTTCCCTCATTGATATTTTAACATGATTCCATGAATCATCCAAGTTGTAATAAATTCAGTGGTTGCCACTGTAATTTAATTTTCTTACAGACTTGAACTGTATAAATTCTCTGTTCTTAGCTAAATCCTGATCATGCTAGCCTCACTTCATACTGCCGCAATTTTGGGATCATAGTCTCCCTAGTCTTTATCCTCTGGTAATGCAGGGAGAGAAAGAGGCATCTTCAGAGGGTAAGTCAAACTTTCTGAAGTTTTCAACAATCTCCTGGGAATACCTCTTTTGGCTGTAAAACAAGCCTTAAACATCTGCATCTGAGAACCTCAGATGCTTAAAGCTGGGCCAGTCCAGGCACCTGTGCCACTTCTTCCCTCAGCTTTTGTGGGAGCGCTTCCTGTGGTACCTCGTACTTCTGGGTTTGCTGCAGTCAGTGGGCACTGATTCTTAGTGGGTGTTTTATACAGCTCTGAGTTACGGACTTTTCATTAATTCAGGTTGATTAGAGACTTTATCCTAGTAGCTGCAGTATCGTGGAGCAGACTTTCATATTTTAAGTCTGATAAAGACCAAGCTAATAAAATCTGCTGTGCAGCTCACTGCTTCTCTAAAGGATTCTGCACTGGTGGTGTCTTTCTGGGAGAGGGATGGTGAAAGGTCCCTGGCCAATTGCTACAGAAAATAACATGATCCAGTGTGATAGGGTTATTGTGCATGCAGTAAGCCTAAACTTCTACCATTTTTCTTTCTCCTGCATTTTTTTTTATTCTGGAGAGACTACCTATGAGAATAAGGATGTTGTTTCAGTCTCTGTTTTCTGCCAAGACTTGCCACAAGGGTAACAGTGCTGTGTGTGATGGACTGTCTCCTGTTCCACAGAGGATGAGTAAGCTTACTCATTTGTTTCCTATCGGCCATTGAAGTGTTCCAAAATGAAACTGAAATATTGAATTAAAAAGATTCCACTTCAACAGGAAGGAACCCATTCTTTTGCATTGGTCTTAAACACATTCCAGACTTCCAGTTTGGAAGTTAGATTTGGTTTTGGTAAAAGTTTTTGATAACACTTTTGTTTGATCTGATGTAAGCATGTTGTAGCTGGATAAATTCTATAAACGCTAGTAAGATCATGTTTTGATTAAAAAAAAAAAGAAGTTTTGATTCCTTGGTTATTTTGCTAATTTTATTGCTCATTCAAGACCCTTTATCCACAGTAACATCTGATCTCTTAAGAACTTGACAGGGAAGTTTTCAGTGGAGGATAAATTTCTACCTTCAACATCATAATGCAGATTAATTTATTTTTGTTAGCGGCACTCTTTAACACTGCTGAAAGATGTCAAAATGTCTGCATTTCAGAATGAAGGTCTCTATCAGCTTATCAGCTAGTGTACATGCAATAGTACTTTCAAATTTTTGAAATGTCACTGTATTTTTATTGTGAATTAGCACGGTCATTGCCAGACTTGACCTCCAGGTTAGATACTGAGGTATTAGGTGGGAGAATGAGTGTCTTAATGAGATGATATAATCTTAAAATGGGAGTAATTCCAGGGTAAATTAAGAAGACTCCAAGTAGTTCAGTTTGAACAAAGATTCTTCTGAACTGTGATTATTTTAACACTGAAACTGAAATTTGAACACTATTTTATTCATTTACTTTAAGTTAGTTGTGTGACAGTGTGCCTGAATATATTACCCTTTCATGGATGTTGCAGAGCAAAGATCGTCAAGCATGGAGACACGTAGGTACACTTGGGTCATCTAACAACCCTCAAATGATTTTGTAGTTGATTATGTTGTGCCTGATTTCTAACCTGAGTTATGGAATAAGGTACCCAAAATGCCATATGAATGTCCTCAGCAGTCATGTTTCCAGAACCACAACAGGGCTGAACAGTGGGATGAAGATGTGGACCAGCTACTCTGTGATGTGCTTCTCTTGTTCTATTTTGCTAACTTGTCTGCTGACTATTGAAATTTCAGATTTTACTAGAGATCTATTTATTTTTTGTAGAAAATATATGTTGTTAAACAGCCCTTTTATTTATAGTTCAGCTCTCCTTTCAATAAATTCCTTAAAAATCTATGCAGTATACATTGTAGTTCTATGTGAAAGATTTTAATATTATAACAGGAAAACAGACTTACCCACTTTGTTTCCAATGTAAATTTTTTGTTTAAAAGGGATTTTTGGATAGTATCCAAGGTCTTGATCAGTAATCTGGATGCTATGAGATTCAGACAATACTGGTTTAATCAAATTAGCACTCCTCTGATTAATTTAGAAAACCTAATTATTTTCTGGGTTTGTAGCATATTGTGTCCCAAAGATCCTGTTTCTGAGAAGACAACTGTTAAGGGAAGCAAGGTAAAATGAAGATGTAATTTGATGATTTGTTCACCAGAGTAGCCTGCCTTTAAAAAAATTACAACAGGGATGGTGCTATGAGCTGACAAAGTTATTTATCTTCTCCTAAATCAAGAACTTAAGATCAAGAGGGGGGAAAAAAAAAGAGGGGAGGGGAATTCTTAAAGTGGAACAGTGATTCAAAATAGAAATGCCATTTTCTCCACAGAATATGAAGGCTCACAGAAGAGGGTTGATGGCATTCTTGCATTTAAGCCTTTAGAGAATGGATGTTTAGTAGCATCTAGTACACTTGTAGTTGACTGCAGCTAATGGCCCTCTGGGCTATAAGTTTCCTAAAACACTGAAACGCAAAATTCTTCAAATAAAATATACTGTATGTCAATAGCAGCTCAAGCTACCTCTTGATAGCAGTTCTGAATGTAAAACTCTTCTTGTAGGGTTATTTGTGTGACAGTAGTCACAGGTGCACCTCTGAAAGACTAAGTTTACACAACACCAGGTTCCTGTTTCCCAGAGTATGAAGGCTGTTCCCATTTCAGCTGACCTACAGGTCAGAGAGCAGAGGTGAAATGGCCACTTTTTGTGCTGGATAGGTCTCCTGTACACTGGAAAAAGGGAGTTTTGTCAGGGAATATATCTCCCTGAGCTTTTTGCTGGCACGCAACGGAAATTTGAGAGAGGAGGACTCCAGCTGTAAGTTGGCAGTATGATAAGTCTTACATAGGTAACTGTGAGTAATATTTAGGCATGTGACAAAGCTCTTAGACTTGCAAATAATCCCAAGATTTCAGTGGCTTCCATGGAACATGTGAACCAATTTCAGAATCACTCAGTTCTGGAGCAAAGGACTCTTGCCCAAAAATGGTGCTGATAAAGTGGGTATATCTAAGTTGACCTAACACAGCGATGGAATCATATTTCCTTTCCTCATAGGTCTTCTAAACCCTAGTCTGGCTGAAACTTCACATCTTCTGCTTAAGTTTATGGAGTTTAATATAGTTTTGTTGAGCTCAAGTTGTTTTCTGCAACAGGGCTTTCTTCCTTCGCTCTTTGTGTCAAGTGTTTATCAAAACTTAAAACAGTTAATTTTGTTCAGGCACTAAGATATTTAAGTGGTAGTAGTACTTACCAGTTGATTTGCTAAGCACAGCCAGACAAAATGCTACTGGAAGCAACCATAGTTCTTAATATGTTCTTTTCATCTGCATATAGGGAATGGGAAGCATCATGTTTGTGTTTACCTAGTTTTGTGTCTCTCCTTGGCTGGTAACAACCACTTCTTTGACACTTGTAATAGCTGATTTTCCAGCCTTTGTGATTTTTGCTTAGAGGTAGATCATTGCTGGAGACCCAAGAGGCTGAATTGGGTTAGGTGCAAATGACTTAAACAGGCAGGCAATTCACTTGACTTCTGTTTATGGCTTTGCAGCTGCTTTGGGTTCACCCTTCCAGGCTGTGCAACAGGTGGCCATGCACAGCCGAATTCTTTGGGAGGGCTGCTTTATTCTGACCCTGCTGTGATACTGCATGTATTAAGAACCCAGGAGCATCCTGCAGGCTTACTGAGCCTGGGGTTTGCTCTCAGGGAGTATCTACATATCATTATCTGAGCTTTTTATAAACAAGAGACTCTGAAACAACTTTTCACATCTGCCTATGGTTGGTTGGGGTTTTTTTGTTTGTTTCCTGGGAGGGGGAAGAATAATCATGGGATGACAGGCCTGGGTTGTCTGCAGTCCAGCATATCCTTTCCCACTTTGTAGAGCATATGGCTGGTTTCCTGGTGTGTTCTCAACATTAAATTCTCTTCTACCAAAGCTGCAGTGCCATCAGACTGCCTGTCCTACAGCCTGCTTCTGACCGCTACCTGTAAGTTATGCATTATGCATATTTTTTGTTTGTTTGTTTCAATCCCTTTAGCAACTTTAATTAATTAAACAAAAAACCAAAAAACAAAACAAAACAAAACAAAAAAACAACAAACCAAACAAGTTTCCCTAGCGCCTGCTGCACTGGATCTTTGTTTCTCTGTCAGCCTTAGGTTCTGGAACTAACTCCTCGTGTTGATTAGAGCTTTAAAGACTTTCTGATTATTTTTTTTTCTCTGCCTTATAAAACCTATTATTGATTACAGGAGACTGTGACACACAGAAACAGCTAGAAAAAGTTTAAGTGCTGGTTTTGGAATCAAATCTAAAACCTAACGTGGAATGCTGAGAATCAGCAGGATTTTCCAGATTTACTAGCTATAGGATTACCAGAAGGGGAAAAAAAATAAATCTAATGTCTATATGCAAGCAATTGCAGAGATGTTGCAGACTGTACAAACAATTTTCAGAGTTACTTTAAAGGAATCAGGATTACATAAAATGGGTAGACTCTTCATGGAAAAGATATCCACCAGATGATCGGTGCCACATTGCTATTAGTTCCACTGCCATTTGAAGAATCATTTCAGCCCTTGAATATCATGAGGGTTAACTACTGTACAACAACTGTCAAATACATCTTGGTGAAAAAGCACACATTCTCCAAGATTATCAGATCCCGTCTTGCTTTTTGTACAGGAAGTACATTCATTTTTAAATTATGGTTTAGGCTATTAGTAACCGTGCCACTTAGTCATAAAGATGCCACATATAGTTACAAAGATGCCACTTTTCATACTTGCTCCTTAGCTCTATTAAACTCATGCTAGGATGCTAGGATTGCATAGTGTGTGTATGCAACTAATAGGATTGCAAAAGGAACATAATTTTTCATCAGCTTTTGTATCAGTTCTTCCCAAGACAAATTATATGCTCAAATGCAGATCTTGTAGTCCTGCATCCCTGTGAACACAATGACATGACTTACAAATGCTAAGATGCAGAAATTATTTATGCAACAGTATTTATTTATGTAATGGTCTGATTTTAATAAAGTAGGGTAGAATTCCAACATTTTAAAAATAAATGAGTAACAGAGAATGAAAAATATCAGGGATACTTGGTGTGAATAGTGTTTGCATAGCTACGTGTACTACATGTAGTAGCTATACTACATCTTTGATAAATCCTTCTTGTGCTTATTTCAAAAATCTTGATAGTAAATTTCAGTATTTTCTGCAACTGATTTGTAAGAGAATTCATTCTATCTACACGTTTATTACCATAATAAAAAGGTGATCTTCCATGCTGGACATGCTGTGTCTAGTTTCCAGTGGAAGATCTGTTGTACTCACGGTGACCTAAGGACAATGACATAGGTGAGCTGTGAAGATAGAGCTGATCTCTTTTAAATATATGACAAATGTAAACTATTTTGGAAACAACATGCAAGCTACCAGGTGTACAATCCATTTGTCAAATCAGAAAAGGTAGTAGCAAACTTCAAAACCAAGTACATGTTGGGAACAATCTTTATGACTTCAGTTAGGCAGGCAATGAGATTGATTGAAAGAGAATAGTATCTTATACCTATAGAGTACACAGTTGCCCAGAAAGGAGATAAAGTGGTTATCTATATGGGAAGGACAGAGCTATGATTTTAAATGCCCAGTAGAGTTATGATTTATCACTCAGGAATGCAAGATCAGAAAATGGAGTGATTGTTTTTTATTCCCTCACTGGCAAGTGGACATTTTTGTCTGTATGACTTTATTCTGGTTTGAAATGGTTGTTCAGATTAATCTGTGTAGATACTGGAAGGGCACCTGGGACAGTGGATGAAGTGTTATGTTCCCAGAAATGCAGAGGTAAGATGTTGACGGTTCTGTTGTTGGGAGACTTTACTGTGTCAGTAGTGGGGATAGAACAGTTTTACACTTGCTTACGCTTGCTCTAGATTCATTTAAAGTATTTGGAGTTCTTCTTTCAGGGTCAGCTCTAGCTCCTTGTGTAGCAGGGATAGGGAGGCATCTGAAGACTAGAATAGTTGGTTCTAGGAGGACTTATTTCAAGAAAACATATGTTGCAATTAGTTGGTGATTTTTCTGTATAGGTACTAGCTCTGAATGACATGGAGCAAACAACAGGGGTGGGACCAGAGGCTTTTACTGAAGTTCTCACACAGCATTTGGGTGCTTCTTTCAAAATCTGACTTAATTCCTTAAGTGAGTGCCCTGATGGGTAAACATCATCTTGATTGCAGAGAGGGTATATTTTTCTCAGAGAACAATGAAGTCTGAGGGCTTAGTTACGTAAAAGAGCTTTTTTTGGGCATGTTCCAGATGATTACTGTATTTTACATTAATAGGTATGCTTACCTTTGGGTGTTTTATTATTTTAGTGTGTATTGTTACTTCTAAGCAACCATTTTGGTGTCTGATCATGCTACATGACAAATTGATGGTGATAAGGGAGTATTCTAAATTTGTTCAATCAGAAATAAGTGTTAGAAGCCAAGTTTCCTGTGAAGATAATCAGAATGTCATCTGAGTGCCTAAGGTTTACTACCATAAAGATGCAAAACACATTCTCCAAAGCAGGCAATAAAAGGTTGCTGTATTTTGGGTCTCTCTTGGTGCTCATTGTTGTGTCTTACCATATCCAGTTCCATTTTCTTCACAGCATGTGCCAGAGAAAAGAGGAATTGGAAGGGTCCTCTCTAGGGGATAGGATGGAGTAATTCTGTGATCAATTAATTTACTTTCTTTTTAAGAACATGTCTATGTACCAGTTTGCATTCAGAATGTGACTGACAGTGATGGTGGACGACAGAGATTAGCAAATATTATGAGCTGTTATTAGTTTCTCTTACTTTTTTAATCTTATGCCGATAACAGAACTTTCTGACAAAAGACTGAGTACTTAATATGATCATAGCATTTAGCATAATAGCTCAAAAGCATATCAGCTTGTTCATAGGCAGCTGAAAAAGCTCACATAATATGTAGCTCAAAAATGTCTCAAAAACGTGTTTGAAAATCTCCAAATTACCTTTTCTCCCCCCACCTGTCTTATAATATATATTATATATCCATTAAAGGTAGTCATACAATGAAGAATAGTTACTGGAACAAGCAGACAATCAGAACATAACATTCAGTTCCATTCATCTTCAGTTATGAGCTGCAAGACAAATAAATGGAAATAGGGAAGAGAATGTATGTAGGCAGAGATAAAGCCAAGTATGATTATACTTAATGCTAAAAAAGCTCTGTTTGACTTATTCACAAAATGCCACCTGTGAAAAACAGTCTCTGCTTGGGTTTCTGGCTCCTCTGACATTTGATTAAAGCTGGAATTAAGCAGCCCTCATTAGGACTTCAGGAGAATGAATTATACTTAATAAATGTATAGCATGTGTACCTGATATGAATGCCAGCACTGTACACCCTATTATTAACATCCAATTATGTTGATGAATAGCAACTTAAACTATAATTTCTTAGAGCTATAAATTTTTAGTTTTAATGTGCTGCTACTTGTATGTTTACTGTGGCTGAAAACCAAAGTAGTAATGTGACAACAGCAGCTTAGTACCAAATCTCTGACATACCACAAAAGCAGCAGAGACTGAGATTCAGTAAGAACAGGAGAAATGGTGGAAAGAAAGAGGAAACAGAAAAGCACCAAGGCAACTTGTTTCAGAGACTTTCTGTGGATTAAGTGCTCTGATTAAAGCTGTTTGCGGTGTGGCAAGCACTCAGGATGGATAAATTCTGGCAAAACTATTGTACAGCTGGAAATACTTGGCACTGAGATGTTTTTTGTGTGTTTGCCAGGGAGCATTGATTTAGGTTTCATCTTTATAATACATTTTTATGCAGGGTTTCAAATAAAATCAGGAGGAAAATAAAATTATATTGGCTTTGATTGACTCCTGTCATTTCCTGAGAGTGCTTATCTCTATCTTGAATGATAGAACAAACTCTCACAAAATATCAAGTGCCTGTAGCAAGGCATTCACAACCCTTTCAGGTTTCTGTAGGATCCTCATGTTTTTATCAGTAGCATCCCATACCTATTTAGCAAACATTTTCAGGTCTGTTGACAAGAGGACAGGGCCTTCCAAGTGAAGCTGTCACTGCGGACTTTGCTCTGCAGCTATGGGAAAAAAATCCAGGATGTTTGAGTATGGGTGCTTGTTGTGTGTCAAAGAGTAGGTGTCATTGTGTAAGGTAAAAGATGGCCCCAGAGAAGGAGAGTTAGAGAGGTTGGCTGATATTTTTCGTATTCCTTCCCCACCTTCACTTTGTAAATACGGGTGGTGAATATCTCTTGAAACTTAATCAGTTGAGATGTGAATGGCACATTGCAGGAAACAGTAGCTGGATGCTACCAGGATGAGGGGACTTACTGCCTTGTATTTTTTTGGAATGCATTATCAGTAGCTCAAGCAAATGGGTATCTTTGTCCGGCAGCTCTTCTGTTGGAAATTAAATCTGGACTATAGAGAACATAATGATGAACAGCATCCCTGTTTTGTGAATTCTGTTTAAGTCCTGAGCTTTTTTTATTTTAATTGGATGAGAAATACTTCCTGGTCTTGTGAATAAATATGTGCTGACTGAAATTATGTGTTCCAGCTAAACTACTCAATGACAAATCTTACCCTATCCTATGTGTGATACTTATTGGAAGCTGACTGGATGTGTATTGACAGGAATGTAATTTGGCAGCATACAGCCTTCTCCTATATAGTCATAACCAGGAGTTCACTGCCTGAAAATCTGAGGGCAGGTGAGAGGGAAAGGTGTTGTCCCTTGATACTCTGTAAATCAATGCTATCACTTGCTTTAATAGAGGGATCACAATTAAGCTTAGTAACCCATCGATACATGGATAAAAATAAACAACTGCAGAAAGACAGCATAATAAAATTAGTTTATTTTTTTTTAAGACTCACTATAGAAAGGGAATATTTCCCAAGGAGTTCAAATGATTTTTATTGTTCTAGAATCTTTTTCATAACAAAAGATAGATTATTTTAATGTAGATTACTAATATTAATCACTAAAATACTCTTATTTCCTTTAATGATGTTCTATAAAGCATTCTGAACAATGCAGAGAAAATGAGACTGTTTTTGAGTTGCAAATGAATCCCTTTTGATAATTGTTCAGCTGTAGAGGTAGAATGTCTCAAAGAATACTTTAGAATTGAGATCGTATGAGCTAATAATGCTCTTCTCACTAAATTGGGAAGAACAGCCCTGCTGTCTTAACACTAACTCCTTGCTTTCTCTCTAAAAATGTAATAAAGACTACTTCATGCTGCCCTTCCAGGCTTTTGTTTAATCTTAATGGTTTTCTCCTTTAGAAATTTATGCTCAAAAGGTATTATAATGTATCTTGGTTTTGTAGTCTAAAAGAAACTTGGAGTACTTGCATGCAGAAATATATTGAGGAGAAAGCTAAGTTTCACTATTTTTTTCAGCAATAAATGTGAAGCATAGGACAATGCTATAATCAGGCCTCAGATTAGATCAGTAACTGTGATTCAAAGGACTCTGGATCCTGTTGGATTTTATGAAAGCTTGTTTGGTTTCAACAGTTGCCTGAGTTGACTTTTGACGTAAGTGCTGTCAGTGACTCACTGCCACTTTTTATCATGAATCTGAGAATTGGGTATATTTGAAGTTAGTCTCTGCTAAGTGCATCAGGGACTCAGGTCTCATTTGGGACACCAAACCCGAAGCTAAGAGTAAAAGAAATCAAGCAGCTAAACAGAAAATAAATAATTTATTTTTCTTTTATTTTTGTTTTCCTTGAGGGCAATTTTTGGAGACCACTTGCTGCTATTATGAAGGTTTTTAGTAACTTCAGAGTAATTCTTAGTTTTAACTACTCATTTCTTTCTGATTACAGATCACAATCACATAAAATTGGAGTGCTTTAACATCTTAGGTCAATCACTGTTGGCAACCCTCTTCAAAAAATATTAGAATAAAGTGTCAGATGGAGCTGTGTGGGATTAAATAACACAGTTGCTGGAACAATTGTGATTCTACAACTCCAAATAATTTGGCAGAACGGTTGTGTTTTATTGCATTTTGCCAACATAGGAATTAACTTTTTCATTGCTCTCCTGCCCTCAGAAGAAGCAGCCCTTCCTCTGCCCCATTTAGTTATCTGCTGTAGCAGTTTGTGAGTGGTACTCTAACAGGTCTTGCCAATGTTTTGGACTTTCTCCACTGGAGACAGATCCCGTCAACCATAACTGTAGCTTTAGAGTGTGTGCTTGTCCAAGGCATTTCAAAATTCGGTGGAAGTTCTTGACATTGTTATCCTTTTAAAGGTTGCTGTCCCTACCCAACTATCCATAATGACATGTGGATTTGAGATTCAGGGAAGGAATGAGAGTCTTTGCTCTAGAATACCAGGATCTTTATTTATTTACTTATTTACTGCTGCTGCTGGAGTTTGAAATGCTCCTCTTTACCCTGAAAACTAAAGTGTGGTACATGTGTCCGTCCTTGTACTTTTCAGTAACTTTCCCCAAGTTTTTGCACTGCTTGTTTGAAAGAAGAAATGCAAAGCTCATTGTTAAAACTAAGAGTTTGTTCCTCACAGCTGCTTGCTTTCTCTTTCTATGTGAACTTGTGTTTTCTGTCCTTAATGGGCACAATGGATTTGGGTGCCCTTGGAGATGGAACTATGTGTATTCTTTCAGGTGTGCAACTAGTAAAAGCCACTTTTAATTTAGTACCCAATCTAGTGAAGCACACAGGCACTCCCCAGCTGATTTCAAATGAAGAGTAAAAATGAAGGAAAGGGGAGATAAAAAGGAGAAACTGTTGCAGGGCAACCAAGGAACAAAGAAGTGATGGTGACCTGCCTATTAAAAGATTTAAAGTGAGAAAAAGAGAAAAGCTCTTGCATAATTAAGACCTTCCTGGAGAACTACCTTCTTCTTGCAGTTTGATAATGTTTTCTGAAATCTGTATTTAAAAACACTTCCCCAGGAAGCTAGCAAGACATCGAGCATGATCTTTACTAGTCAGAAATTCTTCCTCATTTCTCTCTCAGGGGTGAGGTCTTAGAGTTACATGGCAGCTTTAGAGTTTTATTTTGAGGCCTTATACTTTATCTGAAACTGAGAAGACCTTTGCCATAAATTAAAAAGACAAATAAGCTCTCTACAAAAGCATAGCAAAGGGTATAATTATATTCCCATCATTGTACAAGGGAGGCATTTATGAATACTTTGTGGTTTAAGTGAGCTGCTATGCTTATGCCTTTTAGGAGGAGTTACTTTACAGTGCAGCTTTAAGTGGTTTTTTTAACAGCCAACTTCTCTTTCTGTAATCGTCTGTGCCTGTGAACAGTTGCAATTAATGTCATGGTCTTAGGCTGAAAGGTCTATGACCTTCTGTCCTATCAAATCAAAAAAATATTTATGGTTATCAACACAATTCTCCAATTAGCTTTTAATTAAACGTGGCATTGCTCTTCACTTTCCAGTGTCTGAGGCAGCACTGAGGTCTGTTTCTGTTCTTGAAAAACCGTCTGTTGTTCTTTGAGACTGCTCATCCTACCTCAGACTCCTCTGACAGCCAATGTCTTCAGTGTGCCATTAAGCTACCACTTTACCCTGTCTAGGTGTTCTGGATCTGCTGACTTCCTTTGCTTGATATTTATTACAGTTAACAGAATGAAATAGAAGCTGAAAGCCCTTGGCTAAAGCTTGTCCACTATTTTTTCTTCTAGTTTTTTTGCACCTCCACTGTATTTGAAATACAGCTAACCTTTTCTTATAACATTAAATTATAGGCACGTATGTCTACATATGCACTTCGACACACTGGTAGAAGTGCATGGTGTCTAAACATCTTCTCTGATACCTGAAAAATAACATGGTCCTAAACTGCCAGCAATGGGTCCTGAATTTATGGAAAAATAGTTGTCCTGATTTCACACTGTACTACTTGGACTGAGTACAGGATCTTAAGCTGCAATGTATTAAAACACACAGAAACAAAGCTGTGCATGTCAGGCTTGCTAGCTGTCGTGGTGTAGGCAGCAGTGAATTACTCAGTGGTTAAAAGACTGGTGGTAAGCAACAGTAATGGAAGTGAAACATGCTTTTCATAATAAGTAGCACATAGCAAAAAAAGCAAAGAAACCATGTATTTTTGTTCATAAGTGTCTTGACTTGAGTTCAAGAGAAACAACATGAGCAAAGTGTTGTGGTAACTTCTCTGTCACTGGCTGTTTTCTCAAAGTGGCATAGCTATTTAGAGAAGAAATGTTGAGAAAAAGCAACTGCACACCCTAAGACAAAGGGGCTGAGTTAAGTTGTTTTGTTTTAGTTTTTATTTCTGCCTGGGATAAATGCAGATATGTAAATGGCATCAGGGTATAATGTAGGGCAGGACAACTTAAGACTGGGTTCAAACACGTTGGTGGCCAAAATAGTTTCTTACAACAATATGTCACCATAAAGCTTTTGAACTGTCTGTTCTGATGACAAAGATGACACATAGGGTTTTGTTGTGTAAATGGGAATTTCACAGGGACTACTTTGTAATTTGGATCTGGATTCAACCTCTACTACTTAAATAACATAAAACATGGTAGCGGCTTTTGCAAAGAAGATCCTCAAGAGCTTACTTGTCTCAGTGCTTACTGGAAGAAGAGTTTACACGTTTAAAAGCTTGGCAGCATTTCTGGTGTGGGTTTTCCTCTCTCTCCCAGTATGTTGGCTTAGTTTAACAGAAGATATTGTCTCTCTGTATATATTTTGCCTCTTTCAACTCAAAGGCTGCAACAGGTCTTACTGCTCACTCTGAAGAGAGAATTGTACTTCACCACTGGGTGGATCAAACCATTGACCAAACTACAAATTTTCTGTTCAAACTACTGTATTTTTTAATGGGTATTTTCTATGACTGAAAAAAACACTACAACTTAGTATAAACTTACCCAGTTGCCAGCCCATTTTTGTAAAAGTATTTCAAGGGAGTTGCGTGTTAGCGCTACTTGGTAAATACCAAGTGCTGTAAATTTGAACTTTCTTGCAGGTACAGCTATGATTAAAAGAAAATACTGTGACATTTTATGCAGCTCTTCAAAACAGAAGAGAAAGAAATAAACTGAAGAGCCATGATTTAAGAGAAACAGGAACTGAGCGGTAAGTGCATTGAATGTATTCCTGTGGCTGTTAAAGGGGTATAGTGGTTTCAAGTTGGTTTGTTTTTTAGAAATCCCTTTGCCTTGAAATCAGTATCCACAGCAGATGCCAAATTACCTAATTTGAAACTGATGTGTGCTACTCAGGTAAGACAGCTCCCAGCAGCCACAGGTGTAGTTTATATGTTGGTTTCCAAATTCCATGAGCTGTAATAGTTAGGGTGTAGAAAGCAGCTCTCCAGTCTCCATTCAAACTGTAGTCTTTCTGCTGGAACTGACAATTGAGAAATGTTATATCCTCTACGAAGTGAGCTGGGGCCACCAGGTCTTCCAATATGTCACTGCGCTGCTGCCAGAAGTTAATGACTTTTAGTCACTACTGATCTGAGCTTGTTTTAGAATGAGCAAGTAGTGACAAGCTACCTATCTCATTAATCCCAGAGCTATGAAAAGCCTTTTGTAGTTCTCTCAGAATTATTCTGTGTCTTCAGCAGAAGCATTTTACTGCTTCTGGAAGGCTGAAGGATGTTTGGTAAGCAGACTCCTGTTCAGTGTGAGTTGTTTTTTCATGTTATACTATGCAACATAGCTACAAGTGAGGAAATACTATCTTTGGTCAGTAAATTGGATGAGTAATTACATGTCTTTTCAGTTCTCAGTTTTAGAAAGGAAGCTAAAATGATTTTCAATTGAAATTAAAAACAAAGAGGTGGCATACAATAGTAGTTCCCAACCTTCAAGTGTGATCCTGCAAAGTAAGTCCTTGAGGAAGCCCAGCTTTTTCCTACCTGATCACTCAAATGCAAGGGCAGCATGATCTCAACTCATCTTAGCCTGCCCAATGCAAAATGGAAGATGCATCTGTTTAGTAGTCCAATCTTCTGGCAATGAATAGTGGGACTCCTGGCATCATATGGGATAGATAGCAGAAGGGTGTATTTGCAGGTCACAGATATGCTTCGAAAGACAACAAACTTGCAAACCTGCAAGCCATAAACAGAAAAGTATGTAACAGGATACAGAAACTCAGCCATAGTCAAGCCAAAACCCATACTGTTTCTTGCAAGGACTGGAGCTAATTTCAGCTTATTTCCAGCTGTGTTTCTAGAGCTGCTCCTACTCCTTTCCCACCTTATATTTTCTTTCACTTTGGATGTAATATGGGTGCTTTCCTTCCCGTGTAGGAAATACTGATCCAAGCTAATTGTTTTCTCTCAGATGTAGTCCCAGAACTCCATTTCCACCTGAGGCTGTGGGGTGGCAGTGGGAGATGGACGAGGGCACTACACCCTTTTGCATCAGTTGATCCATGCTGATGGGCCAGGGCTCTCATCTGTATTCCTCCTCTTTTATAGAGTCTAGCATGAGCTAGGCCTTGAATACAAAATGAATGATTAGCACGAACACTTCAGGGCAACGTTTTTAGTCTCTATATAAATCCATGGTGTCATCTAATCAACACGTGCTTGCAAGCTTTGGTTTGGGAAGGAGGCAGAGAAACAATACAAACTGTGCAACTGTGCGTCACCAGCAGCTGAAACCCATAGCCTGTATCAATCACAGCACTTTCCCTCCTTGCCCCTCCTGGGTTCTCCTGATCTTTCTTTTTAATTGCTTTCTCATCCAACTAATTGAGACTGCTTTTAAACATGGTGTTAGTAGCTGGACTTCAATGCTCCTAGCCGACTTTTTTAGCTTGTGATTGACTGTAATAAGTGGGTCAAAACACAGTTCACTGGAGAGAAGTTAGTTTCCTACATCTGTTATTAATAGCTGACATAACCGAACATTTTAGACAATGTCTGCTTCTCCCACATGCTCTCAGGTGCTTGTTTTCTTGCTCACACTTGCCCTCACTTGCTCACATTTGCCCTCACTGTCGCTCTTCCTATCGCTCTTGCACTCACTCACACGTGCTCTCACACTCGCTTATGCTTTCTCACTTGCTCTTTCTTACTGCTCTTTCTGTCTCATGCTTTCTCACTCACCCTCACTCTTTCTCATGCCCTCTTGCATGTTGCCTTGTGTGCACTCTCTCTTTCTGTTTTCCTATTACACTGTCAAAACGAGATTCCCAAATTCCAGCTGCCTAGAAAATCCTTTAAAATGTCTTTTCAGTTCATAAGCATTTAGACATACATAATCGTGCTTGTTCTGTAGGCCTATCTCTCATAGGCTCAATTACCATGTACGTGTTGTTATTGCAAAATGTATTTTGGAAAAGTGAGAAACATTTAACTGGATTGTAGACTGACTCACATTTTAGAATATAAATGCCTACATTTTATTCTGTAATTACTGTCCTGGAACACTTTTTATTCCTTGTTATTTCTGTGAACTAATGCTCAACGTAGACTGTGCATGTGATTTTTGGCTTTAAGTAGCATCACTTGATTTTTCATCAGTTTCAGCTGTCTGACATACATAAAATTACAGATCTACTTTTTGAAAATTTCACAGTTTTTTTAAATTCTGAAATTTATTTTCCTCATTTCTTGTAAGAAAAATATGAATTTATGTGGTTATTCATACTTTCTTCTCCACTTTTTTCCCCCCCTTCCAGTAATCAAAATGAAAGGAGATCAAAGGCTAAAGATTTCTGCTTCATTTTGTCAGAAAACTGTCCCCTTCAAAATCAAGCCATTCTTACCTTTTAAAATAGACAAACAGCTAGAATTCATTCATGTAGATTCGTTTCATTCAATTTACTTCATAAAGTAGGGAGCGCCTAATTCAATTTGTTCAGTAGAATGTGTTTTGGATGTGAAACTGTGTTTTGTATTCTCAGAGACATGATACAAGTGACTTCTTACATGTCTTTGCTGTTGAGGGAATACTCAGGACACACAGACTCAGATCGCACCCAGTGAAACATATGACCTTGAAGTGTCACATGAAGATAAACCATTTATATTAATATATATCGATGATTATTTTTTCTGCCTGTGATTGTTCATTTAGTATGTACAGATTTCCAGTGCAAGGGGCATACAAAGAAACGGGGAGGTTAAATAAGGACTTGTAGCATATAAAGAGAAAACTTATTCAGCTAAGGTTAACTGTACTTGACCTCATGTCATTAAATTAACTTTAAAGATTAATTTATAAATATCACTATTATAAGTTTATACTTGAAGGTCTCAAATTCTAATCCTTGTTTAAAATCTAGCTATGCTGTATGCATGTGTTTAATTCTGAAGTCTTAGGAATAAAGATTTTGGCTGATTTTCATAAGTTATGGCTGCATCACTAATAGTAATAAAGGCTGTGCCTTTTGCAATAAATATTCGACAATAATTTTTTGTGATGGGCAAGTTAATAGAAACGTGTAAACAAGCTAAACATTATGTCAATTTTTTTTTTTTTTTCACAAAACAAGTAGGCTAAATGGATTTTATATTTCACAGGTGAGCACATAGCTCTTGTTTTAAGACTCTCATAAACTGAAAATGCCACACTGTTCTGTTTTGCTTACTGGATTCCTGAGCACGTGGATTTTGCTACTGGAGAGCTGCAGGAGCACAGGATGTGTGCTTCAGCAGGACACGCTGCCTCACAGTAAGAAATAGATAGGATGAGGCATTCTGAGTATGATTGACTTGAGACAGGTTGGTGCTGTTTCCAAATCTGTATGTGCAATTGCATACAAGGTCAAATAACTTCCTTTCCTTTCATGCAAACGTTGTCTTCAGAATATGTCTATTGAGATTCCAGTTAGCCAAAACATGTTTGATAAAACCATTTTGACCAGCTTTACTGATTAAATGTGGCTGTTAATATAAAAGGGATGCAATAATTACATGCTGTAGTACTTTATATGCAATTACCTTTCAGTGACACTTGTCTTTTAGCCCAGGTATGCATGACAGATGTCAGCAGAGTTGCTCTTAAGGACTTTTTTAATAACTTGAAAAAATTGTATCATTACTTTCCTGGTACCTGTGCACAGGTTTAGAAGAAGCACAAGAAAATGTGATATGTATTTTGGGAAGAAGAATGGGTTGTATCATAATCAGCCTTTGCATTAATTTCTTTTATACTGAATTAACTGTTAACTGATATTGTAATACTCTCTGCAATGATTCACCTAGTGGAATTATTTTTCTGAACTCTAACATGGTTCTAAAAAGAACTTGAAGCTGCTTTTTTTTTTGTTTAATTTATTTTTTTATGTAAACTAACTATTGCAGTCCTTTGCTACTGTGGTAAACAGAAATGGGTACCTTAAAAATGTTACAAGGATAAGATCTTGTCTTGACATCAGATGTTCCAGGGTAGATTTCTGACTAAAATGGAACGCAGACTGTTTTGCCAGCCCTAAAGGGATAATTTAATGAATGCATTAGTTTCTGGTATAGTTTCTGCATTGTTGCAAGCAAGCAGATTTTTTTAAAATTACTTGATTGAAGCCAAGGTAAATTTTCCTAACCATTAAATGAGGCTAACATGCATTTTCCTTCTTCATGAAAGCAATGAAATCCTGTATTTTCTCATGTGATCAACTTTAAAAAAAAACTACAACAGAACAAAACAAAACCCCAAAAAACAACCAACAGAAAACCCCCTTCTGCCACATGAAGAGGAATTTCCTACTGTCATCTGGGGGAAAGACAAAATAATCTTTGAGTAATTTTTAATATCGCTTTGGTGTAGTTGTCAGTCATTCTGTTTTTTTGCTTTTTCTGTCTAAAATGTCTGTGGAACTCTCTCTTTTCCTTAAAGAGTAGGAGATCATAAATGATCACATTTCTCCCAGGCTCTGACAACTGCCTGTTTTTAATCCCCAGCTGACTTTGCTGTTCCTGAAGCAACTCCATAGTATACAGCAATAGTCTAGCACAGTAATGAGTCTGCTTCCTAAACAAGGTAGCCCTGTGGATATCTGTTTGGCTTTTATTATTAGCGTAATCTTTACCCTAAGCAAATGTAGAATTCACCTGTAATAATGCAATGTGTATTTAAGATACTACAAATATCAGTGAACAACCTTTAATAGGACATAACAATTCTCAGGATGTGTTGGTAAAGGTTTCCCAGAAGAGACTATATTTCAGCTAGAAAAGGGCAAACCTGCCAACTTATTTTGAGATTAGAAGCACAATCAGTGGGAATGTTCCGCCAACTGCACAAAAAGATATAGAAGATAATACTTCATCTTCAGATGAAGCATTGCCCTTTCTCCAAAGTAATATCTAATTATTAATGCTTGCCCAAGAATAGCTGTGCTGCTTTCATGCTTCTCACCTTTTTAATACCCGCATCTTTAGACTTGGACTTTAGGATCAGGAACATCAAGCATAACCTTTAGAGTTTAATTTTTGGTATAAATTAAGTAAAGACAAATGGTTTATTAACCATTAAGAATAAAGCTGACAGGTCACCCTTGACAGTGACTAATAATCTTCAAAAGATAACTCCACGATTAAAAACCAATTGCTGAGACACTAGTGACACCAAACCAGAAACTTATTAGCACACATCATATTATCACAGTAAAAATAGCATGACCAAGTCTTTGTTCAGGGATGAAATGATCATGTGTCAAGGGAAAGAAAGGACACATGAACTCATCATAAAAGAGCTTTAGGAGAGTTTTATATTTGCTGGGTACTGATACTTTCTTTTGGTAACTTTAGCTGTGCAATGGGACTTGGATGAGCAAAGCACTGAAATTTACCGCAGTTATACAAAATGAGAGGATAACGCAGTCAGCTAATTTCTATGTTCCTGCAGAACTATATGCCTCAGCAACTATAAACAGTTGCTGCTTTCAAACATGTGAAGAGGTACCTCTCCGTCTGCAAGCCCAAGAGTTGGAAAGACCTGAATTATGGGAGGTTGTGTCCACATTTTTTGCTTATGGGAAATCTGTTATTCCTGCTCTTAAGTAGGTGCAGGAGAGCTACAATTTCTTTTTCTTAGCAGAATTGTCATGAGGTGTTCAGGTCTTTCTAAGCATTAAATAGATGCTGTGTTTCTAAAAATTAAAAAGTTGGCAAACCTTGAAAATGGGTAAATGGGTGAATCCAAACTAAAAAACATATATTTGAATTCAGTGTCTCCATCCTATCTTTGCTAGTACTGTAAAATTTTACCTCTTTCTTTATTTAGTGTTGCATAAACATACTTAATGAAAGTTACTTAATGAAAATACTCTGCTTCTGAGTTAAGCTGCAGATGTGCAAGACTCCAGATGTTAGCTTAAGGCTTGGATTTGCTGTATTTTCAAGCAGGAATCCTCTGTTTTGTATAGCAGAATGAAAAGGAGACTTTTTTCTTTTCCTATTAAAGGTCATGTTATTTTTCAGAAAATGTGCTCAGTATTTCTCCTTTAGTCACATTAGCATATTAGCCTTTGAGGGAAGAAGCACAGTGAGCTTCCTTCAATTGTGTGATGGCTCTTGATCCTTTTTCAGTACGTTACGTCATCTCCTACAGAACTGAGGAGCAGGATTGACAAGATTACTATAACCAGTCATCTTGTTTAGGCACAGCCAATGCCTAACTCTTCATGTAGCAGGCTATAAGGATTAGTGGCTTCATACTAATAGAAACAGAATTTAATAGAACCTGATTTTTCTGGAGTTCTTGACCTCCAAAAGCTGCCAATAGTAGACAAACTGATGAAGTATGCATTAGATAAGTGTACGGGGAGATGGACTGGAAAGCAGCTGAACTGCCGGGCTCAGAAGATTGTGATAGTAGCATGAAGTCTAGCTGGAGGCCAGTCACTAGTGGTGTACCCCAGGGTCAATATTAAGGCTGATACTGTTATTCTTGACCTAGGCGACAGGGCAGAGTGCACCCTCAGCAAATCTGCAGAAAATGAAAAACTGGCAGGAGTGGCTGATACACCAGATGGCTGTGCTGTCATTCAGAGGGACCTTCACAGACTGGAGAAATAGGCCAACAAGAATCTCATGAAGTTCAACAAAGGCACATGCAAAGTCCTGCACCTGGTGAAGAATAACCCCACACACCAGTACTGGCTGGGGGCTGACTGTCTGAGAAGCAGCTTTGCAGAAAAGGCCTTGGGGTCCTGGTGGACCAGAAAAATTGAGCATGAGCTAGTAATGCACCTTGTGGCAAAGGCGGCTGAGTTAGGAACATTGCCAGCATATCAAAGGAGGTGATCCTTGAACTCTGCTCATTCCTGGTGAGACCACATCTAGACTGCTGTGTCCAGATCTGGCCTCTCCACTGGAGAGCATACACTGGAACAAAGGTCACAAAGATGATTAAGGGAGTACATATGGGGACATACATGGAGGGGCTGAGAGAGCTGGGATTTTTTAGCCTTGGAGAGAAGGCTCAGCATAAGAAAAAAATTTGCTGCAGGGAGTGTCAAAACACTGGAACTTGCTGCCTGGAGAGGTTGCAGAGTCTCCATCCTTTGACATATTCAAAACCCAACTGAACATGATTCTGCTAAACCCTCTATAGTTAACCCTGCTTGAGCTGAGGCATATGGACTAGGCAATCACCAGAAAACCCTTCCTAGAAAAGCTGTGATTCTGTAAACTTGGTATAGTCCATGGCTCCCTGGTACAGTGCTAAATGGAAACCATTACAGCCTTTTCATAGAGCATGAGGCCAGTGGTTATTTGACCTGAAACAAAGGAAGACACGTTCTGCTTGTGACTAGACTGATCCAAGCAAATAGGAACAGAACTGCAGTTTTATTGTGCCAAACCTGTTTTCTAGCTGTTTCCACAATATTGACTCACTTAAATGGAGATAGAAATTAGGTTTCAAGTGCTGAACATATCCAATTAAGAGAGATTGCTGAGTAACTCTTTTGCAAGGCTCCTAATCTGCAAACACTTTTCTAATCGATAGCTACTTCTGTTCAATATAACCCCAAGGTGACTGTATTCTGTCAGCTGAGAGTGAGACATGGAGCTCTTGAAAACCCGGAAAGATTCATGTCTTCAGGAAAAAAATTGATTTCTTCATTACACCCTTGAGTAGCATGAAATTCAGCACTCTTCATGCTCTCCACATTTTGGTATACTCATCTCTTAGTTGCACAAGGTTTCTGAAAGACGCTTTTTCTCCTTTTTGTGCCATGATTCAAGGGTCATTCCCTGAAAGAAGACAAAGATGGGACACCACTGGTGGGTAAATGCTTGCACACTCTCCCCAAATCTTTTGTGTGTGCCACTTCAGTCATTAACTCAGACCATGCCAAGAAGTGACATGTCTAGAGAATCTCCAGTAGTGCTGTGAGTAAATTGTAACATGCTGGCAAAATTCAGTCATGTACATTACAATGTATTTATACTGTAGTAAATTTTAGCTTGCATTTTATCGAAAGGAAAGCCTCCTTGAACTTATCTGCAGTGTGTAGTGGTCTGATTAATGAATATTCATACATAGAAAATGGTGTCTGCTGTGGCGGACATTAGAAGAATAATAAGTCATTTCAGGATTGATGGATTTTTATGCTGCAGTTTACCCCAGAGAATGCATGCTGGAAACATTAGTATCTTGTTTCCCTTGTCAAAGCTCAAAATGAGTGAAAAGAATTTATTTTTTTTCTGTGCAAATTGAGTAAGTAAGTGACAGTTGTTAATTTCATACAACTTTTCTGCCAAGTCTCTCTCTAGGTGGCAAAGAAAATTGTTGCACGTGGTGAATCCCTTACTTAACAACTGTTGGCTGGGACAAAAGTCACTGGTTCAGATGATGCTCCTGACTAGCATGGAATTGCTTTCATTTGACTTCAGTACTGCATCAGAAGCAGCTGGTTCTCCTCTATGACCCCGATCAGAGAGACATACCTGTGCTCAATACCTGTCACTCAGCCAGCAGGGACAGTAAAGGTTGTTCAGCATATTGTTCCAAAAGGAGACGCAGTCGCGTCAGCTCCCCTGACATCTCTGTGCCCGTAAGATGCAGGCAGATAATCAAACAGAGGAGGAACTATCAAGGAAATGGTCAAATTCACAGGTGCTTGGGAAAAGAGATGGATAAATGTCAGGCTTCCAAACAGCGCTTCTATTACATCTTTCTTTTATTGAAGTGAGGTACCTGTTCAAATGGTATTGGAGAGAAAGGAATAAACATTCAGATGACAACAATGTATTACAATCTGCAAGACGGAGATATCTGTTACAGGAATGCATCGGAATTTTGCCTTGCAAGGCATGATGAATTTTTGCATTCCAAAACTGCAATGCTGTACATTAAACTTGTTTATTTGCAATGTGTTTTTCCCCAAATGCATCAGCAATTCGAGGACACGTACTACAAACCAGATGGATTTACAGATGGAACAAGGCCGTTATGGATTTTATATCATCTTTTTGTTGTTTGAGAGAAGGTAGGAAAAATTGCCATGATAAGTAAAATTGCCAATTAGTATCTAAGCACTTACACATGGCAATCATTGGGAAAAGACAACCACTTTATTTTTTCTGCAGGGATTCTGCAGACAAAATGTAATCACAGAAAATTTTTTACCAATCCATCCACATAGAAGTGGAGACCTGAAATCTCCAAAAGAAGGAAGATAGACTGCATGAGCGTGTCCATCAGTCAGCTTACTTTAAAATATAGTGGGATCACATTTAAAACGAATTTGATCTCACTGATCAGATGAAGGTTGAGAGATCAATGGATTTTTTTTTGATCATTAGAGTAGCAGTCTTCTGTATCTGACACTTACCAAATGGTGTGCCCTGTGCCTTGTGAGCATCATCTCATCAGTTCTCGCAGGGCAGCAAAGCTGTATTTCTGACAGGACAGGGAAAAAAAAAAACTCAACAAAAGCACATTGTGCAAGTTTAGATCAAATTAAAGCTTTCTGAATCAGTTTACTTCTCTGAAGTCTGTGACTGAAATGCTTTTCTGCAACTTGGAGATGTCAAGATTTAGTTATTGCTTGTGAACGATATTGAGAATCTTTGACAGAATACACAATTTAAGATTAGACTGTACTCCTGTTTTCTGTGTGCATGTATGTGTGTCTAGGTCTCTTATTCTAGGAAAAGGTCTTTTTCTTTTTCATGGCTAGTGAGATTTATGCAGTTGGCAGGCATTTCAAGTTGTAACTGTGAGTAGCCGGATGTTAACACAAACAACTTGCTCTCTTTGCATGCATGAAAGAAGCAATAGGGGGAAAAAACAAAAGGGCAAACCCAGCTTGCTTGGTTATATAAACTAATTAAGTGACTACTGTTGCCCATCAAGTTTTTCACTGCAATAGGAACTCCCTTCCCCTGGTGAATTGCTGATGCCAAGACTATTACATGTTGTCCCTACCATCAAATCAGCTTTCCATACTAATTAAAGCTGTTGGAGTGCTCAGTTGGCATCTCTTGTGCAGATTGGCTATAGCTTTGGATGCAGGCATAAATACATGATTGTGTCAGTGTAAATTCTCAGTACCATTTATTTTGATACCTGGAACATGGAAGAACGGGGCTTAATATTTTCAGCTTCTTTCTGCTACTTTAATTAAAATCAATAACTGTCACCATAATAATGGATGGTCTTCCCGGGCAAGAGGTATTGGTCTGTTCAGAGAGAATAGAGTGTGAAGGGAAAGCAGTTGTAAGATCATGAATTGTCTTACCCGCTGGATATGATGTCAGGATCTTTCAAAAATTAATTTTTTGCATTTTTTATTGAAAGAAAAGGTGAAACGATAGATGCGAGTGGATAGTATTTAAAAATATAAAACTGTTTGATCAGGAGTTTTCTGTTTTTTAATGTAGTCTCCGAGCTGAATGGAGATATCCCATTCTGAGCACTAACCCTGACTTTTGCCAGTGCCTGAAGGGATTTCCAGCCTGAAGGGATTTTCAGAATAAATTGAAATCATGTAGAGAACTGTTAGTACTTAAGCTCCATTTGGACAAACAGACATCATTTTGGATGCTGCCCACCATAGCTCTTACATTCGTTTAAAATTTAACTTGAGTTTAGAAATGTGCATTTGAACTAATGCTCTCACTTGCTTGGGAATAAATGGAATGAATACGTATGGTATCGTTTATACTGTTTGTGCTACACCTGGCAAATGCAGAGTGTCTTACTGCCTGTGGAATTTTTTAATGTGCAGAAGACACCACTGGTGTAACATACATAAGAAGTGAATATAGCAAATGTATCCTATAAATAAAGCAAGCTATTCTGTTAAGCTGTGTCTTTCAGAAAGATATAGTGCAGTTTGACAGTGTAAGAAACTATTTCCTTTTTCTTCTCTTATGTTACTCCTTTTTAGTAGGCCAATCTTTAACCTATTTAATTTTTCCACAAAACTCAACTCATCAGAGTAACTTTTATGGCCACTTTCTTTAAGGCAGAATAACTTTCACGAGTGAAGATTACTTGCTTTAGGATTTGAGGCTAAGTTATGGGGGAATGAACTAAAACCGTAAAGTATTAAGCGGGTCTCGAAAGTGTACTTGTTTGAATTCATGGAACAATGCAGGGTTCCTGTGGGACTGGAAAAACAGAACATTAAAATTCTCAATAAAGCTGCCACAAAGCAACACAGAGTTTTTACCTTACATAAGGATGCAGAAGTCAGAGAGCATAATTTAAATGCCAATTGAGAAATTATAGTTAGCTTTGTCTGAAGCTTTATATTAGCCACAGAAAGAAAGTTACTAACTAATTAAAAAGTGAGTTGTTATCGAGCAGCTCTTGAGCCAAAGGTTTGATTTCTCTTTCTTGCTTTTCAGTCGTGGTCTGTCTTCTCTGTATTCCACGCAGTTGTTTTCTATTGCTACTAAGCCAGTTGGACCACTCTGGGAGTAAGGGCTCGTGATTCAGTGTGTGTTCATACTGCCATGTCTATCTATGTTTTTCTTGATAGTCAGGGCACCTTCTGAAGTTGGTACTATTGACAGAACAATAAACAGAAGGAGGGTGAAAATAGGGAAAAAAAAAAGTTGGGGAGCAGAACTAGAGCTTTCTGGAACTCCTGGTAGCATCACATTAGAGTTTTGCTAATTTGTTTTTTAAAACCTTCCTTGACTCCTTTATCTGCAGGTATACAAAATAATTCGAGCGCAGGTTGCCATACCCAAATGGCTGGCATACGCTAGTTTCTTCTGCTCAGACTGTCCTCTGTGCTACCTGAAATGAAACCACGTGTTACTTCTTGTTGCTAAGACAGCAATACTTGAAGTAACGTTATTGATTCTCACTGGACACAATGCAGGTGGATGAGATGGACAATTCAGCCTTATCTCAGAAATAATGAAAGTGTGTAAAGAAACTTTAGTCAAATATGACAATAAAATACAAGAGCTGCCCATGGATCTATGCCCCCATTTGTAAATAGCAATGGTTTTTGTAATCAAGTGTTATAGCAGGTGGCATCTCATTTGTGAGGACATAGGTTAGTGAGATATCAGAGAAATAGTGACGTGCCTGGTGTTACTATGCAACATGATGCAACTACTAAAAGCTGAATAAAAAGCGTTTCCTTTCTATATAGATTTCTGTGATTTTATACATTTTATCTTCTGCTTGACTAGGTCATTTTTCAAGATTTCAGAGAAAAAAAGTAGAAAGCCTCTAACTCTGAAAACAGAAGAAAAGACCTTTCAAAGCAAGAAGATGCACTGGGAATATTTCTTGCACTGGTATTTAATTAGATTTACTACAGTGTCTCTTGGAATTAACTGTTGCCTCAGAAAGGAGATAAAGGAAATGACTTCTTGCTAGTGATCATCTCCTAAAAATGGAGATAAGAGGTGAGCAAAACAGAGTCTGGGATTCGTTCTAGTTGTTGCTTAAAAACATGCAACTGCATTTAAGAAATAATCCATAGTTTTGAAAAATTTATTTTTACCTTATTTTAACTGATTTAACACAAAATGGTTTAGCAAAATCATGTATCACTTAAAATATATCTGATCATTACAGGTGAAAGTGCTTGGAAAAAAATATTTTGCCGTTATATTTTGGATCTTGATCCTTGTGTTCATTCTGAACTTCGATCCCTGTGATTTTAGTTAGGTTCTGGTTGCAAGTTAGGCGCCTTTATGGCTTTTGTGTGACTTTGTGATTGACGTCATGAGGCTGATTTAAACTGATTTTAGCTTAGAGCTCCAGGGTATGCTTGAGCCCCAGCTCTCTGATCACTCATGCAGCAGAATGCATTGTCTTTCTGCCGTCTGAAGTTATCCAACTGTCTCCTCTTGTCCTATAAAAACTGAGCACTTTTAACTTTTATAGTTGCTTTCAGCATAAGCATCTGAGACCTCTCTACACAGTTTTTGCAATGCACTTGTAAGGTCAGTGCAAAAACAGATGAGGGGAAACTAGAATTAAGGGAATTACTCAGGTTTTTGCTATTGGAAAATGGAGAAACCGCGGAGTGGCTTGGCACTTTCCTGACTCCATCCAGCCTTATCCAACACTTAAAATTCTGTTGTTATGTTATACCTAGATTGTTCTTCGAGTGCTGTTTTAAGAAGCTACCCTCAAACTGGTAGGGAGCAGGGTGGGGGGAGTCACTGGATAGGACTAACACTGCAGGCCATGTTAAAGTAATTTCTAACTAGTAGGGTGATTTACATTTTATCCATCCAATATGTTAATTATTTGTACATGATCTGTATTCTTGTTAACAGAATGTGAAGAACAATGGAGATGATTTCATGCATCAGAATATTCATGCACACAATAAACTCCCAGGAAAGGAAACAAATTTGGGCAGTATGGCAAGGCTGGAGAAGAGTCTGGTGTGTAACTAGGGGTTACTTTATGAAACAAAAGCACCAAACAAACAACAAATATCTGAAGACTGAAGAGTGAAATATGCCTTTGGTTATATGGGGAGAGGGAATTTTGTTCCTCCTTTTCACTGAGCCCAGCTGCTTGATGACCTGGCCAAATATATGTAGAACATAATTCTTTAAATTATTACAAATAGTGTGTTTTATTTTTTCACATATTCTTTTTCTGCCTGGATGTCATTTTGTCTCCTTCTTAGCTTGTCTAAAAGGGAGGGTATGATGATTAATTGACAGATTGAGCATTGGGTGTTTTATTTCTTAGTCTTTCTAATTTTATTGTTACGTAACATTCTCTTATAATGCAGTGAACAATGGCACTCATTGATTTCTATTAGAAGTCAAGAAATCAATTAGAAATATTAGTAAAAAAGCCTGAAGAATGCAGCAAAGCCCCAGTTTTATGTCTTTGGGCATCCTGGATGTTGATATCGATATTTTTCAAGGGCTTTCTAGGGAGGTTTCTTTTCAGTTTTTTAGTTTGAAAAGTTTTTCCTGAGTAAATATGTGTCATATAGATCTTTCCTGGCTGGGTCCATTCTGACCTTTCCTATTTAGTCCTCCTGTAAAGAAAAGCACAAGGTATATTGTGATAAGGGATGGACCAAAAGTCCATCCTACCTGGAAGTGACACTCTAGATAGTTTTAGGGTTGTTTTGCAAGTTCATAATAATTTTTTTTTCTTTGCAAGCTCCCCGTGAAATGAATTAGAATAGCGGTTGTATATAATTAAGCAAGGTCTCGTTTTGTTGACCCCAACACCAGCATGTTGCCTGTTTCATAAGTAACAAACAGAACTCAAGACTCAATATTTCCCAAATTTCTCGTTCTAGCTGAAAATGTTTAGGCTCAAACTAATAGTTCTTATGAGTCTATCTCAAATCAGCAATAATTATAATGCTTTCACAGGATGTTTCTAAGTGCTTCTAGTTATGGAGGTTCAAGAGAGACTCCTTGGACACCGCAATTTCTGAAGCACTGTGACTCCACCTTCTGAATGAATAGATTTAATGTGTCATACCTGTCTTTTCCAGTCATCAGTTGCTTTGTAAATCATGTTGATAGCATCTTGGGTTCCCGGAAGACAATTAGACGAGCCTTTCTTTCTTCCCCCTCATCTCTCATTCCATCTGAACCTGTCTCTTTCTCATGTTAATTTTAATGTAAAGGTTTTTTGGGTTTTTTTAAGGTTACGTAGTGTCTGCAGCTCAGTGCATTAGCGGTGCCCTGCAATCTGGGGCAGACAAGTTATATATCAGTAATTTAATAAGTCATACATAAAACAAAACAGCATAGATTTATTTTGTTTTAAAATTGAGTAGGGTCAGCTGTGTGAGCAATGTATCTGCCAGCTATTGTCATTGTCCTGTCTGGGCAAGCTCATTTATCTTGGTTAGTAAACAACTTAAAAGGCAAAGGAGGTGGATGGCTTAAGGGAGTGTTATTAGGACACAGAATCCTAAATCCAGGCCAAATCACTTATTAGAATTCTACCAACAGTAGGCAGTTAGGGGATGCAGCTAAATATATGACTGTTATTAGACAGGTGACAGTAGAACAGGCAGTTGTCACAGCTGGGAGGTCTGCACAGTTAAATCAATCAAATTCAAGATGTCTGCAGAGAAAACAATAAAGGTGCAAGCTTGTAAATTCTGTTAATCACCAACATTTGAGGTGCATGCATTCAATTGTAGAGTCTTAAAATTTAAGGGCCGGTGACTGGAAACCTTAGACATAGATGATGATCTAAAACTCTTTTTTCACCTTTTAATCCTAAATTCTTTGGTATTTGGAATGCTTTGTATTCGTTGGTGTGAAACTATATGACTTCTTGATATGCGAAGCAGTTCAAATAAGCTACAAAAGTAAAAACTAGTGAACAGGTCATTTATTTTCCAGTCACTTAATTTCTTGTGCCACCAGTTCAGCAGTCCTATAACAGCAAATAGCACAGCAATTTGGAAATGAAGTAGTTTAAGCATGGATACGCAAACATGCTGTACGTTGGGGAAGGGTGTTTTCTACTGAAGAGCCACACTAAAACCACTATAAATTAGAAACGTATGATCTGCCTGCATAAAAGCCAGCGGGAGCTTGGAAGGCATTTCTGGGGCCCTTAAAAATGACCATATTTCCCAGGAGAGCTCATATTACCCTGAAAGCATCTCTGTGGACTCCAAGGACCCCAGTTATATTTGAGGAGTATCTCAAGGGTCGCTGCTTCCCCTCTGTCTGAAAGGAGCGTTGTTTTGCTCTTTTTGTGAAGGTAGCACATACTTAAAAGGATGTGTTTAAAGGAGTGAAAAAAAAAAGGTATGTTATAGAATATACCACTTGGTGTGTCAACACCTGTAAAGCTACTTGTCACAGCGGCTGTAGATCTTGGACAATTCTATTGTGAAGAAGTTTGAGACACTTGAATCATGGGAACTGATAACGAAAAACTCCTGTTAAGGTCATATATACTACTCAGTATTCAGACTGCAATAAATCTCTCTAGTTCTATTGTCCCTTTTTTTGTTCAGGTAGTATATTTCCATTGTACTTCTCTCTTTTCCCCCAGAAGACTGTTTCACAATGCATTATATTTTGCTATTAACCTAATTTCTGGAAGTCTTTATTTTCTTGTATAAATAAGCAGACAGATTAAGGTGGGTTTTTTTCTTCTGTGAAATGAGCGTTGAGGGGAATCTGTATTTCCAAACCAGGCCTCGTCTGTTCTGTAGAAATGTTCTTCAGTTTCCCAAATAAAAAATGCAGGGAGCTATAATGTTTCTGCTTTCTTGCTATTCATTCTTCACAACATCAAATAAAATGTACAGTAAAAACTTCATGAAATACAGGTCAGCAAAGACATCTAGCAAATCAGTTAGAGGTTTTCCTAGGAAGTTGTCAAAGCAAGGAGTACAAAGTGTAGTATAGACAGATGATATCTGCTAGTTGTCTTAATAAAGCTGCAGATTTCTCAGGAGCAGCAATTTTTTTCTTAGTGTGCTAGGTGTCACAGCATGGGAGTCTTTGTTGGAAGGTAATGGTATGGGTATGTGGAGTTATGAAGCCTACTGTTAGAAAACACTAGGAAACAGTTGGAGATGCACTAATCGGGTATTTGGAAATGCCAAAGTAGCTGAATATCTGCTTTGACTCTGTGAAGTCAACAACAGAGTGTTGCTTAGACCTCTTCTTAAACTTCCAGAGGTTCCCTCTCTCACACACTTTAGAAAAGGATAACAAACAGCACTGATCTGAGGTTAGCTTGGTTGTTCAGTTCACATTACTGCTGGGATCAATTTTTTTGGAAAGGTCAGCGTGGTGCACTTGACCATCCTAAGAACTGCCCTGTTACTTGGCCCACCAAAACAGCAAAGCAATGCAACCAAATCTCTGCATGGAGAGACTGGACACAAACGAACATCAAAGTGATTGGTTTATATTGGTTTATGTTACACAAGACTAACATATTAGGTAAAAATAATTTGGCCAGTAACTTCTCCTATAAGAGAAAACAAAGAGAAGCAGACTTTGCACAAACAGGAGAGAATGGAAAATAAAAAATATAGTTTGAAATTTCTTTTCCATGCATTTCACATTGTCTAACATTACATTTTCCTTAGTTACTTAAGCAGACCATTTCTGTTGTGACATTGAAGATGAAAGGCCAAAGATCAAATCTGCTGTAAGAATTTTTTTAAACTTTTTTTTTTTACAAGATAACAATGTTTACAAAAGTCTGAAATTATTCAAAAGTTATAAGTGTTACTTCAGTAAAGCTTTGTGAGATTACTACCAGTAATAATAGTTTCTGTTTTATTACGGGATGAGGATCTACGTTATTCATATCATCTGTTATTTTAAGAAGAAGAAATAGAGTCCTCAGTTCTTTTAATAATTTCTGCTTTTTCAGTGTTTCTCATTTTGGTACCCTGAGCTCTTTGTATGAAAACAGAATACACGTGAAAGCACTGAAACAAGAAGATGTTTCTGTTTCAGTGGCTGATGGTAATCTGTTAGTAGCTACTGTATCAGTGATAATGCTGGAAATTTGTGAGAAGCACACTTCTAATAAACAACGGGAAAAGCAAAAAGTTTCCTAAGAAAGGATTTATCTGCCAGATTAAAAGGTAACTGTTGATGTTGCTGTAGAATTAAATAAATATATGAAAGTTTAAAGCCATTAGTTGATAAAGTAGGAAGCTGCATGAATGAATGAAAAAAAAATACAGGGTTTTTTTTTTGTGTTACCTGTTATCTCAAAACAAATTGTGAGTGCAAATTTATAAAGGCTTGAATAATATTCCCTAAATATTGTCCTTTTTTCTTTCTTGATAAACAATCACTCAAGGAGATTAAGTCAAATATATCCATAGTTTGACGTTGTTTCAGGTTTGTAATATGTCAGACAAAGGGTCAAAATTCACTAGTTGTATGTTATGTTCCTCTGGGGGTTTTTTGTGGTGGTGTTTTTTTTTTAATTGTGAAAAACTTTTAGGAAGAGCTAGTCAGAGTTTATCAGTTGTCTGACTACTGTGTTCTCAGACTGAGAACTTAAACTGTTCACTGAAAGCAGTGTGTCTTGGCAATTTATTTGTATAGTTCTTAATAAAACACTTAAGAAAAAGAAAAAAAGCTAGTACCGCCATAGGTGATTTTGTTATCTGTTGGTACCTCGCTGAAATGAGCAGTGCGGGCAAAACAACTCAGTCTTGATCTCGGTTTGAATGACGTAATTCTGTAATCCTCATAAATTCAGAGAGAAACTAACAAGGTACCATCCACTTTGAAACATTCTGCAGGTGGAACTAATAACCTAAGCTAGAGTTAATTAATATTTTAGTGCTAAAAACTGGACAATAACCTCAGAGCCAACTCCAAAACTTATCTCTTCTAGTTCTTGTGAGTTGCTGTTTTCCAGCCCACCAGAATCCTGTTATAATACAAACCTAAGAGAGGGCTCCTGATGAGCCGGAACCAGGCAATTTATTTACTAAGAAGGTTCAGATTTTTCAGGACTTCTACGCACGAAGTATGTTTTAACGAGAAGTGCTATGACAACAGTTAAGGCTTTTTAAATTAAAAACCTTTCTTCTACTTTTGCCTTATGAACTGGTAAGCTTGAATACTGCAGCAAAGCAAATGTTCTCCTTAATCACCCAGGAAAGCAGCCGGGTCTGGTCTCTTGGAAAAAAATATAATAGCACTGCCTTCTCGCAAAAGGACATTCAGAGGGGTCCAGCTGAGAAAAGCGTGCTAAGTATAGCAGCATGCTGGAGATAGAGAGGCTACCAGAAGTCATGAGAGTCCTGAGGGCTTTCTTTAACCAGCCAGCAGACCTGAAGAAGCAAAAAGTTTGTTCCAAAGAAGGGCTCCCAATTTCTTTGCTTAATTACATGGGACTGTCCTTGTTCTCTCAGCATACCTAAAATAATCCAGCTTGAGACAGCAGTTAACCGCAGCAATTTCAGTATTTGATTGCCTGACCTAGAATACAGGGAAATGATGAAACTCTTTTACTCTCATTCCTGGCCAAAACAAAAAACAACTCCCCTGCCCTCAAACCCAAAATGCAGAAGGTCTGATAATCCTCAGATTAAAGAAGCATTACACACAAAAAAGTAGACAATATTCTTGTAACGAGTTGTCAAACTACACTATACTTTTTCTCAAATACTTGTAGACATCTGTATGGCAGTGAAAGGCTTCACAAGGATACTCTGTAGGTGCCACTATGGGTTCAAGAAGGTCAGTCAAAGGCTAAAGTGGCTTTGATGAGATCATGACCGTCTTCCTGAGATAGCAAGCCCTGAATAAAAGGCAGATGTCAGCCTTCCTTCAGGTACTGATCCAGAAGGGGAGAAAGGTACAACTGCTCCCAAACCTTGAATTCTTAGGGTTTGCGAGTTTTGTTTTTTCTGCCTTATTCCTTGGAAGGTGTCCAGATCTGTGGAGGTTTGTTAGCTCACTTATAGTTGAATTTCATTGTCACTGGTACAGCTGAGTTAGAAAATACCCTGTTGCAACTGACAGCTTTGTAAATAGATAGTGTTTTGCAAACCACATATGTTGACATCTCTGAGCGTTCTTACTTCTTTATTCTCAGAAAAAGCAAATTTGGATAGAGAAGCCAACTGTGGAGCAAGTCAGAATGGTCTTAAGAGGGATGATAATATTATTATTATCATCATTATATATATATATTTCCCGTACTGTGTTTATGGGGAAGATTTCTGTAGAAGTGGTCTAAGGGCTGATAATTGCTAGCTTTTCTCCCTCAGCTGCCACTCATTCCATATTGAGCCAACAGGAAAGCTAGAAAAGTTTGAGCTATCTACAATTCTTTCTTGATTCTAGGAACTATATGACTCACTAAGGTATATAGTTTTGTTTCTCAGTGATTTTTTTTTTTTTTTTCAATTATCAGCTAACTTTTGGGGGGGGATAAGAAGGAGGATCAGTACTATATTGGTAATAATAAACCAAGTTCTGTTTTGTGAGCATTAGTTGGACTAAAACTGGTAGCTAAGTGTTTCCCTTTGTATGCAGGTTTCCTTAGCACCAGGCTCAACATCGTCTTTCACAAGGTTGCACCACCATGGTTCTGTTTGTACAAAACACTTAAATAAAGTCAAGAGTAGAATACAAAAGAGACTTCTAAGACAGCAGTTGAAGATAATAAGCTGATTTAATTTCTTAATTAAAATCATAGCTTCCTGTTCCATTTGCTGTAGCATTCATCACCTTGGGTCACCCCTGTGAAGGCATCTTCTGTTGTGCCAAGTCAAAATCACACATACACTATGTGGACTATACAACAATTATCTGTTATTAATACACACAGTAATGGGCTGGGACTAACACGCTGTTGAGTGGAGATTTTATGTTCACTGTCTCTAGTGTTTTCCCTCAATGAGTCTGTGCTGGGCAAATAGCTTCTGGTCAGACATGGAAGAGTAAAACTCCACAGCATCTTGGGATGGAACGAGCCACAGTTTTGCTGAGCTGCCATTTCCTCCTCACTGTTTTTACTCTCAGGTTTTTTATTTTGTCACACTGCTGCCTTTTGCTGAATTTTTGATCTTGCTTCTTACTTGAAAAGTGTTGCTGAAGTTTCAGCTAGCCCCTTTTATTTCTGTGTTCTTTCTTTACTTATGCATTCTTCTCTTCCGTGCCTTGGTAGCCTATGATCTCTCTTGCCTTCAGACTAAGGTGAGAGCATAGCTATGGTTTCCTCATTAAATTATTTCATTAAAACTTGCCCCAGTCACATATTTCCCCTGCCTTCCATTGTATTTAAGAAAAAAGGCATTAGAAGTACTACTTACACTCATTATGGATATACAAACAGTGTTGGAAAATAAACAAAAACTTCTGATTTCCTAAGTTATGTTTGGCAGCTGTGATATCAATGGACTTTTGATTATAATTTTTAAATTGTGACTGAAAATTCAGTTGAAATTTAGCATTAATGGCTTGTGTGGAGCTAAAAGATTGCTTCATCTTTTTGTCATCAGATCAAATTTATTTCTTATTTCAAAGCTATCTGGATTCAACAGCCTTGGCTGATTTAGGAAATGCAGTTTGTCAGTGCTCTGTGTAAAAATGGTCATTCTACTCTCCAGGTATGGTGTTGCTAGGTCATGGAAGCACATCCATGGCAGTTTGCAGTTGTGAAATAAGTTGGTTCAATACCTTTAAATTTTATCTCTCTGGCTTGTTGGTTATTTTTTGTTATAAAGTGTGGGAATATGCGGCCATGGTCAAAAAAAAAAATTTGAGAAGGTTTGCCAGGAAAAAGGAAAAAAGTTGCCCTCGCGATTAGTGTTGTTTTTGCCAAAGACTAATCCTTATAACTCAAGGGGAAAAAAAAATCCCAAAACTTTTGCTAATGTGACATCTTCTTATATGACTTTTGATTGCCTGTATTTTAATATTAAAAAGCAAAAAGTTGTTGTATGGATCCTAGCAGCCTGAGCTCAATTTAAAGAATGGATGGCTAATTTCAATGCTGTCTTCTCAGGCCATAAATTTAACAGAATATAAGTGTGAATAGCTGGAAGCAATGTTCTCTTTTCTTGATTTTAAATTCCGCTGCTCTTCTTTTCACAGTGTCATTCTTGTGCTTCTGAAAGGAAAAAAGGAAGACTGACTGTCACAGGAAAACTCTGTAATGCCTTACAAAGGAAACCTACCTACTTCTCTCATTTTTAGGATACAGAATTTGGGGGCTTTAAACCCATTTTTGGCATGCTGTTCTCCTCTACTTACACTTTTATGAGTACCTTTGTGGCTGCCTTCCTTAAAATGTGATTTTTCTGATGATAGCATAAAAGCTTTTCAAAACACAGCACAATCCATTTGACTGCTAGTTATCTGTTTGCTGTTATCTAATGTTCACAGCATAAGAAACAGAACCCTGGTATGTACCACCTTGCTCAGTAGTGTGGTGGGACGGGGGGTTCTTTTCCCTGAATGCTGTGCACAAGGAAACAGAGGAAAAATTCTGAGTTAATTCCAGCAACTTTTTGGAACCGTTTTTCTCTTCAGTCTCCACCTTCTCCTAAATACCATTTAAGAGCATCCCAAAAAATCTCTTAGCTTAAAAAAGGGATGTTTTTAACTTTGTCCATTATGCTTATATTCTTCCTTAGTCTGAAAGTCTGATAAATCTTAGTGCTAAGGAGAGGAGCTTGGCAGCATGGTGGCATTTTGCAGGGTGTTCAAGAACAGGGAGAGGTCCTTTTATTTTCATTAAATGAAAAAATGAACGTGATTCATCAGCAAATTTTGCCAAATTGCTCTTTCTTTCACTGGTCATCCATATACAGAATAGTTATTATGAAGACCGAAGCTTACGGGCACACTGTTATTCACCTTTGTCAGCTCTGAGTTCTCTGTTCACTTCACTTTGCCCCCCAGTCCACTCTAATGTTTGTGTCATCTTAGTCTACACTATGATCTCCCACACTGGAGTGTTTCAGTATCCAGTGTTGTTAAAACATGCTGGTTTGACTCTCCAGCAAGCCTGAACAAAAGATGACGATGTGACCAGATCAAATTCTGTTTCTCTTTGTGCTGTACCGTAAAATGTCTCTCAGTTTCTGTGGTAAAGCTTTCATATTCTTACTAAATTAGTCTGGACTTCATGATGAGAAATGGATGTTGTGTTGCAGGCTTTATATATTCAGAAATATCTTGTGGTTTGGTGCTTTGTCTTCATTTGTTGTTTCATCCTTTTTTCTTTCAGAGCAGACGCATGAATAAATACTTTTTTAATCTAGCAGTTTACCATGCTTGAGTTTCTCAGCTTGTTTCTTATCTTCTGCCTGTAGAAAGATGAATCTTTGTGAACCCCTGGCTCCCTGCTAGGAGTTGTTTACAACTAATGTCTTCCCTAGTCGTCTTTTCCTTTTGATGTGTATTGGTAGGGGACTCTATTTTTATTTTTAAGACCACTTTCCTTTCCTCCACAGTTTCTCAGGAGATTATTTCTCTTTCTCTTTCACTCTCTCCTCAACATGACTGTTTTAAATATTTCTTTCACGACAGTTCTTTACCCAAGTTTTTCTCAAAATATAAGAACGTTACTTTTAAATACTCTCCAAATTGCTATTCAAAACCTGCAAAATGTAGTATGTCTCCCTTTTGATCCTTTTCTGATTGTTTTTCCTCATTTTATTCTCCTCTAGGGAGTTGTGTTGGTTGTTTAAAGAGTGTGTTTTCCTGACCAGCTGCCATTTTTGTTCTTTGACCTTGGGAAGACTCGGTTGTTATCTGTGCAAATAAAGAAGCCTTGGTCCAGCTGAAGTCAGATCTCTGAGATCTGGCTTTTGACCTATTATGTGCTGGGTACCATCAGGTGCAGGCTTACGGAAGAAATGTATCAGGGATGTAGTTTGGGATAAAGTTTGTATTTGGTATCCAGGCATTGATCATCAGTGATTCTTTATCACTGGTAATCACTTCATACCATGACTGTAGAAACCCCATGTGTCCTATTTCATCTGTGTACTTATCTTTCTATTCTGTTGGGTGTATTTCATAGTCTAAACAGTAGGGCACACTAAATTGTTAAATCTGTTATTCTTGTCCTTCCTTTCCTTGTAGCCTTTTAAAACACAAACATCTGTCTTCTCTCTCTCTCCTTTTAAATCTGGATGGTAGTTCTGTGGCAATTGAGCAAACCAGGACAAAAATGAACAGCTTTGATTCATTAATTGGAATGGAAAGCTAGTGCAAACTGTTTGCAATAAACTCTTCCTAGCCAGATGTCTAAAAGCTCCTGTAATAATACTACCTTCATCTGATGTTTTCAGTTTTTTGGGGAAAAAGAAAAAAAATAATTAGTTTTTGTTAGGGATTCAGTGTCCTCTTCTGAAGTAGTGCAAAGCAGAAGAACGGAATGCCATAACAAGCCCATTTACCTAAATGCCCTTAATGTCCACCAGTTATATATTTAATGATGTGAAATGATGAATGTTAATGACAGTCCTTATAAGTTTTAGGGGATTATTCATGCTGTTCAGCTTGAAGGCGTTAAGCTGCCAGACCAGGTGAGATTCTGGAGAGAGCACACTATTGATCCCTCCAGAAAACAGTTCTTCCAGAAAGTGGTAGGACTGATTTCTATTTTCCCAGAGGAATTAACTTTATCTTTTGGACACGTAAGCTAGATATATAAACCTAAGGGAATATTTGCCATTTTGTCTTCATTTCCTCCTCTTTCTCCTTCCCCATCATTATATGCTTAATTCATAATATGTCAAATTTGTGGATCGTATGTAGGGGCTTGTTAATTCAAGCATAGCTGGAAGCTTTTAGTGGTTATTTTGGGCCATCTGGAACATGAACTTCATTCTTCACAGGCTGTATTTTAAAAAGGCTGATGGACTCATTTTCCAAAGTTTAATTTGACAGAAGAATGGTTTTATCTGTTATACCAACTACAGTGGAATCTATTTGTTATCAGTCAACAATATTGTTTATGCTAAGTACTATAACTGTTAAATGCATTATGTTGCCCATACGGTGGCCATTCTGCCATTGTGTCTTTCTTCAAATACACCTCTTTTATTGGAGAATCTATTGCTTTTGCTCAGAGCATGCTAATCAGGAATGTAACTCTGAAACATAACCAGGAACTCAGTCCAGGGAACTCTGATGTGAACGTGGAGGTTTCATTTAGCAGAACAGAAAACAAAATGAGGATGTTGTTATCTGACCAGAATTCCTAAAAACCTTTTCTCTTTAAATTTAAAAGGGTGTGTTGTTCTTGCTATTCTAAAATAATAAAAACATTATGCCCAGTACATGTTTACTTATCATGGCAAATCCACTGCTGTCCAGGAGCATCTGTTTTGTGTCATTATGCTCCTCAAATTAATCCTTTGCAAAAGATTTATGTGTATTTATTTATTCTTTAGTATCCTTTGTGGTAAGGGCAATACTGTTTTTAAGGTATATTTACATTTTGGTAGTTGGAAGCTTTCCACAAACGTAATGTGAAGGTTTATTTTGGTGTCAGTCCTACGGAAATGCTGAAGTATGGACCTGAACTGAGCTTCCCAGTATTACCAAATGAGTAAAAAGCAGTGTTGGGAATAGTGACACATCCTTTTTCTCATTCTTCTGAATTTTTTCTGAGCCTTAACAATGACCAGTGATGACAGCAGCTGTGAAGGCTCCACAGGTGAGCCAATATATACATTTTGTAGTCACTATAATGTCCTAAAATCAAATGCCTGTTTTACTTTAAGGAATTCTTAGTGCAGAGCATTGGCTTCTCTCAACAAAATCACAATGGAGAAGGGTGTTGCAGAACATATGCTCACTATGGCTACTTTCTTCTTTGCATCCATTTCTTTCCTCTGTATCATTTTTCCTAAGTGCATACTTACTATTTTGTTCTTTTTCATATTATTTTCTTATCTCATCCCCATAAAAATTTAAGTTTTGTCCCCATATTTTTTTTCCCTTCAGATCTTTTACACACATGACTGAATCTTATGCTATTACCCACTGCAAAATTTTATTTTAAGTTGCTTTTTCATATTGCAATAATAAGAAGAAATAAATATGACCTCTAGGGACACATGTATGTGGAAAGGAAGAAAATTATTATTAAGATTTTGCTTTATTTTTTCCCTTTCTGTTGTGGTTTCAGCACTTCCTCTGTACTGATTTTTCCTAAATATCATGAGATATTCAGCGAAGAGAAGCCAAGAACAAAATTCTCGCCCACAGTACTGGTCTCCAAATTTCTCGCTGTGACATTGGTGCTGGGGAAAAGATATCAAAAGGGAGAAGGGTGCAATGACATAAATCTTTCCTTCTTCTTGAGAGATTCTGATTTTCAATAGGTCTTATGAGCTGCAGCGTGTTTCAGCTCTGTCTGCATTCAGGGAAATGTAAGAATACCTGAAGCAAAAATAGAATTTGCAGTACTGAGCCTTTCAAAAGGATATAGATAAGGTGGAGGTTTTCAAGAATATCTCACCCTTTTAATTCAACTCCTGTGTTTTCCTAAAGGTGACCAACAGTAGGGAGCTTCCACTGAGCTTCAGTGTGGCTGAGCACTGTGATTTGTAACCAGTGCTGTGATTTTTGTAGCTAAGATTCTCTTCACAGTGTCTCACAGAAAATTGTTGGTTACTTGTACTCAAAAGATCTAAATGTTTGAAAAAGTATGTTACTGATGAAAACAAAATGGCAATTGTGATGTTAACTTGATAGCAATTTCTGAACATTTCTTTGTTCAGGAAAATTGTATCAAAGCACTTTGAGAAAATGAAGGCTGCATCAGGCTAACAATTGTATAAGGTTATGTTCCTGAATCTCCGTCTGGAAACTTATGTTCAGACAGCCTTCCTGGCCTTGACTCTCACAGTTGTTCAGGCAACAAGGTCCAAAGACTTGCACACACAGCCCCCATAGAAGTAGGGAGCTGATAGCCCTGTCTGAGGTCAAACATGTTATAAATGGGCAAACTGCTCCAGAGAGCTCTGCCAGTCTACTTTACATGTGAACTCTCTGCTGTCTTTGGCAGTCTTTCGGAGAAAAATATACTGGATTTTGCATATGCCAGGCCATTTGCACCATCTGCAGCACAAGATTTTGTTGAGTAGAAGGAGGATGGACACTCGGATAATTGATGTTAGTCTTTCATTTGGAGCGGGAACAGTCAGTGAGGCAGAAAACTCGAAATGAGGATCTTGGCATTTATGTAAACAGAAACAATCACAACTGGTGCTGTGTCCTGAGCCTTATCAACACTTCTTTAAATGCATGTACAAGTTGTAGAGTTTATAGACAATTCCTATAGAGTAGTCTTGTTTGTTTAGACACTGCAAGTATCAATGCAAGTAGACCAGCCACAATGGGGCAAGAAACAAATATATGAATTAAGGTATGTGCTTTATTGTCTCATCTCAGTCGCTTGGTGTTGGAATGAATGGCTCACCTTTGTGTCTTTGCAGACTGAAGGAAGTATATGCATGTTTATAAAAATTAATCTGGTAACTATTCCATCTTAAGGTGTTCATTTTTGGATCTCGACAAATGCAGTCCCTAGGGCTAAGTGTGGTGGTGGTGAAACGACTGACTGCAACTCTTATCATCAAGGCACAATAACAAATACCTTATTCTGGCAGCCATGGTTTTCCTAAGCCTTTTGTCAGTAAGTGTGAAGTTCTGCGCAGTCAAAAAAAAAAAATCAAAATATGGTGCAGACATAACAGTTTCATAGCAGTTATATCTATGTAGCCTGACTTTATACCCTAAACCTCTACCTCATAATGTAAAGCATTGCTGTACAGATCCAGCTGTGGTCTAGACAATAAAAGGAAGCCTCAGCCAACTAGCCACATTGCTCAAAATACCTTAGTGTTGACACAGAGGATCTGAATGGACAATACAGACTCAATTAAGGCTAAAAAGTGTGGCCTTGCTCCTAGTAAGGAGCAGCAGCACTGTACAGTGCTGGTACACAGTACTGTAAAATTTGACAGTTTTCATGTACCATGCATTTCATGGATTAGATCAAAGCGTAAACTGAATTAGGCCACAACCCACCCAAGTTATACAGTGTTATATTCACTGAACTCTGCTCACTGTGAAGACATTGTGTTAATGGTGATTTTTGTGTTGGTCATTAAGCTCTACTTGAGCTGAATTGAGCTCAAGTAGAAAGTTATCTTTCAGTGACAGATTTTTGTTTTTTTTTTATATTTTCCAAAAACTTTAGAAATACTTAATACTTTCTTGAATGATGTCATTACTATGTTACTAGCTGTATACTGCCTGGAGAGCACAATTACCACTTTTTCAAGGTATAAAAAAAGCATTGGGGTCACTGAAGCACCCAGACTCATAAAATTTTGCATGATATTTTTGTAGTTTCTTTCAGAGATGAGCGAAGCAACATCTATTGCGTAACTTCTGCCAGACTCCAGCAGGCCAGTTACATGGGGGCTGAGCAGGCGGGTCTGGAGCCCAGGCTGACAGCATGAAGGTGAGCTCTTGGGGACTGGCCACGCATCACATGGACCTGCTCATTAGAGAGAGGCCCATAATTGTTAGGTGTGTTAATGAAAACACATGAGCCTGGACATTACTCGAGCATCAGAGCAGAACTGAGAAAAACATGCTGAAGTCCTTACAGACCTCCCAGTTCTCATAAATCTTTCCCTGGATGGAAATGACTTGTTCCACTCTTTTGTAATATTCAAACGAGGTAAAAGTAAGTATTTATAGTGCCACAGAATTGCTGCTAACACTTCTTTGCCCTGTCTCAAAATTTATGGTAACATATTTTTCTAACTGCAGCAATTTGCCACCAACCTTTATGAGGATGTCAAGTATAAAGCACATATTAAAAAGGAGGGATAAATCAATCTCTGATGATTACAAAGTATTATGGTCACTGTATAAAAGTGTACATTCATATGTGACACAAATTGGAAATGCACGGCAAATTATGCAGGGAGGAGAAATATCTGAATTCAAATGGCAGCGCTGGTCGAGGGAGTTTCCTCCCTTCAGATACTTCATCTAAAAAAGGCTTTGTATTTCTGAGGGTAGTTGCTATTTACTAGCACGTGGTAACTGTAATTACCCCCGGTGACTGCCAGGAGAGAAATGCTAAGGCAAACTCCCACCCAATCTGTTGGGGCAAAGCAGCGCTTTGC
>VFFE01006923.1:295164-330731 GCA_008921705.1 Burhinus oedicnemus
GGATCTTGGCATTTATGTAAACAGAAACAATCACAACTGGTGCTGTGTCCTGAGCCTTATCAACACTTCTTTAAATGCATGTACAAGTTGTAGAGTTTATAGACAATTCCTATAGAGTAGTCTTGTCTGTTTAGACACTGCAAGTATCAATGCAAGGGGACCGGCCACAATGGGACAAGAAACAAATATATGAATTAAGGTATGTGCTTTATTGTCTCATCTCAGTCGCTTGGTGTTGGAATGAATGGCTCACCTTTGTGTCTTTGCAGACTGAAGGAAGTAATTTATATGCATGTTTATAAAAATTAATCTGGTAACTATTCCATCTTAAGGTGTTCATTTTTGGATCTCGACAAATGCAGTCCCTAGGGCTAAGTGTGGTGGTGGTGAAACGACTGACTGCAACTCTTATCATCAAGGCACAATAACAAATACCTTATTCTGGCAGCCATGGTTTTCCTAAGCCTTTTGTCAGTAAGTGTGAAGTTCTGCGCAGTCAAAAAAAAAAAATCAAAATATGGTGCAGACATAACAGTTTCATAGCAGTTGTATCTATGTAGCCTGACTTTATACCCTAAACCTCTACCTCATAATGTAAAGCATTGCTGTACAGATCCAGCTGTGGTCTAGGCAATAAAAGGAAGCCTCAGCCAACTAGCCACATTGCTCAAAATACCTTAGTGTTGACACAGACTCAATTAAGGCTAAAAAGTGTGGCCTTGCTCCTAGTAAGGAGCAGCAGCACTGTACAGTGCTGGTACACAGTACTGTAAAATTTGACAGTTTTCATGTACCATGCATTTCATGGATTAGATCAAAGCGTAAACTGAATTAGGCCACAACCCACCCAAGTTATACAGTGTTATATTCACTGAACTCTGCTCACTGTGAAGACATTGTGTTAATGGTGATTTTTGTGTTGGTCATTAAGCTCTACTTGAGCTGAATTGAGCTCAAGTAGAAAGTTATCTTTCAGTGACAGATTTTTGGGTTTTTTTTATATTTTCAAAAAGCTTTAGAAATACTTAATACTTTCTTGAATGATGTCATTACTATGTTACTAGCTGTATACTGCCTGGAGAGCACAATTACCACTTTTTCAAGGTATAAAAAAAGCATTGGGGTCACTGAAGCACCCAGACTCATAAAATTTTGCATGATTTTTTTGTAGTTTCTTTCAGAGATGAGCGAAGCAACATCTATTGCGTAACTTCTGCCAGACTCCAGCAGGCCAGTTACATGGGGGTTGAGCAGGCGGGTCTGGAGCCCAGGCTGACAGCATGAAGGTGAGCTCTTGGGGACTGGCCACGCATCACGTGGACCTGTAAGAGGCGATCCGTTAGCATGAATGGGAACAGGTTCCAGCCATGTGGTGTCCTAGCAACAGAAAGTAAAATGCATGCAATTGTGCAACGCCTTGACTTACTAACTTGTTCAGTTTGCACTCCACCTGAATTCAAGACAAAAGCACAAATACGTATATATATATCAACAGATACGTTTGTACGTTTGTCTGAACATATATACATATTTATCACATATACACACATATATATACATGCATCACCAGAATATGGATATCTTATATAATGATCAGAATAGACTAATTCAAGGTGGGAAGAAATAGAATTAAACTCTGAAGCAGCTGAAGAGTCCTTGTTCAGATGCAGGATCCTGATATGATGGCAGTTTGCTGCATCATAGTGCTAGTCTAAAACCCTCTGTAAAATATCTTTTTATAGAATATTGCAAGATGACATTAGCTGGTTTAAAATATTCTCTAAAGAATTCTGATTCTGTATGGAAATCCAAGTGCATTTACAGATGGTTCTACCATATTCCATCCTACCCTATGGAAAGAAAGAAGCTGAAATTCACCTGGCTGGCTTCTCACTAGTTTGCTAAGCTGTCTATAGTTTTGAGCATTTAGTTTGTGGGAGAGATTGGATAATTAAAGCATATTCCATTAGCTCAAGCACATAAGCATTGCTATCTCCACAGTTGTATTCAAGGAAAAAGGTTTTTTGATTTTTGACTTTTGGGGGGAGCTCCAGCTTACGCAGAGGAGGATTTCAGAAGCAACAACAGAAGAAGAATGTGAATGTTTGAATATGCTCATAAACTGGTATTTACCCACTGCAACATTTTTTCAAGTGTCCCGTCACTTTGCCATGTTTTTAGTTACACTTGTTATCTGTCTTATATGATTTTGCAGGGGTCCCTACTTGAGGAGATAAGGGCTTGAGAAAATGAGAGGGAGCACTCTGAATTTGTGCTTATAGCACTAACATTTTATTTTACCTCTTTCTCATGATTCTTATCATTGTTGAAAAGCTGTCTTGTATGATTTTTAGCATGTAGGTTTCAATAGTTCCTCTAGCAGGTGTTTCTCAAAAGACAGAACTGGAAAGCCTGCCCCTATTATCTCGAAGTATCAATCAGTCTATGGCCCAGACAAGGGCCAGTAATGAGCTATATGCATTGCTTCCACCCTGCAAGGTTGTATAAGGTCTGATTAGCAAGCTGTGGAGCCATATGGGAGAAGGTGAAAGAAATTTGTTCTGGAACATTTCTCATTTCAGAGGGTAAGAATGCTTGTCCTTGTAACTGGTTAACACCTTGTGAAAGTGTTAGCCAAGTAGGGCTAACTGATCGGAGGAAGTGCGAAATGTTTGAACTGCCGTGACACTCTTTCCCACCAAGCTATTCCTACATTTTTCCTGCTTCATTTAGATACAGGATTTCAGCAGGGGAGAGAGGAGTTTCTTTTCTTCTTGATGTTCTACCCTGTCTTCACCTGCCCTGCCTCAGTCTCTTAAATGTCTCTAGATTGTAAAGGGCAGTAACGTTCTTTCAATACAATCCTGTAAGGATTTTCAAAAAATACATAACTTAATGGCCAGTTCAGTGATATGACTTCTTAATGATCACTGAGCATCTCATCAACAGAGGTGAGTGGGAACGCTGATGGTGTCAGAAAACTTCCCTATCCAAAGCAGAAGGAAACCAGGGTATTTAAAGGTTTTTTACTGGGAGATGGAAGCTATACCAGAAGACTTAACAGTTTGGCAGCTGGGTTACTCGCCTAAGATGTGGGCAATAGATTATGGTTAGAGACACCGGGGCTTATCTCATCCCAGGTGAGTACCCTGATGCTGAGTCGTGAGGGTCTTCCTCCCCATGCCCAGGCCTTCCAGACCTGAGCAATTTTCTCAAGAAGATTTTCTTCTGGAAAGCTGCTGTGTTCCCATATGTGTTTAGGTTTGATAGAATGTTCTTAAAAAGAAAATCTTTCCCTCCCCCCATTTCTCACTTAAAAAAAGAAAATAAGGGTTGAGTATTTCCATCCATCTCAGCATAGTATCACACAGTTTGAAGGAGGCTGAATTCAACCCTCAGGAGAACTGAAATCAAGTCACTGGGGTAGCTTAAGGCCAGTGGGTATCACTAGATGCATCTTTGCCCTGAGCCAGACAGGAAGGAGAAGCAACATAGCCAGTTCACCATGGTGCCATACTTGGGCTGCTTGGTACAACTCAGTACCTACCAGGGTAGCGGCATGGCTCTGGGGGCCTCCTGCACTATCTGCTCCCTCATGTGGCATTTAACATCTCACCGTGTTGCTCATTAGAGAGAGGCCCATAATTGTTAGGTGTGTTAATGAAAACACATGAGCCTGGACATTACTCGAGCATCAGAGCAGAACTGAGAAAAACATGCTGAAGTCCTTACAGACCTCCCAGTTCTCATAAATCTTTCCCTGGATGGAAATGACTTGTTCCACTCTTTTGTAATATTCAAACGAGGTAAAAGTAAGTATTTATAGTGCCACAGAATTGCTGCTAACACTTCTTTGCCCTGTCTCAAAATTTATGGTAACATATTTTTCTAACTGCAGCAATTTGCCACCAACCTTTATGAGGATGTCAAGTATAAAGCACATATTAAAAAGGAGGGATAAATCAATCTCTGATGATTACAAAGTATTATGGTCACTGTATAAAAGTGTACATTCATATGTGACACAAATTGGAAATGCACGGCAAATTATGCAGGGAGGAGAAATATCTGAATTCAAATGGCAGCGCTGGTCGAGGGAGTTTCCTCCCTTCAGATACTTCATCTAAAAAAGGTTTTGTATTTCTGAGGGTAGTTGCTATTTACTAGCACGTGGTAACTGTAATTACCCCCGGTGACTGCCAGGAGAGAAATGCTAAGGCAAACTCCCACCCAATCTGTTGGGGCAAAGCAGCGCTTTGCATTTTCCCTTGTGGAGCTACAGATGGGTCTTTTCTGCCAGCTGCCCATGCTACCTTCCCAAACCCAGCCCGGCCTCTCTCTGTTTCCCCCAGTAGCTGGTGGGGAAGAAGTGTGCCAGCCTGTTCGTACGTGGATGCATGTGTTTAGCTCGGTGCTCCTCGGAATGTGTGTTTGTAGCCTCTGAACCTTTCAGGGATGGTCTGAGCTCCTGCTGCTGCCACAAATGGATTTGCTGCCATGTGTTCCTTACTGTGGCTGTGACTATTTGCCCAGTGGCTTGGAGGAATCACCATGGTATCATCAATCTCCCTGGCCTCTTCTGCTTGCCTGTGCCTGTCAATAGTGCTCTGACTTTTTTCCCTTTACTGTAGGTGACAAGGACGTTTCGGTGTTGTATCTACCTCTTTGAATAGCTGTAGGTGAATTTCTGGTGCACAATGCCTTGGTCGTTTGTACCTCTCACAGGGGTTTAATTCTCATGAAAAGGAATCAAAGAAAATGCCATGTACAAAATACACGATAAAGAATAGGCAAGGGGTGCAATTAAAATATTTAGCTAATGACAGCAAATCAAATAAACTTAAACACTATCTCCCTGATACTGTGAGGTGAATATTTTCGTCCCTTCTTCCCAAAGTTTCCTTATCAGTGATGTATTGCGATTTGACATATAAAATTTTGGTTTATCCTACTTTTGGCAGGGAGGGTTTAGTCAGACTGTGTGACATCCTACTCACAAAAAATAAAATTAGGCTTAGGAAAGGGGGGGGGGCAGGGTGCATACGTGCACATATACACCCAAAGACATTCCAACTCTGCTGCTACCTTAACAGGAAAATACTACTCTCGTCTGTGTTTAATTGTCATCCTCTTTTGTAAATTAAAAAACTGAGTGGCTCAGAAATTGAGGCACTCAACTATTGTAGATAACAGTTGCATAATGGTGAGCACTGCCTGGTCTGGGAAGTTTAGTTTCTTATGAATATATCAGCATTTATATATTTCTGTCCTTAATAAGAAGTGGTTTAGAAAGGTATTCATTTTAAGTTCATAGTCCTTACTGTGGACTTGGCGAGCCAGCATCTAATTTGGATTTATTGAAGCAGATGTTAAGCAGAGAGAAGAGACTGACATGTCTGTAGTGGTTCCATAGCTGTCTGAATTATTGTTAAAACCCCAGCACTGGCACATCTGTAATTTAATACACATTTCAGCAGTGACCGTGGTAATAAAATCTGAAATGCCTCGTTCTCATTTCATTAAAGTCAGAAGCAGGAAAAAAGAGATCTGTATCAATATGAACACAGAGGTGTTCCTGACCAACATGAAAGTATCCTTTTATCTAACCAAAAAAAAAAAAAAAGACTAATCTTCTTGTTTTAACAAGCTATCTATTGCAGGCTGTGTTCTTTTTAAGCAAATGTGATGCTGTGACATAATTCTTCATGCACTCGAATGGTTAATTGCAAAGCTGTCTTTCCAAAGGACTGCGCCCAATTTCTTAACTGTACATCTGAACTCACAAGAGAGAGACAAAAGATGAAAATGGCTTAGATCTGAAATGTAGGAAATTAATAACAACAGGATTAAGAGCATGAGCTCCAGGCTGCGAAACCTCTCTGGGTTTCAAAGACATAGAGGGCTACCCTGCACTTCAGTGAGCCAAGACAGGTAACCTGGCTGTCAGGTGGCTGGTTGAAGTCAGGCAGCTTGGGACTGGAGCAGGTAGATGGCATCAAGGGATGATGCATGGAAGAGCCCCCCAGCATGGGCTCTGCCTCAGGCAGGGGCTAGCTCTGCTCAGTGTCTTGATGTCTGAGATTGGGTTGCCTCTCCCAAAGCCACATTGCAGAAATAAAAAGAGCTAATGCCATCTCACAGGACTAACCTTTTTTAACAGGTCTCTCAGAGTGTTTCAGCTGCTTGAGAAACAAGTGCTTTCGTTTGGTTTACAGGTACCTCCTGAAACAGGGCACTTGTTTTGGGTTGAGCTGACATTAGTAGAAGACAAACTTGAAATCAATGGGAGTTAGACTCTCTATAAGTCTGCAGAAGCTAAAAGTATCTTCTGAGCTATGCTGAGAAAAGTTACTTTTTTTCTCAGTGGGTAACTAAATGGGGAATATACCACTATGCTTATAGCAGAATGGTTCAGTAGCGGGTCAAACATCTGCGCAATACAGCAGCCCATCACCAGGAGCGTGTCTAATTAATCCTGCTGTGCTGTGAGAGGGCTTCAATTCTATCAAAGTTTTTGGGCAAAGTGAAACTTTTTTCAACAATTATATGCTACTAACTTACTGTAGGAAGACTTGATAAAATAGTAGGGTTGAAAGCAAATTTTTTTTCAGGATGTACCTATTTTTTAATTTGTTACTTTGGCATTTAGCTTTAGGATTAGCCTATCTTCACATTATTCTGCAGGGTGGGAAGTCAGAATTTTACCGAGCCATAGTTACACATGTAATGATGATACAATTATCCATTTATAAATGTCTTAATTGATCTCTCGACATGTAATAATGCTTAGATTTAAAGCCTTATGTAGTATGATAAAAATCTCTTTCTTGATATAGGTATATATGTCTCAAGAGGGTTAAATTAATTACTTTGGGAAACAAAAGTAAATTTAAACTTGGCGGTAATTAAATTCTCGTATACAGTGGTAAATTATTTTAGCTACTCTATACAGAATGTAACTTTAGTTTATCTGCTTCTTATTGGCAAGTGGTGTTGAATAAGCACAGTAAAAACTTCTAATGAGATGTTTTTCCATGAACAATAAAAATAATCCATTGAAACTTGTTATGTTTAAAATGATTTACCATAGTAGGTGCATGTGAACAATTCAGAACTACAAATAAGCACAACTCTCCAAGCAAAGAATGGTAGCAGGGTTACAGAGGCATTCATGGTTATTTTTTTTCTCTTAAACACATCTCTAAAGGAAACATTTAATGAAAAAATTGGGGGACTTTTTTTTATCTTCTTATCACTAGGAAACTTAAGATTCATTGACAAAATTATTAATTGTGTACCGTATTCAACTGGGACACTAAGGAAACATGTTACCTTGAAAACATTTGTCTATAATACCTTTTAAAAGTTCTAAGTATTCCTGCCAATTTAGAGACTCAAACAGTTAAAAGCTGTCTTTTTTTCCAAGGAAGATAAAAGGAGGGAAATGTCTATGATGAATTACATACACTAAACCTAATTAAAAAAAACCAAACCAAACCAAAACAAAAAAAACACAACGTGTTCTGTGATGTCTGACTATTGCAGTGGAGGATGAAGTTTCTCTCCAAATTTCTTTGAGCCCTTCTGGAGGGAGAAAGTATACTATGACGATATTTTGATGAGTCATGTCCTGTAGATAAGCTATATTCCCATCATATTGTAAGTCATTAGCTAGAAGAGTTGGAAAATGCTAACACTTTTGATATATGACTGTCCAGTTTGGCTGCATGCAGAAATTTTAGGTCTATTTTTTCCATTTATCTTGAACCTAACTTGCATAACTGTTTAACTTACAAAATGGATGTTTTCATTCCAGAAAAAGTATGGCTTATGTAAATGGGTAGCTTATGGAAAGGTTTTGTCAGAAAACACTTTAATAGAAGACTATAACTAGGTCTATGAATCCAGAGAAAAATTAGTTGTCACTGGAACTAGGAAGTATTTGATGTGAATATTCGTTTGTGCCTCCTTGCTTGTTTACATTCTCTCCCTAAGCTGTTTTGTTCTGGTTAAAGGTCCAAAAAGTTTCAGTGCTCAAAAGGAAGATTGGAAGTGTGGAGTTCTGAAGTTTTATCACAAGTATCCCATCAAGTTCTCTTTTTAAATTTACCTTTTTCTGAAACTAGCTTTATTAAATTTTTGTAAAAACTTGTAATGAGGTCATCAGGATTGCAAAAGGAAACTTTAAAATATAGCTAAAGAATATGGTTAAAGTTAATATTAGAACAAGATAAAATCTAATTTAAAGCAATTTTGTAATTTGGAGATTTTGAAACATGCATTTTGAAATTCTGCACCGTCAAAGTGTCTTTTGTCAAGTTAAACTTATCCTCTCTAAAAACAAAACAATAACAAAAAAATACTGGTAAAACTTACTTGCTGGAACTTCGTTCAAGTCTGCTCTTTCTGCTGTTGAAGTCTTTTGCTGAGGTTTTTTTTTCCTCCCATAGAGGGAAATAGAATTAATTTTCAATATCGGAAAGACACAATTCTTGATGCTCCTGGTGTTCTGGCATTCCAGTAGAAAACTCTCATCTACAGGGACCTGCAGTTATTGTGGGAAGGGGTTCTCCCTGTATTCTTGAAATTTAAATCGTGCTTAAATAATGTTGAGGGGGTTTATGGGAAAGAAGGTTAACTCCTTTAACAACTTTTCATCCTATAACCCACTATGTTGTACTAAAGCTGTCAAAATTTTAAATGTATGTGGGCTTTGCCTTTTTCTACACATGGAACAAGTAGCTTTTCAGAGGAGTTTGGCTTTTTTGTATTTTCAAATTTAAAAAGCAAAGCTGGCACAAATGACAAACACATCATAGGACAAAAACAATAAAAATATTGCGAAGACATCACAGGTTTTTCATGGCAGAAAATTAAAATTTAGTATACTGTAGTAACATTTGTTTTGTGATAATATTTTTATGTGCATGTTGCAAGATGAATTGAGTTACCTTTGCAGAGAGGAGCAGAACCGTGAGCACAAGAGTAGTCAGTGACATTTGACTTGAATCCAGAAAGGCTTTTATGTTAGATTTACATTTCTCTACAAATTTCTGTGTTCACCCCTAACTCTAATATCTGAGAATATTCTAACATAAATGTATATATCTTCATAATATCCTTCTGAGGTAGCAAAATAGTGTAATTTTGACTGAAGAAGGGCAATTGAAAAATAGAAAGTTTTAAGTGCTTGATTTAAGGGCCTCATTGAGATTAATGCTGTTCTTACCTATGAGGGATTGCAAATATTTATTAGACTGAGTAAAACTCTGTGTTTGAAAGATCTTCTCATTGGATGAACCTTTTCACGAGGGTCGATCTGCGTAGATGAAGTACTGGTATGGGGTCAGAAGGAGCTGTGGCCTTCTGTGGATATTAGCCATGCATTGGTTATGTATAGTTTCAGGTGAGAGAGTTGTCATTGGGAAATAATTCAGTCTTATTAGCCATTTTATAAATTTTGACTTATTGGTGTTGATATAGCAATGTGTTAATGCACCGAAATAGCTTGTGACCTGGGACCTGGTGTAACATCAATGGCGAAAATGCAATTAGCTCCTTGTTGGTATATAGACTAAGTTAATGGTTTTGTCTAGCAGCTTTCTTTCTGACTTGCTCGGTGGCTATGAGCTAGTCACATATCAGGAAAATGTGATATCCCTCACTTGACATTTTCAAAGTAACATCCATATAGAGATGGTAGGCAACAAGTATTCTCAGAGATGAACTCTGGTCTGTGGCATGAACTCCCTTAGGACTAAGCTCATCTTAAACGTTCCCTTCTTCTGATTCAGTGGCTTTTCTTCCACAACTCCTTTTCCCATAAAAATGCAGCAGTAACAACCTTTATAAAGCAAAACCTTACAGTTGTTCTTCTGGGAAGAGGAGAAAAAAATGACAAAGTACATATGATAGGTGTTTTTTAGGTGTGTTGCTGATGTAAAAGTCTCATAAAGAATGGGATTTTTTTCCAAAGATTCCCCAAACTGACACTGTTTTGTTAGTCTTGATGATAAAGTGCTGTTTAATCCTTTCTTTTGCCCCTCACCCTATCTTCAAAGTACCTTCTTTTAAAGTTCAAGCTCCCTTTTTTCCCAGCATAATATTAAAAGCATTTTCGTCTTTGAGTTATATGTGGTTTAGAACGTCTGTCCGGTTAGCTGTCAAAATTCAGATCCCATGTTTCACCTGCAAGTACCCCACCAAATCCACTTAAGTAACTAGAATAAAAAAGATGAGACCAGTATTCACAGGGACAGGACTCTCTTTTTGCCCTGTTTGACACAGCATGTAGCTTTGTGTTCACTCCTGTTTGACACTGAGCAGTTAGAGATTCTTATTTTCTCCTTCCCTGCTGTTTCACAACGAAATACGCTGGCTAGGAAGCCACAGTGAAAGGGCTGCCAACCAGATGAAATGATTTGAGCTTTCAAAAATGTCTTCATGCTAAATCAGGAAGAAGCCAAGACCTTTCAGTTTGTTGTGAGAAATCAGAGACAACAGTCTAGTGGAAAAAGCATCACCTGAGAGTGGGAAGATGAAAAAGAGTTCAATTCTAGCTCTGCATTGCTTAAAGTCAGGTCTTGGATGGTGTCACTCAATTAATAAATGAAAGCTTTTACTATGAGGCCATTTGCTATCTGAGGACAGCACGCAGTGCCTCATTCATCCCTACCTGCACCTGCCTTGTTTCAGTGCAAAATTCCATCCAAAAACATCATAAAACTTTTCTTAGACTAAAGTTTCCTTTAAAAGATTTTAGTGAAAAATTCATTCTAATTAACATTCACTTTCTGTAAAAGGAACATCCCAGTATAAGATCTTTTTCCCAAGCAAGCTGGTTTTATTTTCATCCTGAAGAACTAGAATCCAGTATGTGGCTTTTTCTTTTCCCTGGTTAGCTTGATGCACAGGTTTTAATGTATCCATTACTTGACTGATCTTGAACTGGCTACAGAATGATTTGCTCATACACAGATGTCTGTGGAGGCTGACTAGTGTGATTGTGATCAGATACTGTAATATGTTACATCAGCAATGGACTGGGGACCACAGAGTTTCCCTTCTACACTGAAAAATTAATTAAGCAAGAGGATGGAGGCAGCCTAATCTTTTAATAATAGTCCTTTTAGGCTGTGTTACAGACAAACTCTATTAAGTAAGAGATGCTTCTGATGAGCATGAAGTCTAATCTGATCAGAGACCAAAGTCTCTTCTCTGTGCTGATCCTTGGGTGTCCCATGGCAGAGCAAGAAGCTTCACATCTCCAGGATGTGCTAGGGCCTCCTCCTGACAGTATTATGTTGAAACAGTGACTGCACTTTTGAATAACATGTTTCCTTATGATTACAGTCTTGCTAGTTCTCTCTCTTCTTTTAATGCGTTTCTCTTGCTTACTTCTTACCTCTGTTTCAGATCAGATCCCCAGCTTAACTGGATTGGGTATAAACCAGGGTAAATGTGCTAATAGACATTTCATAAAGATATTGCCTGACATGATGAAGTCAAATACCAATATCAGAACCTAAACTCAATTAATAATCTCCTTCTCACTTGAACCATAGTTTGATTAGTGTTATTGGCAGTGCCAGTAGTTTATTTGGCTTTGATTTACGCTTCTAAGGAGCAAGATGCAAGGCAGGAATTTATGTTTTCAAAGTAAGAAATTTAGAATAGACAAAAGTCCCCTTTTTCTTTTCATCTATGCTTTTAAAAATTATTTTCTATTTGAGTTTTCTTCCCTTAGCTGTGGCACAGGAAAATCATTTCCATATTTGCTCTATGTTTATAAATGCTTGTACCTAAGCATGCTACCATTTGCTGTATAAAACACATTTGAAGTATACCTACATGCAAATGTCAGACTACTACTTAGACTTGACACCCTGCTGTAAATCCTGGCCCACCTATCACTTCGAGGAGGACTTATGACTCCAAAAGCGTGGTAAGAGCAGACGAAGTGTTCTGGCCTGTGCACTGGCAACACGAGCGGGAGCAGCAGAGGACACGGACAAGCGGGCAGCTCAGTCCCAGAGAGAGGCAGCGCAGAGTGTGAAGCAGCAGGAAAACTGCCAGCAGCAGACTTGAAAGCAGAATACAGATGTGTTTGTACATGCCTTCCCTACTTCTGTCTCCTACCCTTCTTTCCCCATCTGCCCATGCTGAAATTACCATAACCCACTTTCAGGGCAGACAGTTACTTTCGCCAACTGGCTAGTCATTTCAGAAGAGATTCGTTGTATGAATATAAAGCAAAAGTTACCAAAACTCTCCCTTCTTTCCACTTCCCCTCCCTGTTGCTTCCTAGCTCCTTTTCTAAATCTTGGCATACAGTTAAGCCCTAAAATCATAACACTTTTTCCTTAGCCATGTCATGCTCCCTTTCTTACATCTCTCATTTCTACTATAGTGCTGCACTCAGCATGCAAATAAGTAGTTTTCCTGAGAGCTTTTTCTTTTAAAAGCCTAAATTATCTCCACCAGTTTATGAGGTCATGTCTTCAATAGCACTAGCCTTCATGATTCACAGGTGTTCAGTTCTAAGAAAGAAATATATTGACAGTATAGAGCAATTATTGTGTTTTTCAAATATTTATTTATGGCAAGCATTGTAAGATCTTGTGTGCTATGTGCCTCTATCTGCTTATGGATGCAAATCTCTTCTCTTGCTGCTCCCCTAGTTGTTTGTATTTCATTAGCATCTAGAAGCCTCAGCCATGGCCCAGGACCATTTAGTTATATGTACTGGGAACAAAAAGGTACCCCATGAGGAAATAAACACAAGTATAGCGGAACTCTGAAAGCTTTATACTTTTTAATATTTTGTTTTTCCAGATGTGTATTAAAGGGGGTATGAAAGTTAACCATTGGCAGTATGTACTGGATTTTCTCATCTCCTGAGACTTCTAATCTAATTTTTATTAATAAATCTTAATGCTGATGGAATGTGTTTGTTTAGATGATGCAGACTGGATTCCTTTTTTTCCTTTCAGAAAGTTGCAATATACTAGCTAGACTGTTTCAACTCAAGCACTGCAGTACACAGGCTCTTTGCTGAAGTCTGGTTATTATCATAGTTCAAAAAAACCTCTACACACACACTTATACGTTTTTATACACATATACATTTTTGTACATACATATGTATGTACATGTAAAAAAAGTCTAAAAGAAAGAACAGAAATTCTATTTACAAAGCAGAATAAGTTTCTACATATAAATCAACTTGACCTTATAGGTGGCATCTGAAGTAGTCCAGCACCATAGTAAATTAGGAACAAGGGTGCAGAAAATATAAGGAAATCAGACATAACTGTGCTGAAATTAAAAACCCTTTCTTTTTGGAGGGCAAGCTTTGACCCTTAGGGCAGCATCAACAATTTTATAACATGCTCAGAAACAGATATCTCAGTGGCACAGCATCACAAGTAGCTGTGCACAATATGTTTGCCCTCCAGTAGAATAAATCAGTGAGAGAATAAATAGTGTGGTAGGAAAAAACACAGACAGGCACATTTCCTCCTGTGATGCAAGCTCATCCCTTTCATAAAATAAGAGGGGGGTTAGGGTAGAAGAAATAAGTGGAACATCCTACTACTGAACAAATGCCTTCAGTGTTTGTTATAAACAATCCTAAATCAATCACAGAAAAGTCTGAAAGGACACTTAAGATGGACTGTTTGCTCTCTCCAGATGTACACCTAAGATGGATTTTTATGAATTATATGGTTTTGTCAGTTTTTTAAGTCTAATGTAAAGAAGCTATATCAGCTTACCAAAAGAGGTCTGAGGTTTACCCTTAAAACAAACCACACACATGAAAACACCCCAAAGCTCTCATAAAATGCAGAGTTAATGTAAGGACTTTATCTCCTGTTTGCTAGATGATAGGCTGAGGAAAACATCAGGTACTCAGTGTTTAATCAAAACTTAGACACAGGACGTTAAGTTGGCACATCTGTTTTGAAATTAAACTAGACACACAGTCATCTATCTTTTTGTTTTTCTTTGTTGATTTCTAGACATCTCCATCTGAATTTCTAATCAGACTCATGGAGATGAAGAATATGTAAAAGTCGATTGCCTCAGCTGTGATAATGGCCTGAAGATGTAACAGCATCCACTACACGGGAACAGTTAATATTTCTTATTAGACTATCTGGGGAAAAAAACCCCACACCAGTTCTTGGTGTCATTAGGTCAGAGGAAAAGCAGTGTAACTAAACCTAAAAAGAGGTGAAGAACACCTGTGCTTAACCTGTGTTTTGCTGGAAAATTTTGCTTATCAAATCTGCTGGAAATTAGGCCTGCTGGAGCCTGAAAGCATGCCTGTTTCTTCCAGCTGGTCCCATCAATGCATGCTGTCTCTGGCTCACCAAGTCTGTTCTCCCTAGCTATAAATATTTAAAGGGCAAAGATATTTTTTCTGACATTTTATTAATAATCACATAGCACTTGGATATTGTCCTCAAGATACTAGCAAAACATGAATCCTCTCAGCTGTCAGCAGTGGTTGCATTTAAGGTGGGGAAATGCAGACAGAAGGGAAAAGTGTGCTACCACAGGCTCGATGAATTGCATTTCATTGATTCTTGGTCCCAGTCTGTCCTTAGTTTACTGCACATAGCCCGAGTGAGTAACAGTGAAGAACCAGTTTTCTAAAAGCAGTCACATAGCCAAAAATAGCAATGCAGAAAATATGGTTGGACTACATACCTAAAGAGTGTAAAAGAGTCTGTGTTACATCTATAGAATGAGATCTTGATCATCTTCCAGTGCGTGTATAGGAAATTTAGATTCCTAATAAAAGCAGTTCTCCACAAGGTTCCTTTATATAGTTGGCATCCCTCAAATCAGTAATGCTAAATCTAAATCAGAGAAGAAAAGCAAAAATCTAGTATCTGTGTTCAGCTAATTAAAGCTCTTTTCTGCCCCCATTATTTCAAATGATTTCATATTTTTCTTATTTTAATGAAATATAGATTATAAATGGTGTTAACATTTCTCTACTGTATCTTGTGTGTTCACTAGTTACTGATTTCTATCAGAAGGATTTCCATTACTCTCTCAGCCTACCATCAAATACTCTTAAAGCAAGGTTTTTACATTTGAAAATGTTTCCTAGTTTCTTCAGAATACAGAATTTCTTGTTTAATACAAGCTTGAGGTGTGTACTATGCAAGTTTTTACGCTATGTGTTGATGATACTCTAAAGAGAAAGTCTCTGAACACTCTTTTTCTTTTCTCGTGTTTGTCCTATAAGGTGCAAATTAATATCTAACTAATTAATTATGTTAATTTTGGCATAGTAGCTATAGGAGTGTCTGCTTATGGCCATTCACAGTATTGTTTATCCTCCTCTGCATTAAAGTGGCTAACAGGTAGCAAACCGGAGGAGTTTGAAATGTTTTTTGCGGACTAGCTGAAACAGCGTTTCATGCTGACTACTGTTATGCCCTGCAAATGCCTGGCTGAGAAAACAACAATAATGTTAAGGAAACAAAGGATAATTCCTTCAGGTACACCCTTCTAGGCTTGTGTGTTAAAGTGTCAAGAGCTTACCTGGAAAAATCCTGAGGAGTGGATCTTTTTCGGTACTTCCATGCCAGGGAATGGTCTTAATTGGCCAATCACTGCTGTTTTTTCAAACCCCAGCTGAGCGATGAATTGAGTGGGGTTCAACCTCACTAACTGTTTCCTTGTTCAGGGTAATAACAACATCAAACTAATCATAATCTGTGGTGATGCCTAATCTGAATTTTGGGGTACCTTTCAGCAGAGCATTGCCTGGTAACTGGAACCTTTGGTTAACTTTTTTCTTGGCACCTGATTCTGCTGCAGTCAAGTTCATAAGCAGCTTTCTATTATGTGGGTATTTGAGTGTCCAAGGAGGAATGGGATCTAGCTTGTTCTCTCATCTACTGTCCTATGCAGGACTAAGAACTCTGAAAAAATAGTAACACAACAAAGCTGCTGAAGTATGTTGACCTGGCTGGGAACGTGCTCAAGGAGATGATCTCTTGAGGAAGCGAGCAGCTGTTATTTTTACTGTACTGAAAGATCCTGTCAAATCTACCAGGAAAAAGTGGGTATAAGTCACCAAGATGGTCTAGATGCTGCATTTTTTTCTGCCAGTTACTTCTGCTTGACTGTCTTCTTATGTCACTTGATATCTGGGTATTTGTTCATTTTTATTGTTTAAATACAAATGTTACTGGGGTTGATGTAGGACTTTATACTTGTCCTGAGCCATGAGCACTCTGGTAAAAGTTCTTTGAAATTGCCAGGCAGCATTCAGTGAATATGGTAAAGAAACAATGAAACTAAGGAAAGGCTCTTATTTGAGAGACAAGCCTGGAGTGAGATATTTCTCTCTCCAGAGCAGGGGGCAGCAAAGAGCATAACTGAGCAGAATATTCCTGACTAGCCCTGGACATTAGCCTGGCACCATATATTTCCTTAGACATCACAGTACAATACTAGTCTCATCAGATAATACATTCTACATGAATATAAGAAAGAAAATAATCCTACAGAGAAGTCAGGAACTAATTTTCAGATCTATTTCAGTCATCTGAAACAGGTGACAAGAAAGAAGTGAACAATCTCAGTAACACAGGAAGGCTCCCTGGAGCCCATAACCAGGTCACAGCATAAATGTTAGCTGGGTATTCTGTAATTTGCAACTATGCTCTCCCAAAACATTTTATTAAACTTGAGATAGCTATTCATTAAGCACAGCTTTTGACCATCTTCAAGTGAATTATATGTGTCTCTGGCTAGTTGGTGTTCATCACAAGTTGTGCACTCTCAAGTCAAGTTATAGCACCATTTTTTTCATTCTTTTAATCTTTAAAGAAATAACATTGGATCAGAGCAGGTAGATAACAACAGATCAGCAATCTTTTCTCTGTCTTTTTTACAATCAAGTTTGATGAACTAGGAAAGCATTCAGGGTGGGGATGAGGGAGGCTATGCTAACCACTGCGAGTTTGACAAAAGGATGAAAATGCTCTTAAAAATGGAATAATCAATTTCTCAAAACATACTGTGCATCTGTCTTCATATAGAAATATTTCTATTACTAAGATGTGTAAATAATTAAACAAGCAGTTCCTACGTGCTATTAAAATAGAAAACCAAAACAACAAGAAAACCCCAACCAAACAAAAAAGCCACAACCCATAAAGGATAAGGTTGAGTGCCTCAAACAGCTGACTCTTTATATTGCTATTACCATGCCATTGAATAGTTCTAACATCCCGGAGAGCAAGGCATCTTCTGTATATCATGCTTCTGGTTGTACAAGTACATCAGCTTTTCACCAAATTGTCTTTCCTCTTGAATTCCTCATCACCATCACTTCAAAACATGGTCATCCTCATCTATTCAAATCCTCTCCCTTCTCTTTCTCCCTCAAAGAAACACCCCCAAAGCCTGTTCTTTTTATTGGAAGCCTTCTTGCCAAAAGGGAAGGTCAATCATTAGAAACAGCAAGAGTACTTTTTCAGGTTAAACAAAAAGTGATTAATGGTCCCTCTTAACTCTGTCCAGATATCTTCAATTTCATGTTGTGAAACAGGTTGAAAAGTTTGCATTAGTATGATTTAATGTGCACCTATTTAAATGTTTGAAGGTCTTAAGCCTTCTCTTTTTACCACTTCTAGTTGCCTTGAATGGCCGTTTCTTTCTTAATTATGATTTTATGTACTAGATAGCACTAGTAGTACATCAGCTGTAATATGCTATCTCTCATATTAATCCATGTTTAATGCTTTGGAGAAAAGTGAAAAGTTTATGGTGCCTTTGAGAGGCTAAGATATACACTGAGGGAACAGGCATTTGGCTCCTGTTGTCTACAGTCCTCAGCCAGCTTCCCAAAACGTCGGTTGTGATTGTTCTTGCCTTAATAACAGTATTATGTATTAAAGGTGCTGAGGGTAGTCAGGCACCTTGTAAAACCAGAATGAGTAGGATGAAAGAGACGAAATGCAAACTGACCTTTAGGGGACGAAAGTGTAAGATTCATTTGTGTTTCAGAAGCTCATTCATTAGAAGCTGGGGTTTGGGGAGTTTACAAACTTACAGTTAATTTTTGTACCTTGTATTATTTTGAAGTGCTCCCAAGTGCAGCAAAACTGTAACATGTTTTCCTTAGTTTACAAAGAATTGGGTACACATCTTTTGTGTTGTGAAGGATTTTCTAATAACTGAGTTTAGCCCATACTGTATTCAAAAATTCACCACCACAGATCAGGGGGTTACAGATTGGGGACTGTTAAGCGTATTTACTATCTCTTTTGGAAAGCACTAACCCTCAAACTCATCAATTGTATCACATGCACCTAGAGGTTTAGAGGTATTTGAATCTCAGAATTTAACACAGGGTGATGTTCAAAGACATACCATCGTTACTAGAATTTTTTTTTTTAAATAGTAGAATATTATAAATAACACTCATTCTGAAATGATCTGGTAAAGGGCAGCATCGTTGCAGCAAAATCCATGGTTAATGCAAACAATTGCTTTCATTAGCTGTTGTTGCCCAGTGAACTTTTCATACATAAATAGCTAAATAAATTTGCTAAAAGCTTCATCTAGTGGTTTTTAGGTTAGGGTACCCTAGTAGAGCAGAATTAAGAAAGAAATACTACCAGTATCTTTTTTGTGCCCGCTCAACAAATACACAGATGGTTTCAATACCAGCGCTGATTACCCAATATGCCTTACAATGAAAATGAAAGTTATATTAATTTCTTTATCTTAGAAGAACACTGTTTCAATATGAGACTTTTACTTGAGATCAGTGACAGGTCAATAATAATGCTAATACTCTGAAAACTAACAGCTGCTTTTAGTATTGATTTTCATTGAATGTGTAGCTGGGTGGTGGGTTAGCAATATGTTTTTGGAGAAACTTCTGATACTATACCCAAATCAACAGCTACACAAAGCCCCAGAGACATTTGACCTCAGATAAAAATTTACGGTGTGTATTTATAGCTAGCACCAGAGTTAAAAGGATTTTAGAATGGATTCGTGTAGTCATGCTAGCCTTCTGAGGTTATCAGTAAACCGGTTGAGCTTGTTTGCTTGTTACTATATGTAAGCAACAGTTCTGAGCTATAGTTAAAGACAAAGCCAATCCACTCCTGCTCATAAACCAGGAAGGTGAGGCCCAGGCCATACAGTAGATCTCATGTCCTCTTCCTCCATGCATTAATAATGGTTTCCTTATGTCAAGCAGATATGTTGTTTCTTCGGACTCATATAGGAAAACAAGGACCAGAAAATCAAAGCTTCTTGATACAAGACGTTATCTAGTTATTGGCACAGACTGTCTTTTAGAGATACAGCAGTTGTTTCATGTGTGGTGTCACGTTCAAAGTATTGCTTAGATATATTTTCTTCCTTATGATAGGATCTGTGCTGAGGAAAACATTTCATTCCGTAAACACAATTGCCTTTTTGCCACCACAAATCCAGACCCAGAGCTTAAACCTGTATTATCTGAGAGTGCCAAGATTGAAGGTGTGTTCTGTTTTCCTGCATTTCCTGCCAGTTAACCTGGGTCAGCCAACAAACCTGTGCTGGCATCCTGGTGCCTAATTCTTCTACATTGTCTAGTCAGCCTGGTCACTCAAACACTTTTCTTTCATGGTTGCAGAGATCTCAGAAAGGCACAGAGCGTATCCCAACATACAGACTGTGTCTAGAACTATCACAGGGACTTTTATAGCATTTGCTAGTTGCTTGGAGTAATTGGTCTTAATGTAAAGTTTCTGATAGTTAACTCCAGAGATGATGCTTTTTGACCAAAGCAAAAGGAATATCATGCTAGCATGCTTGTCCTGCATTTGCCTGTAAGTACATGGAATATTCAAGTTGTGGATTTCTTTCATGATCCTTCTATTTTATTTGATGACTGAATTTTTCCCCCATTTGTTTGACCAAAATCCACAAAACCTGCATCACATCTATTGGTTATGTATTTCCCTTTGAGCATGTATCACTGTAACCTTCCATCATGGAGTCTGTAACGCAAGCACATGCATAATGCCAAAAACATTTTGAGAACACATGAGGAAAAACATTGCTGATGACAGATGACTGCAGTGAAATGCTGATGCATGAGACATTGATATTACAAGCTCTGGCAAGTGCATTGTGCTTTGCAACTGTGATATGCTGACCTAAGGGTCATGCAGACAAAAAACTAAACTGCTCATTTCAATCAAAGTAATGGGAATAGGCATGTTACAAATAAAAGGATGCTGTCAAGCTGCCTTTCTTGCACAATCTGCATATCAATAGGACAGGTTTACCTTCTACAGAGCACATAAGTGTAACCTTCAGAACATTATTACTTTCCATATATATGTATATTTGAGAAATAGATCATCATAGTATTAGGAATCACTTGGACTGGTCAGAAGATGAGAATTTTATTTGTACATGTTTAGATTTCTTTACCTGGCTACACTTTTTAATGGGATAGAGTAGTTAGCTCTTGAGGTTTTTTTCTCCTTCAAAAAAGTATGGAGTGGACCCTAGAATAGGGAATTGCTTCATGTCTGATTCCCTCCTTGGAGGCATGAGATAAAGATTCATACTCTTGAATTACTCAAATACCTGGATGTCGGAAAACTGATTCAACTGACTACCCTAACCATTGGGTGCTCATTTGAGCCCCTCTCATCTTTCCCCGCCTCTCCGTGTCCCTCTGAATTTGCCTGTGGTCTCTGAAGTCGTGATAACAGTTTTACTGGAGCTGGTAGGTCACCACTACAAATTTGTGAGAAGAGGCTTATTTTTTTTCCCTTTTTGTCTGAAAAAATCCTGGCCAAGTTTAACAGTTACATGTACATATGAAATTTGATCGTTATGCAGCACAGTGCTTGCACTAAGATTGTGTTCATTTATATCACTAAAAAAAGACAGAACGACTCACATGAAAATAGAATAAAATATGTTAAATAAACCACGGTGTAAATTTGTGGCCATCATATTAAACAATGACAGTCCAATATGCCTTGTTTTATTTGGTGTCTTTCATTACATGTGGAAAATGTTAGAAAGTAAAGTTGCAAAATCTTAATTCACTGGTTACTAAGCATGCTGCTACATGTTGATATAGAAATATTTTGTGCAACTGATGCGCTGGTGGGCTTCAAGGTACTATGAGGTATCTGATACAAATTGAAGTTTTCCTACAAAGAGTGCTCAATATCTTTAAGAAAAAGTTTGGGTTTTTTTTAGTCAGCAATTGGAATTAAAATATGTTCTTTGTTAATGCCTTAGTGTAATATTAAGTAATTCATCTGCAGAGAACCAAAAAGAGAAGTGTTCGATATAGCTACTTATTTAATGTTTTGTAACCACTTATAAGAAGAGAACGCTGTCGCAAAAGAGATTTTATTTATAAAGGAACAACTATTTGTGGAGTGTGGTTAGCTGTATTTGGTTGCTTCAGCCACTGAATTGAAATACAATTTAGCTGGCACACATCCAGGAATGGCAGCTCACTTTTAATGATCTGGTGTTCAAATATTTAACAGACACTTTGGAAATGGGGACAATGCCATGCATATGTACAATATTGCCTGTCACGGCTTGTGTTTAGTATCTCCTTTTTGGGGTTTCTATATATTAATTGCATGCATGTCTCAATGGAGGATGATAAATACTTTGTTATCTGTGCTGTGAATGAGGAATCTGTGTGGGGATCTGGTAACAGGAGTAATTTAAGAAACTAAATTGCTGCCAAAATTAACAAACTAGATATATGTATATGAACCTGTTATAATAATGCTGAGGAGAGGGTTTTCTGTGCTATCCAGTAGGTAATTCTGTATTTAAGATTGTCCTTTTGCTTATGGATGTCTCTCTTCCCTTATTACAAACAAATGTAAATTGCAAATAGCATGTATGGAAATAGTATCATGAAAAAGAATCTAATGATTGGTGTCAACTTCTTCCTCATCTTCAGTGTTTCTTCTCATCTCCCTGCATGCCCTAGCTGGTATTTCTAGTTTGGGAGCCATAGTTATTCAATGTATTCCTGCTGAATTGGGTGAGACACTTCTATGCGTAAAGACTTTTGGGGTCAAGACTTTCGGGGTCAAGACTTTCCTAAATAGGTCTGATTGGGCTGAATCAGTGCTGCTTCTGATCCACACTGAGTGGCATGAAAGACTACCAACTGTTATAAATTCAAACTCAGCAACCCTCAGTATCAGGCACAGTGTTTAATGTATGTTTTACAGCAGTACTTGTGTAAAGCTATTAATTGAAACTATTTGTAGGATCTACACAGAGTAAGACTTGAGACTGATGATGAATGGCCTCATTGTACTAGCTCATTATGGTCCTAAGTAATTTTGTTGGTTGGTACTTTTCATTTTATACCTGAAATCAAATAAAAATGACGAATTACAGAGAAATGAAAAAAGTATAATTGGCACAATAGGTTATTACACACCGTGATTGGAGGTAATGAATTGCAGCAGGAGTTAAAGACAAAGGTATACCAGTTAAACTGAATTTAATCTGCCTAAGTAGTGAAATAGATACTTCTGTCAGGCCGTAATCTTCTCAGGTTATCCAAAGATAATATGGAATCCACAGTCCGTGCATCTTTAAACTGATAGTGTTCAAGTGGCTTAACCTCACAGGTTTGATCCATAACAAGTATTAGGTTGTCATCAGTGTAGGTAAATGCAAAATCAAATGGCAACCAAAATCAGCCCTGCCCAAACCTTCTAAACAGCCTTTTGTAAATCTGTGCTTATATATAGCCTACCTACAAAGACTCCTCAGGCAAAATAAGTCCTATTCAGAACACAGAAATGTCCTGAAGATCAATGCTCAGCATTGTGTAGTATGCTCAGAGCACTGAAAATAGGATTTAGTAATCCAGCAGATATTTGATGTGGCCATTGTTCAGACCAAACTGGATGTTGTAGTAAAAGTAATGTGTATCCTCTTCCTGCCCCTTTACCCCCTCTCTTTTTCAGTAAATGCACTAAGGTTTAAGCCCACATTCTGTAAAATCCCTGATACATATAGATGGAGCAGGAGCAGGACTGGCTTGATATCTCATAACTTGTGAATTGTTGCGTCATTCAGTGATACAACAGTACCTGAAATGATTGTTTTGCATCTTTTCAATGTTTTATCACATTCTTGTCAGCATGTGTTTATAAGGAAAAAACCTGAAGAATCCTAGAAGCAGATAAGCTAATCCAATTCTTTAAAAATTCATCATGAAAAGAATTGATTTTTATTTTGTGCCAATACTCCCTGCATTAGTGGTTGGCACTTGCTATACAGGAGATTTCCTTTCTTAAGTATGCAGGGTGCTTTATTCATACTGACCAGCATACTTTCCCCCAGCAAATATATTCATCTGCAATCTGACAGATATTTAAGAATGATCTTGTAGGTTGAAAATTTTTGTCTTCCAACTCTCTAAACAGGCTTTAGAAATAACGCCATGCAGTTCTTAGCAAGGAGACTGTTAGCTAGCTTTTGTTTAGATTGAGAGTCCTTTATTTTCAATTTCTTTTATCCATTTAAAATAATAATAAAAAACCAGCAACCCAGCACTCAGAATAAAATCATTCTAGGAGCTGTAAAAGTTTGAATTCACAGTACAAAAGGGAATGTTGCTCATGCAGGGATTGTTGAATGCTAATAAGCTTGGCACGTCAACTTGCTGCAGCTCCTTACAAGACCTGTAATTCAAAAAGTTTACCTTGAAGTTTGTATATAATTTTGCCATTCATTGTACATGTAACTTTTATTGTTAACACTGGCATTCTTTTACAGGCCAAGAATGAGACAATCACATTTGAGTAGCAGCCTTATCATCTGTTGGTAATTTTTTTTGTCCCTAGGTCACTTTTTTCCTTCAGTTACCATGACATAATCTTATTTTATTTTCTTTTTCCTGTAACTCCCACTATTGTCAACAGGCATTTCTTTTCCAGTTAAACACACTACTTACTGTGCTTTTTGTATTTCAGCCTAGTTCTGGACTAATCTTTCTTTTACAACTCTCATAATGCCATAGATTTATTGTTTCCTTTTTTCACCTGTTTCAACACACAAACTATATTTCTGTTTCAGCTTTTCCTCTTTCACTACAGATTCTATGCGCCTTGCTTGCTTTTCAAATACTTTCTTGCCCTAACCTTGCACCACTATTGCTAACTACCTCTCTTCATCTCTTGCGTTAGGATCCTGAATGTTTCAGATCAATTACTTAGAAGTTTGAGTGAAGGTTTACGCAATCTTTGGGATTTTCTGTTTAGGCAGTTGCCAGTAAAAAGAATGGAAGGAAAATACACAGAAGATGCAGCAAAATGTTAAAATTAAGCAGTAAAACATTTTTGTACTTCTTTCTTTATATTGTTCTACCGGGTGAAGAATTACTTATATTATTTGTGAAAATAAACCAGGAAATTTGGAGAAGTAAGGATCTCCTGATGAATTTAAATGGAAGTCTTGTGGGTAATATTTCTAGGAACCCCCAAAGAAATAACCTTTGCATTTCTTTCCTTTATCATGCATTTTAATTGAGTGTGTGAAGAAGTATAAAACACAAAATGCTGAGCAAACAAATAAATCAAATGCTTAGACAATGAAATATTAATTTAATCAGTATTTAAAAACACCTTGTGAGGCTAAGATGTGTAGATCTTAGTCTCAGACTTGGAAATGAGTATGCATCTAAGTAAGGTATAATGTCATGCACAAAATAATGTTGCAGGAATGTTAAAAGACTGGAAAGCCAATACTTGGGGTTTAGCCTCTGTGAAAAGGTAAATGAGATTTTCATAATTTTATTTTGTGTTGATATACTTAAACCCTTCCCTCTTCTTCTTCACCCCTGTCTGTTAGGCTGTCTTGCTTGTAAATGGTAAAATTTTCATATGACACCTTCAATAACAGTCTTAAATTTTGAAAAATGTGTGTATCTTTCTGCAAACCTATTCTGAGATATAAGCATATAAAAGGAACTTGAAGCAAAATGAGTTCACCTGACTAGCTTCTGTCTGGAAAGCGTTTCATCTCTATTTGCTCCTCTCCAGAAGACAGCTGGGTACAGGAAGATAAACACCCCTGTCTTTACTTCTCAGCAAAATAACTCAACCATGACCAGGATGGATTGCCTATAGGCATGAAAGATGTGGTGCAAAACACCTATTCAATCATTGTCTCTTCTACAATCACCAGTCAGTGCAAATTTATAGTATGAAGATTTTCATGAAGATGACTTTTCAGGTGAGAATTGGGCTGAGACCAATGTGCTTTACTCAACCCACCGCACAGGCATCTCTCTGAAGGTAACAATATTTGGTGGCTGTTTTGAACTTGCAACAGTGTCAAACTGCATAATCTAACGTTCTATAACTCTACACCCACTGTCATGAAATTTAAGAACCTTAAGGTGCAACAGCAATATTACGTTACAAATTACTCTCCTACCACATCAATGCATTTTTCTCAACCAGCAACAACCTAGGTGTTAACAAAATCTCCTCAGCCCCAACTAGCTGCAGCAGTTCCTCAACTGCAGATAGTTCTGAGCACACACTTCCCCCTCTCACAAGAATTGGGTTTTATATCCTGACTGTAGCTATAGCACACAGAGAAGACAGTCACAGTTAAGCTATGGCCATGAAAAAGCCACTTGCATGAGCCAAAATACTTCCAAAAGACTTAGGGAGTCATTACTACCTTTCTGCCTGGCTATGGAGAAGGCCATATTGGGATATGGTAAACAGCCCTGGTCTTCTGCAGTCATGGAAGGTGAATCATGAAACAGAAAAGAAGGAGAGGCGACTTGGGAGGAGTCTTTCTCTCTGAAAGGAGGCTGAAAGTCCTCTATTTATATCATGGGATGTAGGAGGAAAGGGAAGGAAAGAAGAGAGAATAATAAAACCAGAGAGCTAAGTGAAAGGACTACATACAAGAAACACAGATTTTTCAATGGCTCTGAGTACATTTCGGCTGAATAGTATTGAGCGGCCAGAAGAGCAGCTCACTTTCTAGGGTGAAATCCTTGCATTCTTGTCTGCAGAAGATAGAGAAGAACACTGTGCGTGTATTTGATGTAATGGGAACGGCAAACCTGTCAGAAATATTCTCAGCAAGGCAGCACTCCAGGAGCTTAGTAAAAAGGAGGTAAAATAAACAAATCTGTTTTTACAATAGCTGCACATCACTAGAGCTGAAGCTATTGGAAGGAGGCTAGCGGAAGAGAGCGTAGTGCTATGCAAGTGCCAGACAGGAGAGTTGGAGCCTGGGGGAAAGAGTAAAGCTACTTAGCTCAGCCTGTCTGCTGTAAGCTCAGGGTTCCTAAAGCCCCATTCCTATGCTAATACTTCTTTTTGAAGAGCTGCTCTCAGTAGCTTTGTGGGATGGACAGCGGATTTTTTGGTCTGTCCTCCACTTCTGATATTCTGTTTCGAAATACTGTTGGGCCACATTACATTTCTGCTGACAACATCCATAATTCAACACAATATTGGCTACCTAGATATTTTAAGGAGAGCACCACATAAAAAAGAAATAAATATTCACATTGGAGTAGCAACATTGGGGTCATTTGCTAGCCCCTTTCACATTCCATAAAACATCAAAAAAGTGAGGTAATCCTGTTGTGCTGATAGTATGATTGTGTTAAAAGAGTGATATGTAACCATGTTTTAGGTGGATGATGTGGTAAAGGATAACAATACAGAAATTAAGAAAGGAAGAAAGGAACTTGTGCTTTAACTGAAGAAAATCACAAATACTGATTTGTTTAGCTAAATATACCATCTTCTCATTTATCCTTTTTAAATAGGAAGAAGCAACTCAGTGTCACATCAGATGATGAAATTAAGTGTTTTATTCCCTGCCTAAGTCTTCTATCTGGTAGCAATGGAAGTACATTGTGATAATAAATATATTCTTGCTAAAAGGTCTCTGACATCTCTCTACAGGAACTCTCTGTCAGATAAAGTTCAAATTTCAATAATTTAGCTAAGTAAATCTTTTGGGCAGAATAAAAAAGCATAAGTTGTCATTCTTTCTTACATAAATACTACTTAACAATTTCTGCAGTTATTTTGAGGCCTTGAACGCTTCAGAATATGTTTTGGATTGGTTAAGATAAAGTTGGTTGGACCACTAGATTGTAATCAGCACCATGAAGTTGAGCTGGAGGCTGGTGTCCTTCAAGGTATCAGGACCCTGGGGACAGCTACAGGTCTTAATTGACCCAACCAGCCCCACTAGAACCTCCACCCAAGTACCCTCTGCCCCCAGCCCCAGGGCAGCATTTCAGCTGAGAAAGTCACCCAAGTGGTGTCATGGAGGTGCCCAGGCCCATGTATGGGCCCAGCCCCAGCTCCTGCTGCCCTCGCTCAGGCACAGCACTTCCCAAATTGACCCTAGACCTGACTTGTTATGCTGCCTTGTCTAACATTTACTGGGTTGTTGGAGGACTCTGTTGCTATCACCAGACCAATCCTGCTCAGAGCCTGTGGGGCTGCATCCTGCCCACTTTGTGGCCACCCTCTGCTTCTGGTGCATTTCCCTTGTGGAGCAGCCCTGCTTCTCCAGCTCCTTGACCCATGGGTCCAGTACTGTCTACTGTTTCCATTAACAACCTAGGCGACAACAGAGAGGGCACAGTTAGGAAATTTACAGATGATAGTAGACTGGGGGGAGTGGTCAATGTGTTGGAGGGCAGGGCTGCCCTTCAGAGGGACCTCAACAGGCTGGAGAAATGGGCCAGCAGCAACCTCTAGGGAGTTCAGCAGCAATAAGTACCCCCTTCTACAGCTGGGCTGGAGCACAGCAATTTGAACATGAGTCGGTGGTGTGTCTTCACAGCAGGAAAGGCCAAGCATGTCCTGGGCTGTCAGCAGGAGTGCAGCCAGCAGGCAAAGTGCAGAGATCCTTCCCCTCTATTTGGTACTGGTTAGACTGCACCTGGAGCACCGTGACCTTTTTGGGGCTCCTGAGTACCAGAGAGATGCTGAGGTACTGGATGGAGCCCAGCAGTGGGCCACCGTGCTGGTCAGGGCTGGAGCACACAGGGTGTAGGAGGAGAGGCTGCAAGAGCTGGGCTTGATCCGGCTGGAGAAGGGAAGGCTGGAGGGGGGGAGCCCTTATTGCTGACTGCAGCTGCCTGCTGGGAGAGCGTGGGGGAGACAAAACCAGAGATGTTCTTCAGAGGGGCACGGTGACAGGATGAGAGGGAACGGACACAGGCTGCAATGCAGGAAATTCTCATTTTGTACCAGGGAAAATAAATGTTTGTAAAGAATTGGGGCTGGTTCATAAAGAATTGGAGCCTCCCAGAGAGGCTGAGGAATCTGCACCGTGGGAGATACTTGAAGCTTGACTGGGTAAGGTCCTGAGCAGGCTGATTCAATTCTGAAGTTGGATCTGAGATCTCCAAAGTTGGCCCTGCTCTGAGGAGGGCATTAGACTAGATAACCTCCAAAGGTCCCTTCCATCACAAACTATTCTGCCTTTATGAGAAAATTGTTCATTCAGATAAGGAGACATTTTCTTGTATTTGCAGATGGGTAAACTAAGGCAGCAGTTAAATAGGCTGCCCAAGGCAATAAAGCTATTTAGTGGCATCAGATTTCAGTAATTATTTGCTTTATGCCTCTCTTGTTCCTTGTTTGAAATCTGCTTTCATATATTCTCATAGAATCTGTGTTCATCTTACTATGACAATATTTTTTGGCAGACTACTGATCTTCCCTATCTGCATTACTTAGCTATTTTATGAGTTATTAAGCAATACTGAGTATACAGCTACTTACATGCTCTTCAGGATTTTTTTTATTTTAAATAAACAGCCCTTGCATATTTTCATTTATCACCATGAGCAGGTGACCATGTCAGGAAGGCATGACAGTTTCATTACGTATGCGAATGTGCAACCATGGTCTTTAAGCAGACAAAAGAATGGCATGTATGTATACATTCATTGATTCCAGCTGAGATCTAATTTTTGTAAAGTATTATTATTCAAATAAGTGTGAGGACATGTATACATGTATACGTACATATGCATATATATATTTACACACCCCAGACTGATTTGTTTAAAAAAAGCTCCAAGATATGGAAACTGGAAGATGTTGACTTTATGGAGCTACTGGAGGCACTTGCCCTTTACTGCTCCTCAGCCAGGCTATGTGCTGACACAGCATTGCTTTCATCTTGGTCAGCTTCTGAGAGTCAGGTGCCACAATCTGCTTTGTAAGTGCTTTTCAGTGCCTTCTACTGCCTTACAAGTGTAAGGAGATCATTTACACCAGTTCAGTGAAATAGTAGGTTAGAGCCTTCAAGTTTATATTTAAAGGCTTTCTAAAGCCCTTAGTAACTGTAATTGATGGACATGTTACCTGAACGTAAACCGATAATCACATTTCTCTGAGCCTTGAAGCTTTTGCTTTACTCCATATCTAACATACCAGTGGTAAATATTTCAGAATTTAAAGCTGTGATAATGTATTTGCAAGTTCTGTACCCCCTCAAGTCTGTTAAACTCAGGGCCAGAGGCTTTACATAGGAAGTCAGTCAGTCTCTGTCTCTCTCCTTTTCTATTTTTAATTGAAAAATTGTGACTAAAAGCAGAGATGAAAGATTGAAATTTTAGTTCATTTACTAGAAAGAAACTCGTGCTACTTATGTCTTTTAAATCTTTCTTTAAAATACAAGAAAAGACTTCTGCTAAGTGCTTGTATATAGCACAGCTGTAAATTCTTGTTTATCTGCTGCGCTGCAGTTTGTGTGTGTGTGTTTCTCCTCTTGTTGTGATTACTGAAGAATGTTTTTTTCTTTATTTTTGAGAGCTCTACAGAGCTGGCATTTATCAAGAGAAGACACACAGCACAGCCTTGCATAAATAATGGCCCTGGGCCAAGTACAGCTGAGGTAGTTGCCAGCACAACTCCAGTGAAGTCAAAGGAATTGCACCACGGGTGAGTTTGGCCATTGGCTCGGGTTATGTAGGACTTTAACATGACAATTTTCAGTAATGCATCAGCTGTTTAAGGTAGTTAAGTCTGGTTTAGCTTCTTGGTTGAGTACTGTATTTGAGCTATTTCAAAAGCGCTGAACTTCTGCTCAATGGAGTGAATAGAGTTTTTGTTAGTGGACTACTTTTGCGCTTTCTGTTCTCACTTAACCTGCCGTGAGTGCTAAATAACTCAATTTCATGAAATGGCGTGACAATAGTACTGGGGTCCAGTGAATTCCTGGGAAGAATCCCTGTGCTGAACATTTTGTGGGTTTTGAGTTCTGCTTTTGAGTTCTGCTTTTGCACTAATTTATTGCATTGTAAGTGATAAGATGGTGCCTGTTGCCTGAATGCAAGCACTCTTTTGGACCGTCATTAGAAATCTGTAACCAGCACTGATTTTTAATGGTGCCTGTTTTAGTTCATCTTGTTGGCTGTTGCATGGATCCACTTGTAATGAGCCTCCTAAATAAAGAACAAATGAGTAATCAACTTATATTGTGCAAGGACAGAATAAACTGTGCTAAGCATTTAGTAGTAGGACAGGTCAATAAGTTTATAATAGACCTAATTTACATACTAAAAAGCCAGAGGTTTATCAGAGGAAACCAAAAGAGATTTACATGTTAAATCTTGGGGGTATGAAAGAATGGCAACCTGATGCAGACCTCACATTCCTATTGCTAAGTACTGCTAAGTGTCTCAATATTAAGTATAGGTGCCTGTCACTTGAAATTCATTAAAATTCAAGTTTGTGTTTAACCATTGCTAGCCCATGATTTTATCACACATTTTTCAATAATAGGTATTTTCCTTAAAGTTAGGCATCAGGGTCATGTACTGAAGTGAGAAATTGTGGCATATGTTTAAAGCAAGTGGCCATACAGATATGTCTCGGGACTTGAAGTTAAGCGCCCACAAAAAAATCCAAAATGCTAGTGAGCAAATGTGAAGGATCCCAATGATATCTTGTTTTGTTTTTTTTAAAATATCAGATTTGATACCAATATTTCCATGCTTTATTGAGGGAGTGGAGAGACAGAACTCAGCTATGGTGCTGAGTAAAACAAATTGTAGAAAACACTGAGTGAAGAGACAATTAGAAAGCAATCCAATGCACATTTCAAGCTTGTGAAACTTTGTGTGATATTTTCCATTTCATAAAATAACTGTGCCTCTTCAACTGATGAAAAAAAAGCCCTCTTGGAAATAAAGTGCCATTTAAAACAATAAATCCATTTGCAGTTTTTTTCAGGTACATCCAAAATTTGTATTTCAACGACTGTAAATTTTAAATACAACATTCTTGCTTATCAGTAGGCAAGACATATATTGTCTTGAAGAAGAATATCTACCCCTAAAGTGGAGCTGTAGTACTCTAGCTAATCTAATGATTTCAGCTCCCAATCATTTGGGTTCAATAGATAGCTCTAGAAGAAGTGCACCTGATGATAGCATTGGAGAATTTAAGGGAAAAGTGTGAAGGAAAAGATTTACCTCTTTCACAAAAACAACAAAAAAAAATTATTTTCCAGAAGGATGGTTTTAAAAAAGGATGCCATTAAATAAGAAATACTTGTTTTATTTATTGTCATAGCAGTATAATTTTCTCAAACTTATGCTATGAATATGTTAAAGATTTTGAAAAAAAACACAATCAAAACCAAACCCCAAACCTGCATCGCCTTTTATATAGAGGGGAGTAAAAAAGTAATTAAATAAATGTGTTATTCTAACCACATGGATACAGAAAGCATTACGGATTAGTCCTCGGGAAAATGCATCTCTGTGTCTGTTCATTTCCATGAATTAAGGTGCCTTCACACTGTACACTTCCATGCTAAAAAAAAGGTCCATGCGGCAGCCCCCAGTGTTATTCTGTTGCACAGGCTGTATGTCCTATGGGCATGAGCTCCTAGAGTCTCATACCAGTATATGTCTATATTCAGCTTTCTTCTAAGCCATAGCCTGGAGCTAATATTTGCTCTCACGTACAATTTGTTCCATTAGCTACTGTTAGCCAAACAAATCAGTTTGCTGGAGAAAAGCAACGGGATCTGTAATTGTCTTTTCCTTAGAGGCACGTTTCACTGCAAGCAGTCAGTGTGTAAAGCGTTCTTTATACTTGGCTCCCAGATCTTCAGAGATTATGTGCTAGGGACAGCAGAGACACTTGTTAACCACAAGGGCCATAGCCTTGACTCTCTCAGGAGTGAAAACCAATGCTAGACAGGTGACTAAGCAGAAGTGTACCATGTTCTGCAGTAACAATTTTTAATGAGGTTTACCAAGTTAGTTAGTTTCTGAGTAATATAAATGTTTCACTGGAAAATCAGGCCTGCCTTTATTAATGGGCAAATTACAGAAAAATAGACTATGTGAACTGCATATAAGCTGTCTGTGACAAACTATAGTAGGTAAGATCTCCAAACAGGAGAAATAGCCCAGAGAAACTAGGTGGTCCTGTCTTTGCCTAAAGCTACTATTGCCAATCTACTAAGCTAAATACACATTTCACAGCTTGTTGCTTCTTGAATACATTCAACTGAGCTCATTTTGCGTGCCAAGTACTTGTTCAGAATACACTGAACGTAACATCTAGTTTTTCTGCCAAAATGGCCTCTGTCAAGCCTCCCTCCTGCATTTAGCCAGCTACAAAAGCTGTTCCTTGCTACTGAATTCCAGTACCATCAGTGTTTTCCCTGAATTATTATAGTAAGAGCACTTCTTTCATTGCGTTGTAATGTGAAAGTTCAGTTCCTCAGTTTTCCAGAGGGGACAACGAGGCTGTTGCTGCCTTGGCAAACAGAAGACTTGGAGAAGATGCACAGGCTAATACTTTGCTTGCCTTCTGTTGCCTCTCTTCTTTAATATACTTAGGTTCATGTCAAATGATTCATTAAAGCATGTCCTTAAAATCTTTCCAGGTAAGAAGGGAAATTCATTCTGTTCATGCCTTAGAGCAGCTTCCCTCTCGGGCTAGCCTGCACCTGCCTGTCTGTCATCTCCCTGGACAGTCTGGAATTATACTTGCAAATAGAATTGTCAACTTTTGTAGGGATTTGAACACAGTGACATGCATGCTAATTCTCTTGTTGCTTCTCAGCCTCAGGCTAAATAACATTAATTTTCCTTGAGTCGTTTCAGAGGAACATTCTGTACAGGGCATAAAATTGGATTTGGTCACTCAGGGTTAAAACACTGAACACCTTTATTAATAACTTGCCAGAGTGAGGTTACAGTGTGTAACAGGAAACACATTTTGGGGATTCTAGTATAAATGAGAAAATGATGTAGCACAGATAAACCCTGTAAAACAAAGCCTCCAACTAGATCAGAGCCCTATAGTTATATTAACTGTTTCATTGCAAATGTAAGTCAAGTGTACATTTTGGCAGCAGTGAGCAATCTGAAAGCATATGATCATCCTTGCCAAAGCTGTATTTTTAAAGTCTCTTCATATTTAGGTGCCTAGCTACAAAACCAAAACAGCAATGCACTGACCTTCGAGTCATGAGCGGTTCCCATTAGTCAATTTAAAAAAAACTATGAAGTCTTCGCCTATATTCCCAATATGTGCAGTGTAGCAGTTCGTTACAAGAAGAAACCTTAAGTTTCTATTCCCTTAGCTCCATGCATTTCAGTTTCATTTTTCTTGATGAATTGTGGAACTTGTGGCTGAGCCTTTCCCCAGCACGTACGTCTGTGTGTGTGTGGGCAGGAGGAGGAGCGACTTCGTTCTGCCATACAGCGTTGCCACCTTGAAAATGAAAGCAGCTACCCTGGACACAGAGCTGTTTTGCTTGGGTGGATGGTTGGATGCATCCATACCGGCTCCAGTGAGCCCATGAGGAATGTGATAGTGCAGTTGTACAGTGCTGCTGAGCTCAGAGGCTCCTCTGAAGAAACAGACTCATTCTCACCTCCACCAGACACTCTTGTTTCTTCCCTTCTGCTGGCACTAACGGTGGCCTGGCCCTTGAGAAGATCGTTTAAGGAGTCAAAGCAGCAGAAAATTAACCCTACCAAAAAGAAATTACGTAGTCTTCTGTTTAATACGTCTTTGAGTCACTGCAAGAAAAGTAAGGCATCCTACCTTGTCCTGGTTTGAGGTAAAACAGGACCAATTTTTGTTCAGTAACTTTTCTTTTTAGCTAGGCCTCTTCTAACTGCTGAAATTAACAGCATGTTGTGCAGAAAACTGTTCGCTCTCAGAGTGATAAGACCCATGTTTATAACTGAGGCCAAGGAACGGTATGCAGAGAGGCTCTTGCTTATACTGCTAGTAGTTACCCAGTCTGGGTTTTCAAGTCTAGGTGATGCAAGCAAGACAGATTTTGCTTGTTAACAATCTATAGATGACTGGCAATGCTATAACTGGTTGTCACTTTTCTGCATCTTCCTTTCTCATGCTTGCTGAGGATTTTTAATTTCTCCAATTATTTCCCTTCCCTTGTCCCTGAGGGGGTGGCACGCTGTCACACTTGAATGATGACTTTTAGAGCACCTTTTCAGTAGTAAGGTTTGGTTAGAACAGCCCTGAAAACTCCCTGTGATGCTTCTAAGCAAGAGCCTTACATCTTGACAGCTTTGTACTTCTGTTATGGCTTGGACATGGTTTAATGGTGAACCTATAATGGGCCAGGTTACAGATTGTGGAGGAATGGTACACATTAGTTTCCAATGTATAAAAGCAGTGTTATAGAAGGACATCAGGCTCCAAGTTTGCTTGGTTTTCCCCAGCTGTATCAGTTGAACTAATAAGATTTTGCCTTTCCAGTGAGACTCTCCAATGGTTTTGCAAAGAGCTGTACCATAATCTTTTCAAGAGGTGGTGAACTGATAAACAAAGACCTTGTTTACGATGAGTCAGGTGAATTTACTGATGTGTAGATTTAGAAAGCAGTTCTGCTTCAAAGAACTTTTTTTGTCTTCATATTTCAAATCCAGAAAAACCTTTTCACAAATAAAACAAGTCAACATCAGATTTCATGGTAATTCTAATTTAGCCTATTCCATGAAAATATTGTTAGAGGCATTCAATTAAAAGGATGAAGGAGAGGATATTGCATGCTTAGGCATCCAATTTTGCATATAGAGAAGGTGGGAGTCATCTCCTTGCCAGCTGAACTGTCTTGAAGGTTGCAGCCGTCTGTGAGCATCAGAGTTGCTTACTACCTTGGCATAGAAGAGGAGTTAATCATTTTTTTTAAGATGCGTTCCAAGAGGATTTCTTTTTTCTCCTTCAGAAAAAACTCAATGAGTTAACTAGAGAACACCAGGAATGAAAACATCGAGAGACACTCACTGCTTTTTGTCTAGAACAATGAAGTCAGTTAAGCCACTAAAAATCTAATCAGAGAGTTACAAAGACCTTAAGGCCTTTCCCACACTGGGAATAGAGTTGTAGTAGCTCAGCCTACAACAGAGCAATGCTGTTGCTGGCTCAGCTCTGCTGGCTGCCCCAACCACCATGTACAGAGATTTTGTCTGAGCTGTTTTACAGATGCATTTTGAAACACTGATA
>VFFE01006923.1:336549-355434 GCA_008921705.1 Burhinus oedicnemus
GTATAAAAGCTGAGGGATCAAAGGGTCAGCCCTCTTTCTTCAATGGCCGGCGTCCTGGGAGGACTCTGTCTCTGCGTCTGCCTTTGATCCCGATCCTGAATCCAGATCCGGAATCCAGTTCCCGTCCGTCACCGGGTCCAGTCTGGGACTTCCCCAGCACCTGCTGGTGACGTGATTGTCATCCTGGGAGCTTGATACGGTTTTGTATATATTTCATTATTTTTTTCTTTTTATTATTTTATTATCAATATTTCATTAAAGTAGTTTAGATCCTTCTAAACCCTTAAGTCTCTTTTTCTCTCTCTCTCTTGCCTCCCGAGCGGAGCAGGAGAGAGAGAGCATCTGTCGTTCCACCGGATTAGGCCAATTTGGCCCAAACCACGACATACCTCAAGGAGAGGTTGCAGTTAAGTCTCCTCAGCTGTATTGTAAAAACTGGTTATTAATTAATTTGAGATACACTTATGGAGGTTGTGGCTGCTAGGTTCAAATGTATTGGGGTCCCAGTCTATAAGCATTATAAAGAAAACATTGAGAAGCACAATGGTCATTGCTTTGGCTGCTAGTAGTTACCCAGTCTGGGTTTTCAAGTCTAGGTGATGCAAGCAAGACAGATTTTGCTTGTTAACAATCTATAGATGACTGGCAATGCTATAACTGGTTGTCACTTTTCTGCATCTTCCTTTCTCATGCTTGCTGAGGATTTTTAATTTCTCCAATTATTTCCCTTCCCTTGTCCCTGAGGGGGTGGCACGCTGTCACACTTGAATGATGACTTTTAGAGCACCTTTTCAGTAGTAAGGTTTGGTTAGAACAGCCCTGAAAACTCCCTGTGATGCTTCTAAGCAAGAGCCTTACATCTTGACAGCTTTGTACTTCTGTTATGGCTTGGACATGGTTTAATGGTGAACCTATAATGGGCCAGGTTACAGATTGTGGAGGAATGGTACACATTAGTTTCCAATGTATAAAAGCAGTGTTATAGAAGGACATCAGGCTCCAAGTTTGCTTGGTTTTCCCCAGCTGTATCAGTTGAACTAATAAGATTTTGCCTTTCCAGTGAGACTCTCCAATGGTTTTGCAAAGAGCTGTACCATAATCTTTTCAAGAGGTGGTGAACTGATAAACAAAGACCTTGTTTACGATGAGTCAGGTGAATTTACTGATGTGTAGATTTAGAAAGCAGTTCTGCTTCAAAGAACTTTTTTTGTCTTCATATTTCAAATCCAGAAAAACCTTTTCACAAATAAAACAAGTCAACATCAGATTTCATGGTAATTCTAATTTAGCCTATTCCATGAAAATATTGTTAGAGGCATTCAATTAAAAGGATGAAGGAGAGGATATTGCATGCTTAGGCATCCAATTTTGCATATAGAGAAGGTGGGAGTCATCTCCTTGCCAGCTGAACTGTCTTGAAGGTTGCAGCCGTCTGTGAGCATCAGAGTTGCTTACTACCTTGGCATAGAAGAGGAGTTAATCATTTTTTTTAAGATGCGTTCCAAGAGGATTTCTTTTTTCTCCTTCAGAAAAAACTCAATGAGTTAACTAGAGAACACCAGGAATGAAAACATCGAGAGACACTCACTGCTTTTTGTCTAGAACAATGAAGTCAGTTAAGCCACTAAAAATCTAATCAGAGAGTTACAAAGACCTTAAGGCCTTTCCCACACTGGGAATAGAGTTGTAGTAGCTCAGCCTACAACAGAGCAATGCTGTTGCTGGCTCAGCTCTGCTGGCTGCCCCAACCACCATGTACAGAGATTTTGTCTGAGCTGTTTTACAGATGCATTTTGAAACACTGATACTGGTCTCAGCCATGGGCACGTGAGCCTTGTGTCACACAGGTGGTACACACAGCCATACTAGTTTCCTAATCTGTAAATTTCTTTTGTCCCTCTGGATTTTTCTTTCTTCTCCGTAGGCTGCAAGAAGTGCATGTGTTCACTCATGCATGATAACAGCACTGTGGAAGAGTTTTTTCCTAGCTGAATTTTATTGTGTATTTGGGTTATTCACATTTTATTGCACGTATGCAATGCATACACACGTACGTCTATATCTATACACACACACACACACAGACAAATGCAAAAGTTGCTAGTAGGTATGAAAGCTTGAACTTTACAGTAATTTACATTGGAAATTGCATCACTGTAGTATTCATTGCCTGACATCAGGTTTTGGTTGGGCATGGAAACTATTGCCCATTATTATTTTCCTTTTTACATTACATTTCCACCTCCCACAGTTAATTGGTTCCAAGAGATTCTGGTTGCCATCATCTTCTGCAATGCAACTTTGTCTGACGGCAGGTATTATTCATGTGTTTGTCACCATTGTCAGCTCAGTCTTTGGATTTCAAAGCTTACTACTAGCTAATTAAAAAGTGTGTACATTAATACAGATATGCTCGTGTTACCATGTCTTTTCTCTTTTATCTGGTTTGTTTCTTCAGGTGTTTCCTTCTACCCCATGTTGCCCTTTCCCTTCAAGAGTACAAAGGCACGTGTGTGTGTGAAAGAATGGATGAAGGATCACATAAATGCTGCATCAAGGAGAAGTAAAGAAGGCCACTGTTCTGGCAAGTCTTGTATGCTTTTTCTTTGACATGATATCAGATTTTCCTGATGTCATTACTTGTTCCTTGCAATGGAGATGTCTACTGGCTGCTTAATGAGGTTTTGAATGACAGTCAGCATCCCTGCATCCAAAAGCAACAGATCTAAGTATTTACACTAGTTGAATCAATATTAAGTAGATGAGGAAGTTACTTGGGGTGGAGGAAGGTGTTCTCTCTCTCTCTCTCTCTCTCACACACACAAACACACACACACATATACATGCACACAGAGTTAATCTCATTTTATCTGGGGACCTAGAATTATGTTTATGTTCAGATCTTCCTACTCTTCTCTACAAAGCACTTATTTCACTATTCTTAAGAACAGATAACAGAGGTTGGCTTGCTGTGACTTGCCTGTGTTTCAGTCCGTGGTGACCTTTGAACATGGGGAATGTCATGACGGATTTTACTAGTTACAGGTAACCAAAACACTTGGAGATTTTTCTGTTCGCTAGAGCAAGAGTAAGTGTGTAACAAAATTAAACATTTTATTTCTTCTCCTCTTCTTCCTTTCTTCTTCTTCTTTCTCCACCCCCTAATGAATTTGTCCAAGACAAGAAACTATGAATTTCAGATCAGTTATTGAATATAGGCCAGTATTGGTGTCATGCTTTGAGACTTGCTTGACGATTTTCAGTTCTGCATACTTAAAACATAAAACAGGTTTCCCTGAACTGTATTAGCTCTGTAACCCCCCGGCAACGTCAATAAATGGGAGCAAACAAGAAACTCAGCAATGCTTTTTCACCCACTGATTACCAGTTCAGGCAGTCAGGTATTGAAACTTGACTGAAAGCAAAACATTTTATCAAGGATGTCTGTCTTTCAGCCACTGATTAATACACTTTCTTCATTGTTAAAGGGAGAGGGAACTGGTAAGACTGATGCACGTTGACCTATTCCCTTATTTCTAGCTCAATAGAGTGGGTTCTCCAGTGTCCCTGTACCTATGATCTAGGCTGGAACAGAGAAGGGTCAACCAGGTCACTGTCTTCTTGGGGCAAAAGCTATTGTTTGCAGAAACTTGGACAATTTAGGCATGATTGCTGTGGTGTTGGAAGGTGTTATGGTTTGAGAAACCCACAACAATTTGTTGTCGTTTAGACAATTATTCTATTACCCGATGACCCCTCCCCACCCAGGAAGGGGGAATCAGGAAGAAAACCAGGAAACCCAGGGACTGAAATATGAACAGAGTTAATAGAATAAGACGAAATAATTAACAGTAATAACACTAAAGAACCAATAGTGATCCCGATACCAATCTAAAGATGTATAAGGATTATCCTCAGCCAACTATAACAGTAGGAAGCTGTGCACTCCCAGCAGTGGACAGTAAATGTCGGACACTGCGAGTGCTATGGCTTCGGGAGGAAGGGAATGCCTCAGGGGTCCAGCACCAGGGCAAAGGAGTTCTCTGGATCGCCACCATCAAGGGAGAGCCCCCCTCCTCAGCAAACTTTCTAATTTATATTGAATGTGACGTTCATGGTATGAAATAACCCTGTTGGCCAGCTTGGGTCAAGTGCCCGGCTCTCGCTCCTCCTCGTCCCTGCACCTGGCTAGCCTGAAAACACTGAGACCTTGACACCCACACACCGTAGCTGGCTATAAAGTAAATATTTTCCCAAATTCAGACATCAGAGTCCTCCATGAGTACAATTTTCCCAAGCATTAGAAAATAATTTAGTCCTGTGTTGCTCAAACCAGGACAGAAGGTTAAGATGGGTCTCCAGGGAAACCATTTTCCCAGTGAATTTTAACCTGGGCAGCTGGAAATAAAATGTTTTGTGCTCACTTTGACCTTATAACTCTGCTGGGCTTTCAGACAGTTTTAACAATGATGCTTATTCTGTATTTAAATAACATTTTTTTGTTTTGTCTGGAGGATAGAAATTTTGATTACAAGAAAATTGAACAGGAGCAAAAAAGAAACATCATTCAACCTTTTCTGAATAAGACATTTTTAAAGAGTAAGCAAGTAAATTTTAAATAGACAAAGAACACCTCCTGAAGCAGTAGCAGCTACCTTAGGAAACAGAGGTGCTAGAGACAGGAGAGAGTGAAAACTCCTTTATGCTCAGAAGGCAGATGATTTACCAATGGGACAGAATATACCATGGGCAGGTTATCTTTCTGAATAAAAACTTTTTTTTTTCCTGGAGATAAGGACAAATGTGGAAAAGAAGGAAATTAACCCCTTGTGTCTTAGAGAGATAGCTTCCCAGGGTCAGATGTCCCTCTGCATGAACCTTTGCATGTGCTTATGAAACAGTATTTTTCTTTGACGAGGTGCAAATGAATTCAGTGGCTCAGTTGTGAATATATCAGAGCTTTTTTAATATGCTTTATTTGGTACTCAATACGATTACATATTTTGTGTCTCCATATATGCATCTATATGCGTAAGCATCAAAATCTTATTCTCCTGCTATTGCTGTCAATATCAGCTGGAGTTTTGTCATTTGCTTTGAGGAGGAAAGGACAAATTCTTATTTGTTACTGGGAAGTGCTTCTTCACGTGAGGTGAGATCCTATGCAGCACTGGGTACTCCTGTGAAGGAAGAAGTGTCCCCCAAATCACACATAGTCAAAGGAAATTGAAAAACTCAGTTTGTAGGGTTACAGTCTTTTCTACATCACACAGTAGATCCCAGTGTCTTTTTTGCTCTAATATCACGTTACTAAAGGACACACATGAGATAGCAGGTCAAATTGGAAGACATTCACCGTTTAGATCTGAAAAAAGACTTCAGCTACAATGGGGTCTATGCTTCAGAATACAAGATGAAACATTTTTATAACAACACTGAATAGGTTTTATCATTTCTTTGTAAAACAAGGGATGAAAGAGAGGATAAAGGAACAACCGAGAGGAAAAAAGAAGCATCAGGAAAGCAACAGAGGACACGGAGGCAGAATAGAGAGTGTTACACAGAAAAATAAATAAGCTTCTCTGCAATAAATACACTAAAAATGCCTTAAAAAAAACCCCAAAAGCAGTTCACCTTTAATGACAATAGCTGGGGTAGGGAGGCTGTGCATGATAAAGCCCGATGGGATGTGCAGAGGAGATCGAAAGGCTCAAAAGGTTACTGCATATTCTTAAGCTTTTTATTATTTTTCTTGTTGGCATGGCATTGTCAGAATTTTGATCTGAAATGGCTTATTTTCCCCATTATCTATCTGTTTGAGGTGGTGCGAGTTCTGTTTTACCATTTGTAAATGGTTTTTTTAGTGTGGGTTTTTTTTTTTTAATAGTAGTAGCCCAATTTCATTATACTGGTAATGCCATTAAAAGCATCCCCAGCAATTGGGAGCATCATGTGACTCTTTCCAAGGAACAGTGCAGTGGAGGCTGAAGGAGGTTATATAGTGAACCATGCCATCCATAGGAGTGAAAGAAATAGTCCTGTGTGTCTTATTCCCTTTCTGCACATCTACTAGAGCCAGGCAGGCAAGCTGGAGGGATTCTTTGACCTTTTCTGTGCCTCATTTTCTCTATCAGTCAAATACTCACTTTAAGGCTAAAATTATTTTTAAACCCTCAGGTAGTAAACGTAATGTAGTCACATACTACACATAATTGAAGGCCATAGACAGCACCATTGTAAAAAACACACCCCTTGATGACCCTTTTTCAAATTGCATAGCCATTGCCTCTAGATTCACCCCAGCAAGGGGCTGCTAGAGCGGTATTTTCCAGAAGTTGGTCCAATCTGTTGATAAAAGCCTGGGATGCTGAGTGCTTCCTGAAAGATGTTTCCTGCAGCCACTTGATACTCATGTTAGGGGCAAGATGCTTAAAACTGCATGGCAGATGGCTCACAGCGATGATGTGAGAGGATTTATCCTCCAACAGACAGCATTTTATTCCTGTTCTTTTGCTGGTGACTTTTGTCATATCGAGAAAGACAGCAAAAGCTAGGGCAGAATGAAATATGATGTCTTTCCATGAACATTTCAAAACAGACTTGAAAAGTTTTTTGTTTCAAAAATGAATTATTCAGTTTTGCAATGTAAAAGGGGGGGATTTTTTTCATTTGGATTGAAATGGGAAGCATTAATTTTATTTTTTTACTTTTCAATTCTGGCTTTTTAGTTACTTGAAAAAATGAACTGGGAAGTAGTAGTGGTCTTCCTAGAACCTACTGAATTATGATATACAGATATATATATGTGTGTAAATATGTATGTACAGTTACATAGAGATGTGAATACATGTAGACATAAGAATTTTCTTGAAAACAACTGAGAACTTACTCAAGTCCAGCCTCTCTCTTCTGAGAGATTCTGAAGTGTTAGAGAGGATCTGGATTTATCAGGTGTGTTAAGCTTTCCTTGCCATATATAAGGTTTGCCCGTGTATCAGTGTCACCTGTGACCTTTGATTAAGAATGTTGCAGGAGTTCAGATGGGAAGAAAAGATGTGAGAAGTCAAGTGAATAAATTGGAGAGGCTCCTGTACACTGTAACACATTAATACTCTCTCACCCAAATATCAAAAGACAGTAGCTATGAAAACAGAACTGTGCAAACAATCTTCATGGTCATATGATTATAGTTCAGCTTAGGTTTTCAGCTGAGAGTAACAATTTTTCCTTCTGAGCAATCTGGTGACAAAGAACAATTGCCCTCTGTGGAGACTAAACTTTCCACCTCACCTTAAAAGCTGTCAGTGCTTTTAATAGATCATGCCAAAAAGTCCTGTCTTTCTGACAGATCTAGAGTCCAGAGTTCAAACAACTTCTTTGCTGTTTGCACTATTTTGTTGCTCATTATTAGGATTAAGAAAACAGTTAGGTACTCTCTCTGAAGTATGGCTTTCCATGCAAATGCCCAAGTGGTCCTCTCACTCTTTTTCCTGAAGCAACAATCCCATGCTGTGGGCACAGTCACTCCGGTTTCACAGACATATAGCTAAAATACTGTATGGAGTCACCAGTTTCCATTTATTTCAGGTACCAAATTTGAGACATTTAGAAAATGAGTCCTCGGAGTGCTCTACTGTTGCCTAGTACCATGTTTGTTCAGGGTAGATTCACCTTTAATGTCAGCAGGACTTTGACATCTTCAGCAGTTTTAAATATCAAACCTTGATGTATCCAGACAATGGAATAACTCAAATTTAATAACTGTTGATGGAAAGCTATGCTCTAGGCAACTCATCTACCATCATAGAGAAACTCATGTTGGCAGAGCTATGGTGTTGCAATATACCAGGGTAAGCCATGATGCTGGCCCTTCTGTTGTCTTGGAGCGTGCCCAAACAGAGGAGGTCTTCAGGGGAGACGTCCTACTCCCAATGCAACACCACATGGAGCAATCTGAGACTGATTCACCTGCTTGTTGGCATCTGCATCTTCCTAATTCAGAAAGAGACTGAACAAAGTTTAGCTCACTAGGCAATTCCACACAGGATTCTGGAAAACCAAAGGCAAAGAAAAGGCAAATGCCAGTTTACAATGACTTATTAAACGGCAATATATGACTTCACAGTGAAATAGAAAATCCAAGTGCAGCTTAAACAAGAAGACAAAAACCCTGAGTTTAGGACTAAAAGGTGTAAAATGAGTAAAAACCACCTGGAATTAATGGGATTCTTTTATATTAATTATGAAGAAAACAAATGGAAATTTTGCCACTCAAAAGAATAGGGAAACTGATCTCTGGGAGCAAAAAAACCCCCAACTGCCTAGGTTTTTAGCACAAGTGGCATACAAATAAGAACATCAAAAAGAGCTCTGTATCCTTTGCAGTTCAAATACACAGTAAGCATAATAAAGGTAAGTGGGTTAAGGGTTACAACCGGATTAGAGAAATGTGAAAAAGACATGCATTTCTCAGAATTTTATTTTTTTTTTACTTGTGGTCTCTGGTTGTTTCATATTTCTTTGATATTCCCTGTGAAATTCAATTGTTCTCAGGTCAAGAACAGGACTCTCTGAATCTCAGGGGGGAACTTGAGTTTACTGGAGCCTTTAGCACAGGAGTTCACTAGGAAGGTAACTTCCTGGGCAGAATATTTGCCACTGGGTGATTACACTGGGAATGGATTGTGGCCTTATAGTGAACAACTAATTAAAATCCTGATGATAACATGCGGTGGTCCCTGACAGCCAGCTGACAAACGGACTGAGTTCCCTGTCTCTGAATACCATGGGACAGGTTTTGATCTTGCCTAGAGCCAAGGGAAGCTGCGTGCTGCCAAAGCATCTGCGGCAGCGGGAAAGGGGGGTTTCCGCAGATGCATGGTACCACCCTGTGCCAGAGGCCGATGTCTCCCCAGCAGGGTCTGTGGCCAAAGTTTGGTGGCTCAGCACCAAAGATCTGGTGGGAGATGAGGAGCAGGCTCTGCCCTTGGGTGGCTGAGGAGTGCTCTTGGGTTTTCTTAGGCCAGTTTTGTTGATGGAGCCGTAAAAAGTAGCATAAGGGAGGAAGAGTAACATCTTAAAACAGCAGAGCTATTGTGGGTAGGGGGGACAGTGAAAATCTGCTCATGGTTTGGCCCATCAGCATCAGGAGAGTGATAAGAGGGAACAGTAAAGGAAAAAGTATGTGGCCCAAGCCTTTTATGGCTAACTATGATATGTACAAACGTTGAAAAATCATGTTGTAATAAAAACTCAATGGTTTTGAAAACTTTGGGAGAGTTTTTTCAATACATTGTTAATGCTTAAGTTATTTTCTACTTTGGGCTAGCCAGGTTATTAAACTTCCATTTTCTAATTCTGAAGAAGAGAAATTCCCTGATTATGAAAGTGTACCCCACAAGCAGACTGTGGCTCTGTCTCCACATATAAGGCAATAATTTAAGATATTAGTTTTATGTTCCCTTAGCACTTGGGAGCATTAAAACCTGCAATAATATAAAGGGTTATCAATGAAAATAAAACCTAGTCTGTACTCAGTTTCATAGACCAATACTGCCCAACTTTGCAAGCCTGTACGTGTGTGATGTCTCTTCATCTGAGTCTGGCATGAGGAGTTTTGTATCTGGGCAATCCCAAGCATCCAGAGGAAGTTGAAGTATTTGTAGGTTCCTAATTTGGGGGAAACTGGAAAAGCAGAGAAAGGTTTAGTAGTTTTTATGAGTGGTGACCACACATACAGCTTAATAATTCTCAGCCTTCCAGAAAATGCCTTGTCATCTCTAGACAAATTAGGAATTAACAGTTCCTAAAATTAAGTCTCTTTTTATTTCTTTTTAATTTATTTTAGATTTCTACTTCACTAGTAAGGACAGCTGTGAAACTCCCTGTGACTACTTCTTCCCTAGCCGACTTGGAACTGCTTTGCGAGATCTGAAGGAAGGTTTTCTGGTTTTAACTAGCCAAGTCTTTGTCTTCCTTTCAGTGATGTGTTTCCCTGGGATACCAGTCTGTCTCAAGACTTTCGGGAAGTGAAGCAATTAAGGGACATTATAAGAAAGAGGGAAAAAAGCAAAAACAAACTGCCTTTTAACTCTATGCCCCATTAAACTTCTGACAATTAAACATTTATGGCCAGTGTCCCCTTGCTCCCATTTTTCTTCCCATGCACAGACACGTGTGGCTGTAGGCTGCGAAGTGCTGTCCTCCACAGCCAGTATCATTTTCACAGACTCTCATGGTCTGTGGTTCTTCTGACTGCCCATAGATGGCTTTGAAAATGAAAACTAGTCAGTTACAATGCAAATTAACGATATTCTAAAAAGTAAGACTGACCCGTTTGGAGTTGAAATTAAATAGTAAGAAGGCCAGGACAAAAGGAGTGGAAAGATTAGGAAGAGGTCTAAAGATGAACCTACTAATGAGCCCACAGGCCCATTAATCTCAGCAGAGCTGTGGGTCAAGACAGGATTGTTCCCTTTTGGCTAGCTTAGAAAGCATGTAAAAAAGCTTATTTGAAAGCAATGCCTTCTGTAAGCCTGGAGACTGAGGGCCACACTGGGGAGAGGGGAGTCCAATAGGATGAGTAGTTTTTTTGGACATCTGATTTACAGGAAGAGAGATACTTTAAAGCAGGCACCAAGCAGGCCTAAACCATTCCTTTTGCATATGGTTTTGTTAGTTTTAATAGATATTTCTGAAAGAAAAAGGCCAAGAGGACAAAGAGAAGAGAGAAATAGCTGCCCAGATTGGCTAGCAGAGGAAGGAGGAGCAGAGCATGAAGGGCAGCCAGCAGCAAGGGGTAGGGCGGGAGTAGAAGGGATGGGGAGCAGCTCACCTGCAGGGTTAGCAGCACCTGGAGCTGCGCCATGCTGCCGAGTGAATCCTGCCAGTTCTGTCAGGGAAGAGGGTATCATTGTGGCGTACTGTCACTGGGGGAGAAGACGAGCAACCTCCTCCTGCCTTAGCAGTTGTTTCACCAGAGGAAAAAAAAAAAGGTCTTGAAATAATTTTGAAAATCAGGTACTGCAACTTTGTCATATGCCTTGCTTGAATCCTTCCGCTTTTCATAAAATCCTGATTCTTAAGTATAAATTGATTGATGCCTGCACGTGGAAAAAATGAGCTGATTAAGCAGCAGAAAGCTCAGTGTAATTTTCATCTGTTTCTGGGTGAGGCTGGGGCTGGTGTTTTATAGTGAGCCCTTTCCATTCAAACCTAGTCCTTGATGCTATAGTTAATTCCTGGCAGAATAGCTTTACTCAGGTCCTAAAAATAGTTGGCAGGTTACATAGCAAGCTAACAGAAGTGCCAGGCACCGTGGCTCTGTACTCTCAAACTTACTTGCACTGCTTAGAAATTTAACAAGTTACGGTAGAAATATCTCATTGAGCCTTCACCAAAAGCCTCTGTAGACTTCCTGCAGTGACTCTTGCTGAGCGGGTAAGGATCTAAGCTGGTGTTGTTTCTTAGTTTGAACTAGTTTTTAGATTTCCTCTGACAATCATATTCGTCCTGCTGGGTAAACTGAGGCATAAATCTGGGAAAACCTTTTACACAAGAGGTCATTTTCTCCCTGTTAGAAAAGATTAGCTGAGAGTATGTCATATTCTCCCAGCAGGTACTGTCAGAGAGCAATGTCTGCATCTTCGCAGGAGGCACAAAACGCAGTGTTAGACCACAGCTACCTGAAAGCTTAGGCTAAGGAAAGGGAAAATAATCACAAATTTTAGATGCTGCTTTGGCACTTGCTGGACAGCAAAGAACAGCCCTGTCCTGCAGAGCTGGCATTTGAGACGGGTGATTTTTTATTGGTTTGGGTTTCTTTTAATGGTCAGAAAATGTTGTCTTCTGCCCTGGTGGAGGGTTTTCTACCTACCCACCAACTGCCAGAGCACCTGCTCCCTGACTTGCCCGCCTGCTTCTGCCCTCTCATGCTGAGAGCTCACATTTTCAAAAACGTTTGGGTGCCTGGCTTGAAGTATCTTTTAAAGTAGCTTATAATTTAGGATGCTTTTGGAAAGGCAGACCTTTTCAATTTGGCAGGCCCTGTTTGACTAAAGGATGCCAGTACCACCTGGGATGGAATTGTCTCCCCTCACCTCCACCACCTTGTCTTAAACTCAGCCACCCAAATCTCTCACTCTTTTGCCTTGGTTCTCCATATTTCAGTATGCAGCAGTGCCCCTTAAGCAGGCAGAAATTTATTTCTTGGGCTCTATTTGAGGGTATAATAACTTGGCTTGGGAGGGTCCTCTTATTTCTTTGTTGTCCAAAACAAAGTGGTGAATCTGAAGTACTCCGCAGTGCAAGTCACGCTTCACTTCAAAAGTAAGAGCAACTTAAGAGTAAAAATAACATTGGAAAGAAAGAAATGGGTAGATAACATCCACAGTAAGCACACAACCTGTCTGTCCGCTGCAGTCAGTGCTACTTCCTTGGGGCGTTTTCTGCCTACCATTAATGCAAAAGCTGCCTGCTCTGCAAATGTGACAACTGCTGCTGTGTTAAACATAGAGAATGTGTGGGGCTAATAAGACTTTGTTTTCCTGCCAGCTCAACAGCATGTACAGGTAACAAGTTCATGGCCATTCATTTCCCAGCACCGAGTGGTTTTAGACATGTGGCCACACGCCTTCTGACACGTGTCTTAGAAGCATCTATATGGTCCTTGAAATACCAGAGAGAGGAACTGCAGAACAAATAGCAAGGTGAGTTTAATTAGCTCACACAGTACTACTGCAATGCTAATGCCTTCCTGTGTAGAATTGGTATTCTGATTTCAGCAGTAGCTAAAAATGTATTTTAGCTTGTTTCATTTATTTTATGCTTTTATGTTTCATTTATGTTTATGTTTCTTTTTTTTATTTTATTTCACCCTAGGAAATACTGCAATGCTTACAAGACTGCATGGCTAGTAAATAAGCATCATAAAAATTAAGTGAAAAATATTGGTGTCTTTTGTGGGTTTATTTGGTTTTTATTAGTAATGCCAGCTGAAGTGCAGTCATTAAGACACATACATGAGTATGTTGAATATAAACCAGGTGTGTGGGACAGGACTTTGGAAAGCACTTGGCATTTGTCCAATTGTTTGCATTAATGTGAATGGCAAAGCTTTTGACTTCCATGGGAGCAGAGTTTGGCTGCTGTTAGGTGCTTTTTTTAATCCTTTAAAAGAGAATGGAACCAATTTCATGCTAGCTGTTCTCAAATGCATCAAAATGGCTAGTCTTTAGGGCCTTTTCAATCCCTGACCTCCTTGCTGAGAGCACCAATTTCTGCCAGGCATTTACGTGCCTGCCTGTCTGTTTGGAACCACTTTGAAATCACCAATGTATTAACAGAGACTTGAGAAAAATCTTCATTATTTTACAGAACCTTACACTTAATAAGTGTCTTGCTGTACAAAAAAACAAGGCTCTTATTCTGAAGAGCTCAGAGCCTAAGCAGATGCGATGGCAGCAAGTGGAGATGACAAAGTAAAATGCCGAAGTAAAGTGACAAAGGAAGGAAGTGGGATAGCAGTGATTTACTAAGACAATCAGTGAAAATGCGTGCCTGTTGAATTAGTTTTCATTTTTAATGAAAAAACCCTACAGCTGCATACACAATTGACATCCTTCATGGACTGCTTTTCAGGATATTAATGGAGAAAAAGTCACAGCAGCAAGGAACGACTGCGGAGGGAGGGATGAGGAAGGCTAAATACAAGACTGTTTGCAGGACAGGTAAGTTGAGCACCATCAGCAGAGGAGAGGAAAATCAGGGGATAATGCATGGAAAGAAGAAAATGGGCAGTTGCACAGAACTCCGGGGCGAAGAGACTGGTTCTGGAAAACCTGATGTACTGAAAGTGGCCAGACTGATTGTGACCCAGTTATCTTCACTGTAGGTATTTCTACTAGGGAAGGATTTGTTGTCTGGTTTTACAATTCTCTGAAATGGCTGTTGCTGTCACCACATAGATAATACAGTCGAGGTCAGAAAATGTTCCCAGGGAAGCTCTGCATGTGATTCTTGCTTTTGCTGCAGCAAACAGGCACTTCCTAAAATTCCTTTTCTGGTATCTAGGTATTGATGTGACCCGATGATGTCTGACCGCCCTTTGCCCTCTGTGATTATGTCACTGATACCGCTGATGTGTTTTTACTAAATATCACCCCACCCAGGGGCTGTGGCTGAGTGGCTGAGGAGCCAAATCTGTCTGAGTGGGCACCTATCAACCACAAAACTCTTTCCCCTAGCCTCAGAAGAGAACAAATTAGAAAACGCAGTGCATAGCTTATGGCTTCCATCCCTTGCCTTAATATTAAGGGGTAGTCATTTAGAGAGTTGTGAGTAGTTTCAGATTTGCCTGCTCTGCTGGCACAATCTTTTCTCCAAGAGTACCTGCACGCTTCATAACTTGCATATTCCCAGAGCACGCTTCTCAAGCAAAAAAAAAAAGATGACTTGTTACCATTACACAGGTGGGAAATTAACATACACAAAAACCGCAGCAGTTTGCCCAGATTCACATAGGAAATCTGCAACTGAGTATTACATTGAAAACACATTGCTCTAAGTGCAATGGCCTGCTACAGAAGGCAGTTTAATTTAAAGAGGTCTGTGTAAAGTATCTTCTTGCAAACTCCTGTATGGATTGCTACCAGACTCTGCACAGGTGCTGTAAAGCTAAATTTTTTGATTTAGATAGATCGGAGTAGTAGAATTACTTATTTTGTGCATTCAGATTAACTTAGACACTAATGTAAGGTCTTCCTGTTTTTTCAGTACATAATACTATCATGATGGTTATGGGAAAAGAGACTTAAAGCTTTTGTTGCATTCCAGGGGAGCACTATACACACTTTTTCGCCTTAAAATGCTGTTTTTGCATGACAATTTATAACTAAAGTCTCCAGTCTCCTATTAAAAGCTGGCAGTGTAGAATCAGATAATGATTACAATGCCTTACATTTGCTGGTCTGGCATCAAGATATCTTTAATTTGAATAAAAATTTTGCCAAAGTGAATTTTTAAGGAGGTAAAATTTACAGTTTCTGACTAACATTGTGACAACTTTTTTTTTTTAACCTTCTGCTTGATTTTTTTTTTTAGAGTTTTTTCTTTTTTTAGATCCCTCTGTTTGCCATAAAATTTTCTCAAGAGCTTCATTTTGTGAGCAGGCATTCTGTTATATACATCATTGGATTCAATGAGATCTAGTTGCACTTTGAGCAGAATTTTTCTGCCTTCTCTGTAGTTCTAAATTGTACCTATTGTGGTGTTTTAAACAACAATGGCGGCTGGCTCGGTAGTTCAAGTTAATATTTAACTGGCAGGTATTGCTTGTCCACGGCTGAGGCAGGTGAGGAGTCCCCAGGTATAAGACTGAAGAATTATCCTGGCCCTTACAGTGCTAGTTTTCAGAACAAAGGCTAATCTGTTTTATTAAAGAAACATAGAAGGGTATAGAGACTCTTAGAGTGGATATTGGACCAGAGAAGAAAACAAACTTTAGAATTTTGAAATTATTCTTAAATAGACTGTGTGTTTGCATGCATTTTGAAGGGAGAAAAGGATGTATCTTGATCAACCAAAAGTTATATTTCAATAATCTTTAATACTTTCAGTTCAATTTCCACCACTTTCTTTTCATTTTTACGTTGTCAATGTCTTAATCAGTTTTTACTTTAGGGCTGGAAAATTGGATATATATACTTCTGAGTAAAAGAATGTGCAAGGCATTGGAAATATGGTCCCATGGCTACAAAAGTTTCATTTCTATAAAGTCTATTTATCACAAACTTCCTGATCAGTTCTACTTACACTTCCTTACCATACACATTTAGCTAGCCACAAATGCATTTGAGAGACAAGGGATTTTCCTTGCTGCTTCTTTTAATTTAACATTGATGTCTTTCAGCAAAATAAACTCCAACAGAGGGGCAGAAACTGTAGAGTGAGATTGGAAATTTCTTTAGTTGGTCAGATGTGATAGCAGTGTCTCTCTCTGACTCAGGGGAGCATTTTGTGGAAGTGACTTGAATGCGCTAGTTTATTCTGAATTTAATAAAGCACCTCGCCAAGCAATACACACTGTGCAAAACCAGTCCAAACAGTACCAACCTGTCTTGAATGCAAAAGAAGAGACTGAGCCAGACCATAATGTACAGCTGCTCGTTCCAGATTTAGCAAAGTAGTACCTTCTCCACTCCCATCACAGCAACGTTAGCCCTGGGAAGAGCCATTCCTTTACTGAAAATGTATCAGCACTGCATAAAATCAGTCTGAAAAAATATGCCCTTATCAGAATAAAGCCTGCTATTATAAATTAAATTTTAATAGGACCCTCATTTTTTCAAGCAAACTAGATTAAGCTTTTGCCCTTTTATTATAGCAGTATCTCCAATTATGAGAGCTGTAATTAAAGGCATTTCAGTGGCCCAAATAGAGCTTGTGTAGTAGATTATCTAGACCTTTTACTAATGGACTGGGAGCAAAATAACTTCGCAAGGTATTTCTCCTCTCATCTCCTTCCCAACATGAACCAGCTTTGCTCTCAATCAAAGTGGTGTTTATGGCGTTTATTAAAGGTTTATTATCACGTATGCCCACGCATGCTGGAATTGCAAGGTCAATATCCATCTCCAGGTGAGGAGAGGAAATGACAGGTGAGTTGTGACTCTATGAGGTCTTGCCTTTGAAACTGCTTGTACAATTTCACCATTGACTGAATTGGAGTTGGTGCAAAAGTTTGATACATTGAAAGCTGCTCACTAAGGTACCTTCCATCAGAGAAATGGAGAACCTTGTAACAGCCTGCAGAGATCAGGCTGGATGTGCTTAATATCACGCCTGGAAAAACCTGACAAAGAGTAGAAGTATTACATTATTTCATTGCTGGACAAGGAGTTGTGCATGATGGAGGAAAAGCTTCCATTTTGTATTTGGGGTTGTGGCCTGATTGTGGCTAGTTGCTGGTGATTTTTAAGAACAAAACTCTTCACTTATTTCTTTGGATTCTCCTGCTCAATTTCTCAATTAGCTTTGATTCAAAATTTGGTTCTAACAGACAAAAGATTTTCCTACTGTGTTCTCTTTCCTCAAATGTAGTCTTTAAGTACTACCATATGGCTATTCAGACCATCTTTTCATGAAGACCAAATTGTGTTGTGTCATCTTAGGCTTTCTTATCCAATTCTCTCCCAAAATCATGTTGATGTCTCGCATGTTCTCTTCTTGGCTTGTAATAAACTGTTATACTTTTGGAGGAGAATCTCCAGAAAAGTGTCTTAGCAAACAATGCTGCCAACTCAGTAGCTGATGTGCTTGACACAAATATTTCTGCAGTTACCAAAACTGACAAGAATTGTGTGAGTGCTAAAGCAGTAGGCAAAGAATTTCAGGAAAAGCTTAAATTCTGTTTCACTGTTTAAAGATTTGCTTCTGTCTTGATTTAGAAGGTCATTTTATTTTCCCCACAGTGGTAGTAAAAGTGAGATCTCTGCCACAGAAAGGCCTCTCATCTGTCAGGTCTTGGAGTACACAATGCCAGAAGTGGAAAATCGAGAATCTTGGATAAAGATGCCTCACAGATCCCTGTGTCATGTCTGTGTAGGTAGTTTGTCAGGTTCCCTTAACAGCCAATATTCTTTAATGATTAATCTTTCACTAATTCAGAGCAATAGTTAAAAAAATTAAGAGGCATTTTCCAGCCATTTAGTAGGTTGTCTACAGTACAGTTAGTGGGAAAAATATTTGGCACTTTAAGAACCTTCAAAGACTCAAGAGAGAAATGGGTTTAATTCTTCCAAAGCTATATTGATCCTTTCATCATGCTCCGTTTGGATTGATCTATTTGGAATGAAGGTTTGGCACTAAAGACAATTTGAAAATGTCAGAGAACTGCTGAAAAAAAGAGTCAGAAAAGCGCATAGAGAAAACTGTCATCAGTATTGAAAAACATTACCTTTCTTCTTTATACTGACTAAGGTTTGTTTGGTTTTCTTATAAATTGGTTATCTGTATTTGTTTGGGAAAGCATGTTGCCAGAGCCTGCTAGAACTGCTGAGCTGCAGTGGGGAAAGATTCCCAGTTACCACCACCAACTGGGGATTTCATGGCAGCTGCTGAAAGATCACTTTAATCCAGCTGCAGAGGAAGTGACTTACTCCCTTTATTAGAGATATAAACCCTCAATATGTTCCGTTCATGACCTACAGCAATCTGACAGGGCTGGAATGGTGCACTCCGCTATGGAGGGCCACAGGAGTTTCTTTTTAAAGGTTGTCTCTTTGGCAACATTGGGTTTACACTGCCAAGTTAGTGGGATTTGCAGGCTGCGGTGGCTGCCTTGATATTTCTCTGTGACTCTTTAGGACAAAGGGATTAGTTTTAGTCCTTTGCAAAGGCTTTTCTTCTTCTCTCCCTTTCTTTCTCAGTGCGCACACACACTCACAACGTGTGATGTTTTTTTTTTCATGCCTACGTAAATAGAGCTGATTGCTATTAACCTCCTGACATTTCTAAAATGATCATCAAATTTTTGTGTGTATCCGCTTGCAAGAGTGACTAAGTGTGACTTTGGCCTTTCTCCTGAGGAGACCTGCCTTCTGACTGCTTTGAATTAGGAGTGGGATACACATCACATGTGGATTAGAAGAGAAATTCTTTCACGCAGCAGTGCCTGTGCAAGTGAAACAGGTAGCAAATACAAACAGCCTGTGAAGAATCCAGAGCAAGGGGAGAATCAAGGGTAATTTCACCAGGGGGTTGTAGATGGGTCTAGAAGGACATTTGCTGCCTTGTTGCCTAACTATTTGAAAGGCAAAAGCAAGGGAGAAGAGGAAGGGAAGGGAAGGGAAGGGAAGGGAAGGGAAGGGAAGGGAAGGGAAGGGACTG
>VFFE01006923.1:355454-428685 GCA_008921705.1 Burhinus oedicnemus
AGAAGAGAAGAGAGAGAAGAAGAGAGAAGAGGAGAGAAGAGGAGAGAAGAGGAGAGAAGAGAAGAGAAGAGAAGAGAAGAGAAGAGAAGAGAAGAGAAGAGAAGAGAAGAGAAGAGAAGAGAAGAGAAGAGAAGAGAAGAGAAGAGAAGAGAAGAGAAGAGAAGAGAAGAGAAGAGCCTGAGACATGCAACAGTTGCTTCAGGTGCAAACATCAACAGGCAAACTGAGGGCACTTTCCAGAGCACCTGCAGCTGGACAGAGGACCTGGAGAGGGTGGATGTGCAAATATGCAGACTGAAGGAGCTGATGTGCATCTCATACTTCAAAGGGCCATTTTAGACCACAGAGAACTGCCCTCACCATCAGGCTCAGGTGGTTTGTGTGCTAATTATTCAAAGTTCCTAGTTGAAAAAAAAAGTCAAACGCACAAGTTCTTTGTCTTTTAAAGAAATCAACAGCACGCTGGCATACAGCTTTGAAAAAATTACCTGAAGACACATGACTGGTCTGTTTTGGAAAGGTGGGTACAAGTAACAGCAGAGAGTAGCTGTTCCATAGCACAGCCTCCTCTTTTCATGACTTCAGTCTGAGCGTGCAGCAGTTGTTTCCGGAAGAGCTGCTGCTGCCCAACAGGCTCTGGTGATGGTATTTAATCATTTGGCTATGCAATTGTTTACACCAGAATCTATCAGCAATACAGGATTAAGAAAATAAACTGAGAAAAGGTGGGGGAAAAAACAAGTCTTCATTTCACAGTCTGTCAAGATTCCCTGGTTTCTCTTCTTTGCTCAGACCATATGGTAACAAGATTATTTTATTAGCCCAGTGCAACTGTTGAAAATGGGAAGGGCTGAAAAAACTACTTTTGTGTTTCTGGAAAGGGAGATGGGATTTATTCATTAACAAGTTCATCTTTTTATTAGTATTGTATTTTCCCCATCAGAACAATCAGACTTGCTTCTAAAACCAGATTACTTTAAAAGAAAACCCTCACCAGAAAATTGCAATGGTGATTTTTATGTCTATTCATTAGGATTTATTATTTTCATTTCGCTTTCAGCAGTTAAGGAGACTTGAAAATTCGAGCCGGTCTCCTTCAGCAGATTGCAGTGATAGCAACGGGCGGCAGCGGTGTGTGTGCTCCCTCTAGTGAACTCTGCCCGAGGAGCTTGGCTGGTGCCTTCTGGGGAGCTCCCAGTGCTTCACCCAAGGTGTTTTCTTTCCACAGGTGAAATTCATACCATTGCCTGCTGTTCGGTCTGGGGAGCCTGGCACATGCTGAACTCAGCAGCGGTTACATAGGCTGAGTCGCTGCTGGAGTAGGGGACTGCCAAGGTGTCTTCTGGCTTGGCCGCTGCTTTACTGGGCAGGTCAGCTGTGCTCTGACTTTTCTACACTTGCATACAGTGTTTCTGAAGATCCTTTTCAATTTACTTATACAGCTCTTTCAACATTCTTTCAATGAACAGCAAGTTTAAAATAAGCAGAAGCAGAGCACTGACTGACTTCATGCCTGTGAAGCAACTTAAGATGCTCAGGTAGCAGAAACCCTTGGTGGAAAATAGTCCCCTGGGAGAAATTAGTCAACAGTGGGGTGCACTGTCGGCACAACTCTGAAATGATGGCAGATTGCTCGTGTGTAACCTACAGCTCTACCCATTTGATCATCCTAACTCTATACTAGTATTTGCTTCATATATTAACATTGAAGGGGGAGGAAATAGAGAATAGAATGCAAAATCTGTTTTTTACTGTGTATTTCTGTATTTTAGTGATGTAGAGATAAGCATTTGCTCTTAAGGAGAGCCTAGGATATAACGATTGTGTACCATGTAAGAATTCAAATGAGAAGTAATAAAACCTGCATGCTATATTTCAGACATGATTCTCTCTCATCATGGTCAGTAGGAAGAGCACAAATGGGAAGAAGGGGAAATAAATGTTAGTTTTGTCCCAGTTTATCCTCCAGCCTTAAAAACATGAAACGTAAAAGCAGAGGATCAAATTATTTAAGCGCTATGTATGATCATTCCCAGGGCTAGCAATAACAGGGTCTGGGTTTGCAGTGGAAGGGTAAGGGTTCTGCAGAAATTATGTCTTTTTCTGCTTGGACAGAAAGGTACCTTCTGGTTGTTCTCATAGCAAATGTCAGTCTTGAATAGGACAGCATGAGAAATGCAGGCATAAGAGGAAAAGGAGTGAAATGTTCATTTGGAATGTCTTATGAGAGGCCCTGGGAAATCTGGATTTGGATAATCAAATTATGAGTTAAGTCAGGGAAGCAGAACATGACTTTTATTTAAAACATATCAGTGACAAAACTGTTCCATAATGCACACAAATCATTAAAACCACCAGTGCATCTTGAGCTCTGAGCTGGGGGCAAACCAATAGATTGCACGGCCTTCCGTTTTGGCTTCTGAAAAGGGCAAAAATTATGTAGCCTGCAGGGGAAACAACAGTCTTGGCAGCTCTGTATCAGCCTACTCAACTTCTGATCCAACTGTGGTGAATGGAAAAGATGTTGACCTCTAGGCACAAATTGTCCATTCATTATGATGCAATAGAAATATCTGAAGGTGTGCTAACATGCAACTTTTAGCTACTTAAAAAAAATAAATATGATTTTTCATGCACCCTTGTGTCTTTAACATAGAACTTTTAAACCAGTTTGTGATTTGTCTGAATATGAATACAGATATCTATATCCCTATTTAAAGTCTATAGAGCACTTTTGTTATGGGCATATTTTCAAATCTTGTTACTGGAGACCAGACAGAACCTTTTAATTGTTTTCAGATATTGGAGATTATTAAATTGTGATCACTGGAGTGATTTTATGTTAAGTGAAAAATACATGCCAAGTCCTATTAGTACTCAACAACCATTGTTTCTTTACACAAATTCTGCTCCTATGTATGGCTTTATACAAAACCAAGCATTTAGTAAACCTTCAAGTCTTCTGCACTATCCTTAGTCAGAAATCATTTTCAAACAAGCAAAGCGTAAAAAGAAAGCCAAAAGACTTACTAGGCAAAACTTTCCCCAATTTCAGTCAACATTTCATTCATGTACCAGATAACTTCACTCTGAGAAAAATCCCCCACTCCCCCCCCAGTTTCACTGGCATGAAGTTTCACAAAACAAGGTTGAAACTCATTAAGCGTTCTTATCTCAGAAATCTTTACTAAAAGGCAATTTTAATTCCATATGAATGAAGTTGAAGTAGAGTATAAAAACTTCACGATTCGGACAGCTGACAGTACTGCAGTAGAAGAAACCAGGCTTATCCATGGAAACCAAATGTTCTCTAGAAGAACTCCCTCCTTCCCCACCCCCTTTTGGCCATACAAGGACTAATTGTGGTGTCAGCTGCCGCGGGAATGCGAGGCATGTATCTGGTGTATCAAAAGAATAGCAACTGCTGTCAGCAGCATTCCTGCTCTCCAGCCGCGATTGATGGCATAAGCAGCAGTTTACACAATCTTTGTTCTGCTTACAAGAGCAGGGAAAAAACTTTTTACATTTTTTAAAATGCCTTCTAGCTTTCTTTCACATATATACACACACATTTATATATTTTATATATATATAGCAAGTACGCACACTTTTTGGAAGAAATATAGTATTAGTGTTTCCACACTGATGCTTACATTCTGTAAGCATCCTAGAAACCACAGATATTTGGGGTTGCAACCATGCTATTTCCTTTTTCCTAAGGATCGACAGAATCTTCTTCTCAGCAATGATATGAAAGTTATGGTCCACTAAATGGAAGATGACTACTGTATTTGGAGTAGGTATATTTTCTCTGCTGCCTTAGCTGAAATGCCACTCTTTGAAGTGTAGTAAGCTAGGCATTAGTCCAGTATTTTATCTCAATTCTCATATCAAAGATTGCATTAACTTGCAAGAGAGTTGCATCTGCGGAAAGTGACCAAAATTAGGCCCTAAACCTTCAACTCAGCTGCAAACCAAGACAGTGCTATAAATTAACTCCTGGAGTTCAGGTGCTCTACTTAGAGCATCTAGTAAGTAGAAAAGAAAGTTTGCCATTGTGGAATATAGAGCTCCTGTTATCTGCCTCTCTGTGTCACACAAAGTATACAAGAATGGATATGAGATAAAGATAGCGATTACTGTTAGGCATGAAGAAATGAGTCCCTGGTATTCTACATGGTTCATTTTGACATGCTGTGATTTAAAAATAAAATTAAATATGTAGTTTTTCTTATTCAGGATGCTCACAAAGCTGAATTTTAGTGCCTTGTGTGGATAGCTCAACATGAAAGAGCATTCTTGTTACCTTTCCAGCGGGCTAAATCTGTTTCAAGAAGACAAGAGAAGCAACCAAAAAATTAATTTTTATGAAGATGTGATATTAATTTTTATGAAGATTTTTTTTAACTGCCAAGTCTTATTCAAATATACCGTGCAAATGAATGCACTCAGAGCTGTAGATGAGACAACTGAGTGCAAATATAAATCCTCACAGAATAGCTTGTAAGAACATGCATTTTTATTTTTATTTCCCCTCCACTGACAAAGATCACTGAAGATATCTGTCCTTACAGGTAACTCAAGAGCCCCAACAGTCCTTCAGACAATTGAATTCTTAAGAATTTGAAGTTAAGAAAGCAGCTTAGGCTTTGATTTTGCTTGCATATATGCAACATGTGCGAGTTCATTTGGAGGAGGTGGTTTCACAGTAGAAAAGACTCCAGGAGTCCTGTCTTACATCTGTTAGAGTTTGTTTTGTGGAGCCTGCCTGCATTTCCTCTGTTTGAGGGAGAAAATATTTGTGTGGTGATGGAGTAGTAATTTTTACATGGACATGTTTTGACAACTAATATTTGTAAATATCGAGGTCATGGGCAAAAGTTGCTCTACCAATTTTAAAATGGCAGCCCTGGCATTCAGCATCTCACATTTCAAAAGTGACGATTTGGTCGCATAGGAATGGAATTAATGTTCAGCTAAACAGATACATGTTTTTTCTACCCAATGACTCGTTTCAGTAATCATTCTAAGTTCATAGTGATATAAATCAGAATAGCACTCTTTCTTTCTTAAGACTGACCTGCTTTTTCACAAGGTGCTATCTGAGCTGAAGATACACACACAAGCACGTTCACACACACACACACACACACACACACATCATACAGAGCCAGAGGTCTTACTGTAAAAAAACCCCACAAACAGAACATAAAATGAAAACAACCAAAAAAACCAAAATCGTAAAGCCTTGTTCCATTGAAAATAGCCTATAAGATTGTTGCTTAGATGACAGCTGCAGGTTACATTCATAGCAGTCAGGAAACAAAGCTGATAAATAAACAGATTCTGGCCATTAAGCTTTGCATAACTGTTGGCACCATCTTGGGGCTAGTTTAAGAAATTTAAAGTAGTAACAGTTGACTCGTTTTATCACTTGAATGAGAAAGAAGCACCAGTAATTGGAGAGCCTAGTAAAAGCCTTGAAAAGAAATTATTAAATATAGAGATAAAATTAAGTACACTTTAAGGACTGCGACGGTGTCTTGTATTCCATAACCATTATGGTTTTTAGCACAGGTTTTCAATTTCTGGAAAACAGATACAATCTTTATAACCTACCCATAACCTTGAATAGGTTTAGAAAAGGTTATTGAGACTAAGCAGCATGTTATTTCTTTGACAATTATATTATTTAAGGTATGTGGTATGAATTATTTGATCCTGACATAATAATGTATAGAGAGGGATATTTTTGTTATTCTCCAATTCAGACCATGTTGCCTTAGAATGCGGCATGAGGGAAAACATTCTCAAGTCTTAATTTTCCCAGGTTTGTGTTGAAGTATTGAGGTATAAGCTCAAAAAAGGATTTTGATATTTCTTGCTGTAGTCAATACAAGTAAAAATTAAATGCATGAATCTAAGTTAATTTTAAAAATGGATTTCATCATCCCGGGCAATGGTGAAATAATGTCTGAAATACTGTGTGCAGAGCTGGTCATCCAGGCCCAAGGAAGCTGAACCCTAATTAGAGCAATAGAGTAGAGACTTTTTGAAGAAGTTTGGTGGAAAGATATTCTCTTTTTGAAAGAAAAATTAAAAAGCTTGGCTCGTTCATCTAGCAAAATGATGGCTGCAAGAAGACAAGATATTGCCTAGAATACATGGAGCGCAGCGGGAGAAGAGCCATTTAACCCACAGGACAGTGTTGTTATGAGGATAAATTGGAATAAATTGGCCATGAATAAATTTGGGATGAAAATTAAGCAAATTTCTAGCAAGTTGCAGAGCAGTGGGGTCACAAATATTTGACCTTAACTTGATCAGTGCAGCAGGGAATTTTGATGAGGCTGCATGAAATGAGAAGAGCCATGGATTCCTTTAATTCTGTCCTCCTGTAAACAAGATGAAAACCATCTGGGGATTTATTCTGAATTCAAGGATTTTTAATTCAGTCCACTTTCACTACTTTAAACTGGGTTAAGGCCATTTGACTTCTCTGAGCAGGAGTTTTAGTGCAGTGAAGCTAAGTCACATGGCTCTCAATGGTTTCGTTGGTGGTTGTTCTCGGTTGCCTCATGTCAGCAGAGCCAGTGGTGTCTGCAGGAGCTGGTTGGGAGCAATTCTCACATCCAGGCTATTGCCCTACAGGCTGTCATTCTATAACTGTAACTGTTTCCTTTTTGGTTGAGAAAACCTTAAGCCAAATCTCAAATTGAATTGTGCTGAACGTTAAATTGCAGTTTCGTTACAGTTTGAATGCATGCTGTCTTCTAGGCTGCCTCTGGCAGGGCTTCTGGCTGCTTTAACACAGGTGAGTGAACGGTTTGTTCTGTTGATCCATGTTTCTCTATGCGCAGCTACGAGGGTAGGTTCTTGGCAAAGGTGGCAAGGTCGGCAAAGTCAGTTCAAGTATTTTCTGCCCTCTTCTATTTTAACACTTGGAAAAGGTTTTCCAAATTTCTATTTCCATTCTGTCTGCCCTCTCCACCCCTTTTTCCTTGCTGGAGAGGAAGAGACTGTAACGGAAGAGGTTTTTCTGTTTTGTTTTTTACCCTTGTAACTTCAGCGGTCTCACCAAGAGTGCAGCACCTCAGACAGTCGGGCTGGTATGGTGAAGAAATGTTAAAGCTGGAGCTGGAACTGTACCAAGCAGCGGGGGAACTTCTTGACCCAGATTTGCTGCCAGAGAAGTGTTTGTGTAACTATACCATTAACATGGTGTTTATGCCAATGTTGTACAAGACTTATTAGATAGCTGACAGGTAATAAAATGAGCTGCTTGAAAGGTTAGGGATTGGGCATATTTCCCAAATCCAGAGATAGGGCTATTCCGGGAACTTGCTAGAAGGGCAGAATCTACCTCTAATGGGTATATCTATATATTAAAAAGTGGCTGCGTACATTTATGTGGTTTTTGGTTTATTCTTGTAGCTCAGAGGATCCCTAGGTACACCTTAGCGACATCCAAGATTGATGAAATGGGTGTGACTGTAACTCTGTTAATTTTCACTGGCATTAATGGCCCTCTGGGAGTGACCCAGGAGCAGGAGACTGCTGGCATGCAAGGCGTCTGTCTCGTTCCTGGCATTTCTCATATGCTGGTGACAGCCTGGATGGGATCACTCAGATTTGACTCTGAAAATTAAGGACAGCCTTTCAACATGTTTGCACTTGATGTTAGTGGAAGATCCCAGTGGAAGACAGATCTGAGCCCAGTTTAAGGTGACTTTCTCCATATATGAGGTTACAATTGATCAGGTTTATTTTCACAGCTGTTCAGCTGTGATTAGGCAGTACTTTTAGGTGGTTGGATACAGCAGGCCTTGAGCAGGGTGTCTGTACATGTTTTCTTGTGTAGTACAGCTCTTGGGGTGGTGGTTTCATGGCAGCACACACTGACTCACGTTAGTGCTGGTATGGCTCTGTCCTCTCCCCACCTTTGGCCAGTGCTCTTGCCAGTGCTGGCAATTCAGGCAGCTGAGCTGGCCAAAAAACTAACGTTACACAAAAATGATTAATTTTCAGATGCATTAGTTCCCTTAACCTGCTCACTGTGCAGCTTGGGCTGACTTAAACTTATTGAAACCGTGCCAAATGATTCAACGAGGCGGGCGTCCTCTCAGCTCCCCTTTGTGAGCTCTCTAACAATGTTGGCTGAGGTGGAGCTGCTGTGTCCTGGCTTTGTTTATGAGCCAGGCTGAAGCTCTCTTCACTTCTTAGGTCTGAAAAACATACACAGAGAGTTTCATGCTGTTCACTGGGGGGTTTAAAGCAAGTACAGCAACTTCTCAGTCTCCAAAAAATTCATCTCATGTTTCACCAAATGAAACTGTAACTGTTATGCTGCTATTGCAGTCATCAGTCCTGGGCACGCACTTTGCAAGAAAATAGCTCTCCCTGAAGCCAGGCCGCGCACAACCGTCACAGCAAGCTGCTTTGCTCCTCTGCTTGGCTAAGTTGCATTTGGACCTCAAGTGGGCGAGGAAGATTTAATGGGCCACCACCCAGCTCAGAAGGTATTGTTGGAGCATCTGTAACTGCTAATTTCCCCAATCTGCCTCCTCCAAGACCACCACCTAGGACTCTCTTTCCTGGCAAAGGGGTGTGATTTCAGCTCAGCCAGACTGCCAGGCCTGCTCTGAGCATCACCGTGGTGGTGCCCCAGCCCTCACTGGGCTTCCTGGGTGTCACCTCGGGGCCCTCAAGGGACGCTGGCACTGCTTCTGTCCTGGGGGGCTGCACATCAGTCAGGGACCCCTGCCCAATGCATGGTGGGGCAGCCCCGCCTCCCTGACACAGGCACTATGACCGTCTCTCTGGGACGTTTCATGGTGTCCTGGTTTGAGGTAAAACAGGACCAATTTTGTTCAGTAACTTTTCTTTTTAGCTAGGCCTCTTCTAACTGCTGAAATTAACAGCATGTTGTGCAGAAAACTGTTCGCTCTCAGAGTGATAAGACCCATGTTTATAGCTGATGCCAAGGAACGGTATGCAGAGAGGCTCTTGCTTATACTTATTGCTGTAACAACCAAGGCCAGCCAAATTTGTTACTTGCCCCGTTGGAGGGTCGGAAGCGGAAAAGCGTAGAGGGGTCACACCTGCGGGGAGGAGCGGACAGGACAGGTGACCCAAAACTGACCAACAGGGTATTCCATCCCATCTGCCTCATGCTCAGTATAAAAGCTGAGGGATCAAAGCGTCAGTTCTTTTTTCAATGGCCGGCGTCCTGGGAGGACTCTGTCTCTGCGTCTGCCTTTGATCCCGATCCTGAATCCAGTTCCGGAATCCAGTTCCCGTCCGTCACTGAGTCCAGTCTGGGACTTCCCCAGCACCTGCTGGTGACGTGATTGTCATCCTGGGAGCTTGATACGGTTTTGTATATATTTCATTATTTTTCTTTTTATTATTTTATTATCAATATCTCATTAAAGTAGTTTAGATCCTTCTAAACTCTTAAGTCTCTTTTTCTCTCTCTTTCTTGCCTCCCAAGCGGAGCAGGAGAGAGAGAGCATCTGTCGTTCCACCGGATTGGGCCAATTTGGCCCAAACCACGACACATGGTTTTAGCCTAATAACTATTTCTTGCCGATAACCTTCTGATGGAGGCAGGTGTCCTTGCTTGTCACGATAACTTACAAATTTTTGACCGAATGCTTTTTTCCCTGTGTGCTTGGTGACTGCCTTGGCGCAATCTGTAACTCGCGCTGCTGGAGAAACCTCAGGCGCCGTGGGAGGGTTTGAGAGCCCATTAACGCTTGCGCTGCTCAGGCTGCTGCTGCTGGATGGAGTTGGTGCTGGGCTGGGCTCCTGGTCCTGGCACTAGCCCCTGGCCACCAGCGGGGCACGGACCATCCTGCCAGTCGCCTGCCTCCTCCGCACAGCTGGGTGAATCTCACAGTGAGAGAGAGTAAGAATTTCTAACAGCCCTCCCTGAAATTAAAGGTTAAAAAAAATAAATAAATCATGGCAGACCCTTTTTCTTCTGCTTTATGTTGCTCTGAGGTTGGGGAGGACTAGATATATTAAGAACCAATTCAAAGTGATTATTCAAGTCTGAAAAAATAATTTACATCTGTTCGTTGCAATCACTCCTGAATTTGTTTAGCTGTAGTGTTTTTTTGGCCTGTAAAATACCTTCCTGTTACTTGTGCTTTCTTTATTTAAGAAGACATATATTCTAACCGTGTCTAGTTAGAAATGACAGTTGGAAAGTTGCATGTTTTCTTTCATGATATGCATAGATTGAGTCATTCATAAAGGATTGTCTAGACTGACTTTTTGTAAAGCTGCTCAAGATGCAGTGCATGTTTTCCTTCTTTTTTTGTAGTCAAATTTCAATAAATCTCCAAGTGTGCAGTGCATGGTAAATTTGTATTCCAGCTTCTGTAAAGGTTAAAAAGTAATCAGTCTCTTGTTTTGGGATAGAGTTAACCAAGGAGACAGTTTACCATTCCGCAGGAGGAACGTCACTTTGAGGAAAAACCCTTTTTTCAATCTTTTCATATTGTAGGGGTTTCAGTTTACCTTGGGAGGAGGGTGGAAGGGGGTTATGAGAGCTGCAGCATACCGTTTTCAGAAGTGGAAATCGAAAACTGCACTACCATAACTCCAGTTCCTGTGTTGCTTCAATCTCTGGTCATCTGAAAAAATAAAATAAATACATATGTACTTCTCTTTCTCCTGTCTAAATGGTCAAGTTAATCAAGGTGCACTGAGAGCTAACTGCTGGTTAGAACAACTCCATCAAGTCTCTTGGTCTCTTGTGAGGATTAATTAGTTAATGGTTGTAAAAAAGGCTTTGAAGATTAAAAGAACTGAAGTATTGTTTATTAAAAGAGCTTAACACAGCTCCTGCTGGTTGCATTAGGGAGGGAAGGGGGAGAGAGAAGGGAAGGCGTTCAGCCATGGCTGCAGGTGCAGAGGTGCCGCTGCACAGGGGCTGCAGGGGTCTGACCAGCAAGAGCGAGCAGGGTGCTGCTGCAGGGACAGGGGGACCTGCTGTCATGCTAAACCTGCTCTAGCTTTTGGACGGCAGGCACCAGACAGCCTAAGCTTGTTTAAAAATAAAATCCTGTTTTATCTTACCTAAGCCATGCCCATGGTGTACTCGCTTGTCACTTAATATTAGTGTTCTCTTTTTTCCTCTTAAGGCTGTATTTTAAACAAACAAGTTAAACTTTGACTTAAAGGTGGGAGACCCATGAATACTTCTGTGGTAATTGCCATCACACACACTGTTGACTTCCCTTTTTCTTTGCTCCTGGGAGAAAGATGGATGAGCCAAAGTGAGCAGTAACATGTTCAGATGACTCGCCTCTCATAGAGCCGTGATGTATTGAGGAACGTCAGGTCGGGTTGTTCATCAATATTACACCTCAAGGTAAGATTTGACTTCCCAATGTATCATTTTGAAGATTTTAATAGAAGTGTAAACACACGGAGCCCATTACAAGCAGTAGTCTTCTGGAAAACGTACTTCCTACATATGACAAAATAAAAGAAGAGAAGGTTAGGGAGATAAGTGCCATGACACTGCTGAGGGGGAGATGCACACAGGCAAGGACTAAGGGACGCGCATTGAACAGGAAGAGGTAAGGAGTACTTTGTCACAAGAGGTAGGGCAAGAGAAATGGAGGAAGCAGAAGCCTCTGTCCAGGTTTTCCTCAAAGGATTGAGAAATGGAGTGCAGAAAAGGAAAAGTAATAGGAGTATGTGTCCAGGAATGTGAAGGGGTCAAGTCCAGTCTTATCCTCAGGTTTTCTTTCTGTGGAAAATAGGAGTGGGTATGGCTAGTACGCACAGCAGACCTGCCTCCAGTGAAGAGTTAGGATGCAGCCAGTTTGTTCTCTTGGCTGAAGAGTATTTTCTGCACCTGATACTAATTTCTCCCATTTACAGAAACACTGAAATTAATAATAATTGTCATTAATACCTGGGAGTTCATACCTGAGTTACAGGTGAAGAGACAACCAATGTATTTTATGAGGAGCCTGTCTGTGATGGGTAGTGAGCACAATTGTTAGCTTTTGGATTAAAACTGAATGGTGACCAGTGATCAGGATCTAATTATGTTCAGTCTGGGCAAGGAAAAATTATCTTAACAGCAGTATAAATATTTGGTCCTACCAAGGCAATCCTCCAAGCACCACAGGGAAATTGTGAACAGAAATCATGCAAAAGAAAAAGTCAGAAAGAAAGAATAAATAAAAATAAGATTTTTTTTTTTCAGATGAATGGTCAAAAAAATGCAGTATTCCATTGTCAAGAAATAAATCAGCTTTGCTGGAAACTTTGTCTCGCCTTGGTAACACAATGGAGGTGGGAATTAGGTATTAAAAAACACTGTAAAAATATGGACAAGGAAATAAGTAGCAATCATTATTGATCTGAAGTTATGGAACACAGAAAAGTGATGAAGTTCATGTTGTAAAACTGAGAAGACTAAGTTTATTTGTTTTATATATAAATCTATTAGGAATTTTAGTAATTGTACATGTACACCCTAAGGAGAGGGAAATAACAGAAATAAATGTGCAGAAAAAGCAGATGTATTCAATGAACATTTCTGGTTTCTGTTTGGAAAGTATCAGACTGATATACTTGTATTGCCTAAGGGTGAAAATGTATTTTCTAAGTCATTAGTAACTTAGAATGCTATTTAATACTTTGCAGGCTCACAGAGGCTGCTGCCAGGTATCCTGAAGGCATTGGCTGAGAAGCTCTTTCCCCTCTCGTATCTAATTTATGTTTAAAATTTGGATTATTGAGGTCTCTAGAAGGGATGTTTTAAAGCTTTTAAAGTATTCAAAAAGGACTAGAGACGAGAGCCCTGGAACAGTGTAAGACAGTCCTTGAAAGCCAGAGCATAATTCCGTCTGACGGCCAGGTTTGCCATATGGTCTTCTCAAACATCTCCACTTCTTTCCTCTTCAGCCACAGGAAATATATAGAAGTAAGGACAGCTTATAGGAATCTGGCTTAAACTGGAGATAAAGGACTGAGTTGGACCACTCAGACCATGGAGCCTTGTCACTACACTTAGAGGCTGGTGGGCCTTAGACACTTGGTGAGATGTCAGAAGTCCACGCTGGTAGGTGGGAAGAGAGCAAGACTTAAACTGAGCTTCAGTCATGTCCCACTTCAGCACAGTAAGAGAGATTCCATTAGATGAAAGTGCCTGGATGGTCCCTAGTAAGTGCATCATATGTAACACTATAGAGGAAGGCAAAGAGAGACAGCTAAAACTTTCTCTGCTAGTCTTGCCATGGGAGCAGAAAATGTCTGTCTTATTTTCAATGGAGAATATGTTATATAGGTAAAATACTGAATAATTGGCAAATTTTGAAAAACACAATTTAGTGAGGAGTAATCAGTGAAGGAATATACTCTTAGAGGTCAACCCTGAATTCACTACTATTTAAGATATTCAGCAGTGAATATTAAATTCCTGCTCCTGACATTTACAAGCATATTGGAGAGGTGCTCTGCCAAAGACTGAAGAAGAGGCAGTCTTTCAGAGAGATCAGGAACAGTAAACAACAGAGTCCATTTAAATGAAATGCATTTTAATATGAGAAGAAACCAAATTATATGTCTAGAAACACAGAACAACATAAACAGAATAGGGTGGAAAGGAAAGCAGTGACTTTGAAAAAGAGATTAGGTGGGACATTTGATCAGTGTGAGGATCCCTACAATGGCAGGAATGTTAGCTTGCACCTTGGATGTATAGGAAGAACGCATGGAAAGAAGAACACATGGAAGCAGCAAGGTAATTTTCTGTGTGAGTACAGCAGTCAGAATCTGAAAATTGTTTCCATTTCATACTTTTTAAGAGGATATTAAAAATTATAGAGTATGAGGAAGAAAGCAATACTAATTACTCAAGGGGAAGAGAAAAAGCTGTATAATACGATACTTGCAGATCAAGTTGCTCTTTATACTAGAGCAGACTGAGAAGTGGCTTGATTACTGTATAAATGCTCCATGGTAAGAACAAATAGATACAAAAGAGCTCCTTAATTTAGCAGAGAAAAACACAACAAGAACTAATTGCTGGAAATGGAATGATACAAGCTCAAATTAAACATTAGGCAGGCATTTTTTATTATTATATTTATTTAGCTGTTATTAAGCACTAGGGAAGTGAACATAAAACAACAAAGGCAAGGATGGGACATCTTCAAACTAAGAGCAGCTGTGTTTTGGGGTGACAGTCTTTAGCCAACTGTGAACTAGTCTGCTTAATAGGGGTGAAATACAACAGTCTTCCAAGGACAGCTACAGCCAAAGATTCTTTCTGCCCAAAAGTTTGTTTGAAGAATTGTGTTATATTTAAAATAATGTAAGCAGTGGGGAAATGTTCTTTTACTCCTTTGACAATGTTCTGAAACATATTACCTACACCTCTTTTTCAAGTGCACAGCTACATCTAGCTACGAATTATTCGCATCTAAGTGTAGGATTTTTTTTTCCTTAGTATTAATTGAACTGGTATCAGGATTTCTTATGACCACATGTAGTAGTACACTGACCATCCTCTGAGTCAACCTCCTCCTAATTCAGTAGTGTATGGAAAAGGATCACAGTCCACCTGCTTTTGTGGCTGTATTTTATGAGGTAATGAAAGTAAATGTGGAAGATGCCAGAAAAAAAGAAAGATGTTAGGGTTTTTGTAACAAATGAGAAAAGAAATCCAGAGAGACTTGTTCCTCAGGATCTGAGAGACATGCAGACTTGCTAAGGACTCTAGAGCTGTACAAAAGTTGTTTTACTTCTCTATTTCTAAAAAGTAGCATAAACATCAGTTGTTCTATATAAAAAACTTAGGGGACTGCAGACTTAGTTACTGTGGGGTAACTACCCAGCTTTTGCGCCCAGAGGAAAAATTATCTGGCAGTGGGTAAGCAGAGTTGCCTCTGGTATTAGAGATGGGTAAAACTGGTAAAATATAATGAAATCAAGCTCAGTTACTCAGCCTTCTTGCTCTCCTTTAAGTGCTGTAGTTTGCAATACATTAATTATTTTTCTGTTTTTACATTAGCAGGCCCAGTTCTCCATCCTATCCATCATTTTGACTTGAACAGTCTCTGTGCTTGTTTTTTTTGTTTTCCTCTGGTTCTAGCTGCTGTTTAAGCATCTGTTTGGACAGCTTCGGATCTCCAGTAGCTAAACATTCTTTGACTTGTCTTCAGCTGTCACATTTCAGGTCCTTCCAAAAGACACACATCATGCGCTACTTAAAACTTTTGTTTAGCTTGTTAGTTATTTAAGTGTAGCTTAATGGTATGCCAGATGCTCTCCAGTTAGAGAAATGCTTTGCTTGCACTCCTCCATCTGTGTGTGGCTCTCCTTTTAAATCTGCTTTCTGTAGCAGACTTCCTCAGACAGATCAAATTGCTGCATGGCCCTGGAGGACTTGTGATTCAGCATCCACTTTTGTTCAGTTTACACAGCTTAATTGCTGCTTTACACACTGCTCGAAGCCAAAGCCCCAAAGACATGCTGTAGGGCAAATAACATGACACATTGGTGGGGCCACTGAGAACAGGTTGGTACATGGAGATCCTTGGAGGCTCTTAGGAACTTTGGGGAAGACAAACAAAATACAGCTGCGAAGCACCCTCTTGCAAGGGAGAGCATTTTAGCTTTCAAGTACGTGGACAGTATCAGCTGTCATAGATACTGATTTCACTGAACATTTCTTCGCCCTTGGCAACATAGCCATTGTGATACGCTAAATATGCTATTTGTGAAGCATCCTTTTCCCTCAGCCCTTAACCAATGCAGTGGCTTTTTCTCCATATGCTTTTCCAACCAGAGAGAAAAATCTTGTCTTCGTATACTGATCTACTTAAAGAAAAGCAGTGCTGCTTCTTGCTTATTAAGATTCAGATTTCTTCTAGATGGCTGACTTAAGCTCATCTCTTCTGCATAAATTTCTGGGGGAGTGAGTGAGAAAAAGGAATGGGAGACAGAAAGGATATTTTAGGCAGCCATTCAGCAATCTGGAAAATAATTTGAGATCTTAACTCCACAAGTGTCCATGTCACATACTCCCTGTCACTATTTAGAACATTTTTGTCTTTACAAGCAAAGAGGGCAGGAATGTGCGTGAAGATGAAGCCGGCTATTTTCCCATGCCTAGTCGTGGTACTCCAGGTGATGGACAGAGGTACTGGGAAAGAATATTGTGAAAGCTGTGCATAGGGAGCTGGTGCTTTCATGCCCCTACACTGCACCTGATTTTTGAAGGGAAGGTGGGAAAAAGACTTTCAGACTCCAGATTGGTTACTGCGGAGTGTCCTGGTTTGAGGACCACAACACAGATACGTTCATGAGAACTGTAACCGATACTGAAAATTCTTTCCAAAAGCCTTCAGAGAGACTTTTTTTCACCATATACAACAAGAAAATGAATGTAAAAAGTGTTCATATGCGGGATTTTGCATTAAATTTTAAAGATAAAGCAGTGCCAGGCTGTGTGTGAAAGTAATTTCATTAATATTATTCAGTAGATGATTCTATCAGATACAGCTTTTATATCTGCATCATTTAGTGAACTGTAAACTTAAGTAGTAAATTGGTGAGGTAGTACCTTTTAAATGATGAAAAAATGAACATTAGTTGCAATACCCGGTATGAGGCTGCTAACTGTAGGTAGCTGAATAAAGCTTTAAGCTGAACAGTTGATTGCATTTTGTTCACATGGAAATTTGGTCCACATTTGCCAATGCATTTAGCTATTTGCAGGATGTATTGCTGACAGAAAACATCATCACCTGTGTGACCAGAATCAGGAAATGTAACATTGGTATATAGGGTGCATATTTTTTTTATAGCTATTTTCTGTGTACTGCATCTTTATTTTTTTTTCTACATGGGCTGTCATTTAGAAACCCAGAGTCTGCTGCCCACCCTGACAGAGTGCTGTTCCTTCATTTCTTTGGCCTCTATTTCAAAAGAAGGAGCCAGACTCTTTTCAGTGGTTCCCAGTGACAGGACAAGGGGCAACGGGCACAAGTTGGAACATAGGAAGTTCCATTCAACCATAAGAAAAAACTTCTTTGCGGTGAGGGTGACCGAGCACTGGAACAGGCTGCCCAGGGAGGCTGTGGAGTCCCCTTCTCTGGAGATTTTCAAGACCTGCCTGGATGCAGTCCTGAGTAATGTGCTCTAGGCATTCCTGCGTCAGCAGGGGAGTTGGACTAGATGATCTCTAGAGGTCCCTTCCAACTCTGAAAATTCCATGATTCCATGATAACTGAAAACAGTGCAGACACCTCAGTTACTCCAGACTCACAGAGTCTTTGAAAGGTGGAGGTCGGTTCATCAGGGTGTAAATGCAGGGATTGCTATTCCAGGAGGACCAATATTACAGGCTGAACTCTGTAAGAAGGCCAGGTAAGGCTTGTGTGGGAGTGTGCCAAGTCTCATGGGTAGCAGTCCCTGTCTGTGGCTGTGGTGTGTTACCAGCAAGAGAAAAGCTCCAAGAGGAAGTTGGGAATAAAAAGGCACTCATTTCTAATAAAATGGCTTTTAAGCCCTCCTGTAACTCCCTTCTTAGATGAAGGTATGCGCATCAAGGAGAACTGATAGTGAGTTTTGAATGATTCTGCATTAAATTTACTTCCCCTTTCTCGCAACTGGCTCCTAGTTACTTAAATGCTCTACAGAAAAGTGCACTATGGAAACCAGCTATATTAGCTACGTCAGGCGGTTTGTAACACATGGCTTAGATAAAAATGGTACTTGCTCCAAATTAGCCCATGTGAAAAAGTGTTCATCTTCGAGGTAAGAAAGTCACCTTGCTCAGTGGAAACAAAGTCCTTTTGCTTTGCTCTCACAAGTTGTCTAAGTCTTGCTTGGAGAAGGCTGACTGTTCCCTAGTGATGGAGAAGGCCACTACAATCTTTCATGACAGTGACCCTCCTGCCTCTCTCCCAGGCTACAAGACCACTGATTGCCATGACGCTGTTCTGGTGGGTGCTTTCCTGGGCTGGTTGGAGTCTGTGGAGCCTGGGGGGGAGAGAGGTTGTGGGTGAGAGGAAGGGTCTGTCTGCTCGCTTTTGCAGAAGGCGGAAGCTGGATAATCTTCCTTCTTGTGCCCTTCAAGTATGGGACTTCCTCGCAGGTGGTGATTCCATTCAAGAGCTCGGCTGGCTCTCCTGAGCAGCAGCTCTGCCGTGCCAGCACAAAGCGTGCTTTACTGGTGGGCGCTTGATAGAGAGGCGGAAAGGAAAAGTGAGAAGAAATCCATGCATCTCAGGCACCCCCTCCTCCCCTCTCCTGGAAGAGAAAGGCCATGCAGTGGTAACACCCATGTGCTAGCAGAGTGGAAGCAAAGATATAGCATGCAGAACTGATACTACTGTCACCGTCATTGCAGAAATCACGGTAATGCAGCACATGGATGACTGTAAGTGCAGCATTATCATTGTTCTGCTACACTGTCTGTTGTGTCTCTGTATATCGGAACACTGGGAACGTCCACATTAGCATTTTGGTTTGGATCAGGAGTTCACTTTAAGGTGAATGACTTTATCATCCCTGCCTACCAGGCTTTACTTCCCCTTATCAAGTGGTGTGACAGCGTATGAGCAGAACTCCTGTCAGCTGAAACTTAACTGGAAGATACACTCCAGCATCTAGTGGGTGGTCAGTCCACAGAAGCAAACTAAAGTAAATTAAAATCTCACCAAAACATGTATAAACTGAATTCTGAATACTTATCACCAGCCATTTCCCTCTTTATGTCCTCTCCTATTGGGCTGCTCTACCTGCAGTTGTCTGGAGCATATACTAGAAATGAACTGTGTTTACCTAGTTTTCCTCAGTGGCCGGATTTATGATTTACTGACCAGCTTTCTGTTGGTTCTGACTTGCTTTTCCCCTTCTCTTTGTCTTCCACTTACTACTTTGGCTAAGGGAGTCCAGTCAGGGTAGGAATTTAAAAATTTCTGGTTATTATGTGCCTGTATGTGAGTGAAAGTTGAGTCTTATGAAAAGGCCAGTCAGTGAAAATAATCAATTGCTTCTCCACAGTTAATGTGATTTGCTCTGGCCTTGCAAAATCTGTGCATACTTTCTGACTTGATACACCTTGTATTTTATGCATCAGTGTGCAACGATCATATCGTTATAACAATTAAGCTGGGGATCATCTCCATCCATCTTCATAATAATCTTCTATTATATTTTAACAAGTGAGATGATGAGAAATAAAACAGCCTTACTCTTGTATTAGCACGGTGCAGATGTCCTTTTAAAGTTCTAAATTGCACGATGCAGCCTAATAACTATTAACCGCCTACAAATGCATGTTAAGCAATGAGTATGTAAAAGCAGCATGCCCTTGTTTAAGCTGACAAGATTTTTGAAACAGGAGGAAAAAAGCCCTTATGTGAAGGTGTGGAAAATCAGTTTGTTGAAGTGTTATAATCTTTCCATAGAAGGATTGGGAAGGATGAATTAATTGAATCCTCTATAGAGGCGTATCTTAGTTTTTACCGACTCTGTTATAAAATTTACCACAGGAGTGAGAAACAGTTACAGCCCAGGCAACACAGATACGGCATGAACACAAAGAGATAGGCTTCCTCTGAAGAGATGATAATGCTACAGCCACAGTTACGTTGTTCTCTAAATCCTGTCAAGCTGCCTCAAGAGTGGGTGGAATCAATAAAGCATTCCTATCACAAGGAAAAGGCTCATTTGTATTACCCAACAAAACTAACCAAAACTAAAATTTCACATTCTAATGGTCTTGATGTAGGTTCCTCATTCATTTCCTCTGTTAGATATTTCTTGGATAACTTCTGATTTTCACTGGGGAATGACCACAACATTTTACACATGATGTTAAAAGATTTTCTCCTGATACTACTGGGAAGCATTAAGACTTTCTAGGCCTTGAAAGGTGGAAGCTGTTGATGTTCAATCTACTTGGAGATCTTGTCTTTGGCAGTGTAGTAATTATACTGATGTCAAAATGTGGTGTCTAATGCTGAAGTCATTAAAACGCAAGAATGCTTTCTTCAGTAAAACCACACGTTCCTAGGTAACAAATTGCCTTTTGAAAAGAAATGCCTATCAAACTCAGGAAAGTTGTCCATTACTCTGCAATCTTCAAGAAAGTGATTGATAAATATTTTCAACTTCACTTCCCATTGCACCACTTGATGAACTCACTTGCACTTGGTTGCTCCCCATTAAGTTTTACAGGAGTGTGGCACCTGATTAGGCTCTTGCTTTACTTACATGGCTCCAAATATGTAGCCAAATTGAAGGCTTATGGAGGGCTGAACTTGGTCACGTGCCACTTCTAGTTTCTCTCTTACATTTTGTTTAAGGAGTCAGTGTGTTTTCCTCATGTCATGCAACAGTGAGGATAATAAGTAGAAAAAATTGCTTCTTCTTCACACTGAACAAGGAACTTGGTTTTAACAGGGCCTGCAAAATCAACTCTGAAGTTTTTTGGGAGATTTGAGGATCATGGGGGTTATAGTTAGAATCAAAGCTAAGGTAGAAACTTCATTCTTCCTAGCCCATTACATCTCTGAAGGAAGTTCCATGAAGATGATATTCAGGAGGGTTACTTCAAAAGTGAGAAAAAGAGCATACCAGAAAAGACTGAGTTTGAAGCGCTGAACCTGAACTGTGAGCCCCTAGCTGTTGCAAGGGCTTCCAGAGCAAGTTATGGGTGAGGGCCTCATGCCTCTTTGGTTTTTGTGGTGGCAGACAGTGAGAAAATACTGACAAAGGAGATAATCTAGGTAGAGTGTCTCTGGGAAACTGATCTTCACTGCACACCTTGGTGGTGGGAACTGAACTTGTTTCCCTAATGGTCCTTTACCCTGGCTTGAGGCTGCCTCATCACTGGACCAAAAGCAGTGTAAAGGAAGATCTAAGATCCCAGACAGGCTATTGTGCTGGATTTAGCTCCAGACTACACATGTTACTGCCCCTATCTCTCTACCCTGAGCCTCAACAGGTGGCAAAACCAACGTGCTGTACCTCGTGACCTACTCATGGAAATGCCAGAGGATTGAGCTTGAGCTGCTGATGGGGACAACTGAACTCGTGACAGTGAGGTCTGATCTGTTATAACTGAAAAGCAGACACAGCTCCAGAAGGATGGGGCAGGAGCAGGCTTAACTACTGCTGCAGCTGACTCTCAAAGGCTTCATTTGGGGGAGCCTCAAGTGTTTATTCATGACCAGAATAAGAGCATTTTAGTAACAAGCCTTTAAAACCATTTCTTGCCACTTTTCCCGTTTCATCCCCTGAAACGGTTCTGTACTCATCCACATGCATCTACTTTTAGAAGACTTCCTCTGTTTAATGACTATGTTCCACTTCATTCAAAGATTAATAGCAGTACAATTATTAATTGCAAATTTATATCCTTTTGCCAAGGTGAGGAGAGTGTAACTTTTCATAAACATTAGCTCCAGATGAAATGCCATGTTCAAGGTCTCAGCTGTGAAGCTGTGCTTTTAATTAATTTTCAGACTTTCCATTCGTTCTGAGAGATATCACAAGAATCTGCAAACACTCATTTAATCTCTTGCTTTCATCCTCCCAGTGACTGTGGTGATGGTGTGTTTGCATGATGACTGCATACTTGTGCCCATCGGCATAACAGCGTCAAAGACTTTTGAAGATGCTAGGGGCCCTTTCCACAAAATCTGAGGTCAGAGGGGTCCGCCACCTAGCTGGAGGTTTTGACTGCAAAGAGTCCCAGCCTAGACTCCCAGCCTAAGAAGCTGCAGTAAGGAATATGGTTTAGAAAAAAATAGCACCTAGAAAAGTTCATGCTGAGAGCGTCCTTCAGACTGTATAGTTAGCTATTCCAGTGTTTACCCTCCTGCTAGAAATTGTTACAGGATAAAAATTTGTCTACTGTCAGATCATTTTTTGCACAGTGATCAACATTTTTTGAATCGATATTCAATAAATTTAGATAATATGAGTTTTTGAAGCCGCATGTTGCAGGGTTTTCTTTTCCAGCCCCTGTTTTTTCTGTTTCTTGGCAGTACTCCCATCTGTTGGAATTGTTCCAGTTTTCCATGATTTGTCATAATAAAAATAATTTATAAATGTTAATGAATTGGAGAACCCTTCAGCTAAGCAATTTTAGGTTTTGTGGGGATGCGGGTAAGTTAACCAGACTTGTTTATTATTTAGGCCCATGTTTAATCTTGGCAGATGTGGCCTTTTTAAGCTTTTTTGCAATGTTTCGTATTATATAGAATAGCTATATTCTCATTTTATAATTTGCATTATAAGATGTAAATATCTACTAAGCATTTTAATTTTTCTCTGGTGTTATGATTTTTGTCTGTGTCTTTAAACGTATTTAATCCTTGGTCAGGCACTTCTTGTTCTTATTAAAAATTCCATCTTATTGTCCTTCGTTATTTTGCCTGTTGCGATTTCACTGAGTTTTTAAATCACTGTAGAAGTTCACACCTCTTAACTACTTTCTCAATTTTTCCTTAAATATTCATTTCCTCTATATTCTTGTAACTAGGTCTCCTTTTCAGTACGATTTTTTTTTTTACTGGCAACACATTTTTTTTCCTCCCTTCATATATAAAATGGGGTTTGGAGTTTTCCAGTAGAGCATGAGTAATTCCAAGTTTATAGCTCTTGAAATTTTTTAGTAGTTCTGTTAGCAACCATTATAAGTTGAGGACGAAATGGCTTTTAAAATTTTTCCCTCAGATGTGTACTATGGTTGAATTTACATTCTGGGTACACAGCATAGATGTATGCTGACTGAGATTTTCTTTCATGGGTGAAGACCAATTTTAGTTAATGCTTACTTCTTTTTTGTCCATTAAGGTGCAGTTCAGTTTTGAGTCATCATACATTAGACAAAAAAGGTCATTGTAGGAAGAAATCTGTCTGTTCTTTTTTCTTCTTTTTCTTTTTTCAAACTGGAAAATTGAGTTCTAGCTTTTTGAGATATGCAGCAAAAATCCTTCAGCTTAAACCAGCCATGTCTTGTTCATGCTGCACATTGCAATTGAAAATTTAAGGAATAGTTTGTATAGTTTTCTGATGGAATTTTCTCATCTGGGATAAAGCTCACCCATGTCTTATTTTTATTTTAATCAGTTGCAACTTTAATCCTCAAACATTTTAAATTTATTAATCTGATTCAAATTAAGCAGATAAATGCTAAGTATGGTGGGCCCCAGCTTGCAAAGTTGTGTTGGAAAATGGAGACACCATGTGCCAACTTAGTAATATGTATTGTTGGTTTTTGTTTAAGTGTGTGGTCTCTGTGGAAGCACAGCATCTTAATGATAATGGTTTCTCTGACATATTTATAAATTGTAATCAAACTATGAAAAATGCAACAATGAAAGTTGCAGTGCCTGGGACATGAAAAGTCAGGCAAATTCCAACTCGGTGCTCTCTCCACTGTAGCATGAGAAATCAGTATGTCAAGTCTTTGTGTAACCCCTCGACAGGCCTGAAAAATATTTCTTTTTACATTTTCACAGATGAGACTCATCACAATTGCTATCATGTTCCCCTAAAATTAAATAATGGAAAAAAGTAAAGGGAATGTGCTTGAAAATTAATTTATATGTGTTTATAGTCTGGTTGTGCTCAGATGTAGCAGGAGAAAAGGTCCCTTTAGCCTGACGCTGGTCTGATACGGAGGTCTATATCTCATAGATGTCTCTGTGGCGCCAGTCTCAAATGCCTTCAGCATGCCACAGCTCTCCAAGCCTTGGTAGCAGGCAGAAGCTAAGGACAGCCTAGTACTTAGTACTTTTCTGCCTTTTTTTTGGTTTTTGTAATGGTTTCCAGCCTAACCCCTTTGCTTTGCTGAGAGATCCACTTGCTTTGCATTTTTAAGCATCTCAGAATGAAGCCTAACTGGCACAAGGGCCCCCTATTTTCTTCAAAACAATAGATTCAAATAAATTAGAGTTGCAAACAAACCCATCAGGGTGTCAGGGATCCCAGATGAATTTGGACATCCCAGAAGCTGGAATGTGTTTCCTTGACACGTTTCAAGAACAAGGGGAAGGCTTATAACATGGCATGCCAAAGGGCGGCGGGGGGGAGGTTGCATAGCACATTCCCTGGCACACAACAGAGCGTGGCAACTGCAAAAATAACCTCCTCACTGTGGCAGGGAGAAAAAATTAATAAAGATGCAGTGATAGGTAAAAGACCAAGACCCTTCCCTCTCATTCTGTAGCATGTGTGAACCATTCATTTTAATCTTCCCATCGTTCCAGCAAATTTTAGTTAATTCTAATCAGATTTTTTCCTCATGTGTGAAAATTTCTAGCTCCTTTTCCCTATTGCCTGGCCTCAAGCCTACATAAACAAACATCTGTGTGTATATATATGTGAATATATAAATATATATATATACAGACATATATATATATGTATGCATGCACTTACAGAAAAGCATATTTCTTTGTGCTCTAATGTTAGCGCATATGTAGTGTTGTGGGCCTGACGTACATTTTGTGTGGCTGGACTGTTGCTGCTATATCTTCATCTTTTCCTTTTCTGTATGAAGTTAAACAATTGCTTCTGAGACTAGACAGCCCTCTGTCCTTAACAGTCCTCAAACCAGCCCAGCCTCCTTATCACCTCCCTAGTTTTGTGTTAATTGTTCTTATTTGCTAGGTAAATGCTTATAAGTTATGGCAAAAGTGGGCACAAATTCTGCTTTCCTTTTTCTCATTGCAGTCAGATCCTCACAGCCTTCTGAGGTGTCAAGGTGTGCAAGAGGTCATTTTGTCCTGCGTAGTGCTGGGTAAATTAAGTCATTTTCATTTGTGCTTTAGTGAAGGGTGGCAGTATCCATCCAAGATTTTTACACAGTTTGCAGGATCAGAGACAAGGCTTAAATAAAAGCACAGTATGGGTATCACTTGATTGCTCTTCCAGTCCTAGAAAATCTCTTCGGGAGGGAAAATAGTCTTAAAAGACAGTGCTAGGATGTCTGCCTCTGAGAACAGATAATCATCTATGTATGACAGCTTCTGTTCCTGGATCACAAACACAGCCCTTTGGTTTACTTTTGGATGCAAATCATGCAGAAGTCAACACAAGAAGCTGCGTAACAGTGCAAAATTCACTTATTAAAGAAGAGCTCTGTTCATTGAACCAGACAAAAAAAGTTTTAAAAAAAGTTAGTCTTCTTGTTTATCATCACTGTTTTGCTCTGCTGTTTTACTTTTCTCACTCAATGCGTTGTTGTCCCACTCTCTTGTCACTGTAGATCAGAGCTCCCGCCTGCTGATCATGGGACTTCCGTGTGCAGATTGAAGCATCTCGTCTTTTTTTTGGTGCCTGCTCACTCTGTGGAAGAACAGAGCTTAGCTCTTGTACTGAAGCTGCTGACTGGTGAGTCAGGCTTGGGAAGAAGCTCTTAGAAGTGGAGTCCTGACCTATGTAAAATATCAATACATGACCGTGACTGTGAAAAAAGCCACTGCTGGAAGCTTCATCCCTGGGCAAACTGGCAGAGACTGGGGAGAAAAAGAGGGCCAAAGAGGTTGGGAGAAGCAAACCTCGAGGTTTTAGTGCTTTTACAGATGTGATCCAGAGGTCCTCTCCTTGCAGCCTCAGTAATAGATAAGACCTTGACAATTGTTTTAGGTTTTATAGTGCTCCCTGTTTGGGAAGCGCACACTTCTTTTATTGAAGATGAGTGATACTAGGAAAGGTTTTCTGAAAGGGCTGACAGTGTCTGCTGATGTTAACTGAATCTCTTGCCTTTAGGACAGTGAGGTTGGGGATGTGTGTGTGTGTGTGTGTGTGTGTTAGTGGTGGCAGCTTGACATTAAAACCCAGCTGTGTGCCTGTGCAACCACTTTAATCTCCAAGCTTGGTTTGACACAGAGTCCTGCTCTCTGTCTGTGCTAGGGAGACAGTGAATACCAGCAAGGGGGAAAGCAAAATGCTGGACACTGAAATCTGCTCAGCCACCACATTTTCCTAGCCCTGAGTACTGCAGCCACTGGTGTAGGGGCAGTGGACCACTTTCCAGAGCAGTTCCTCTTCTCTCCTCTGCACGTGCTCTCCATGGTCACCTGCCAAGCCAGGAGATGGAGAAGGAGATGATTTTCTTGTGAGACACTAGAGTAATGCAATACGTTCAGTTGAGTCTGACCGCTCACCACTGAGGGCGTCTGTCTTTCTCAGAACTGTCAGCAGAAAGCAAGAGTGTTATATTCAGTTTACCGGCAGTGGGCCCGTAGTCTCAATTATCCAATGTTTTTGGCGGAGTTGTGCCAATATTGTGTGTCCCAGTTTGCATGGGCGTGACCAACCTTCCTATCTATGCTGCCCTGGGATTTTGACTCTGGTTTTGCTTTCAAATTTGGGTTCATTTTAGGCCATCACGCACAAGAAAGATGACAGCTGCATCAGTGCCAGTCATTAAAGTCTGAGAAGTTGAATAGTTTGTTGATGTCAGCAGGGTTATTTTCTATTTTTCAACAACGTGAAAGAAAAGTCAGATCAATTATGCATCTCACTCCTACACTACTAATGGATGGACAGACAAGGGTTTGTTTCAGCTGACATCTAGTATGCTAAATAAAGAGATTATTCCCCTCAGTTTGCTTCCTTCATGTAATGAATAATAAGTAGATGAATCAGTGAGGTAAAATGTGTGACAGATAACAAACAGGTTACAAACTTTGCAATTTTGAGTGGATGTCCTGACATGGGGGAGTAGGCATGTGCGGGTGTGCAGACTTGCAGTCACCTCTGATTTAAATAAGCTGTACTTCCAACTGATTTCCTAGATGTTCTTAAGGTTGTAGGATCTTTTCAGGGCCCAAAAATCCTTGGATAAAGTCTCTTAATAAGCTTTAAAACTGAATTTAGCATATTTAATTTTTTCAAGGAACAAGACTTTATTATGAATTCCAATATTTGTATTTAACTCCTTAGCTCCTGAGCATTGCTTTGGCTTGCAGGGAACCATTCTCAGGTAGCGCAGAAGACAGGCAAGTGTCGTGCAAACCAGCCTCTCGGTCAGTGGCTGTAACACCAAGGCAACAGCGGCGGCGAGTCTGCTTCATTGCAAATTAATAATGCACTCATATTTAATAAGGCACCTGGCCCTTTATTTGCACCATCAGTGGTGGGGAGGAAAGGTAAGGAATTTTTTTTTCTTGTGTAGTCCATGATGTTGTGATACGGATTCTTGGGCATGGATTAGCAAAGCCCATTTGTTTGTTTGTTTGTAAATGGCACCTTCTCGAAGCACTAGCAGATTGATTCTGACAAGTGCTAGATCTTCTCTTCCATTTTCTTGTTCTCTTAAATTGTTCTCTGGTAGGATGGTAAACAACTCTGGCAATTAGTCCCTCCACTGACTCTGTTTAGGGATATATAAAATAATAATAAAAAGCACAGTAATATCATGAAAAATAATCACCTTATATGCAATATCTCTTTTTTTCTACTAACCTGAAAAAGAATATAATAATAGCTAACAGTTACAGGATATAATTTTTTACTTAAGTTTATGGATTTCAAAGGAAACTTTTTAAAAAAAAAAATAAATAGTGTCCATCAGTAACTGCTGTCTTTAAAAATATATATTTGCTTGATAGCAAAACAGAGTGCTAAACATTTTTAAGTTTCCAATTTCTCTGTGCTGGCCAGGTAATATTAAAGCTAGCTTCCTGTATTCATAAGATTTAATTTAATGCAGCCATTGCTTCTGGTGTTCACTTTCTGTGAATAACTCCTAAAGGATACACAATAATGACACAGCAAAAGTAATACTTGCAGCAAAGGACGGGCTTAGAGAATCTAAGAAATTTAAATTGGGAATGCTTTGAATTCTGGAAATATTACCAAGGCTGGCTTAAATCTTTATTTTATCACAATCATGTCACAACGTGTTATGATATATTTGTGTTATTTTTCATGTGGTAAATTGGAACTGTCCTATGTATGAAAGGATACTGTCCATCAAAACAAAATTTATGGAATTATTATATATTATTCTCTTATTTTCTGTTTGTATTTTATTTATAAATGTTCACTTGTTTTGAGGGATCAAAAATATAGCAAAAGTTCATGACAGCTATAGTGAAGTTATTAATGCTGTTAATGAAGTTATACGGAATAATTTTTTATTACTGATTAGCTGAAAAAGGTACTAAGAGGAAAAATAAGTACCAGTGTTCTGAAAAAAATACACAGAGCTTACAAGCTGACTATTTTTGCAGTGCCACTAGACTTCTGAATTTATTTTTAATACCTTACCTCTTTTCAACATTTTTGTTCCTATTAGGTCAGTAGAGGGGAACGTCTAGTTTAACAAGTTGATCCAACTGTCAAAGTACCTGGCAGTAGTTATCCTTCACATCATGGCTGTGTTTGGCATTGAGCAGGGGTAGTATTCTCAGTTTGTGGTCCATGTCTTGGGCACCTCGTCCTCAGCTAGCATTGACTTAGAACATTTGAGATCAGCTTTGCCTTTTTTGCTGAGTCCAACCAAGGGGAAGCCTGGAGGAGCTCTTCCTCACATACTGGTTTCTTGGGTTAGATTGAATTTCCTTAACATCGAGTACCTTTTAGGCTGCCCAAAGGCTTCCAAGGTAATCACAAGACATTGGCTGATGTGACACAGAGCATAGAGAAGACCCTTGCTTTCCTGAATCAGCAGGTGGAGGAGGTACAGGGTACACTATCTATGCACTGTGTTTAGAAGATAGCTCTGCTTTTGGTCTAAGTGCAGTCTGTTGGACAGTGCTCTCTAGGATGACAGTGCTATCACTTTTTTACTTTGGTATGAAGCTGCCCAGAGACAGCAAATTGTTACCAAAATCTTCTGGTGTATTTTTTAGGCAGGGGAAAAAAAAGGAAAAAAACAACCCAGAGATATGTTTAGACATAGTTTGTGGTGAGTACTCTTCATATTGATTATTTATGATTCCACCACTATGTGTCGATCCACTTTGCTGTTTAGTTGAATAGGGTCTCATCATGTCTTATTTATTTAACTTGGTGTGCTTTACTTACTGCGTTCTCTTAACCTGCGAACTTCACAAATATTTATAAAGGAGACGTGGTTGTGTTGTTTTAGCAACAGTATTCTAAAGACAAGAGATAAAAACAGATGTGCATATTGAGATATCTTTTATTTAATTAGCTGGCATAATTGGGAAACGTAGACAAATTTTCAGGCACACCAGCCCTCCTCAGGTCTGAAACAGAATTAGCAGACTTCAGAGCTAAACACAAAATGAAAGCAATTGCTCAGATATATATCAGTTAAACTACCTCTGAAAGAAAAGGTAGTATGTATGGAGTACAGGGAGTTTTTAAGGCAGTTATGTCTCTAAGGGAAAGAAAGAAAGAAAAAAAAAATATAGCCTGTGGAGGTTAGTGGAGGTGAAAGGAAATTATATTGTGCCATTAAATCAATATGTCTGTTGAATCCCTGTTTTTCAGTGACCAGCACAGTTTAAAATGTTAGCTCCAGGCTTGTCGTTGGAAGGCATTTTGGAGAACTTCTTTAAAGATCAGGACCAAGAGATCAGAGGTGGCATGGTTGTGAAGAGTGTTCTTTGTATAAAATGGGGATGTTATGCTTGTGTCAAGAGTTTATCACAGAGCTGAATCTGAGAAATATTTCATTCAGCAGTTCTAGACTTTTGAGGGTGTCATGCTGAGTCCCACGGGATGAACTTGTGAGATTGGAAAGGATCTTTTAGGTCAGATGTATGTTTGCTTTTGTCTGCGCTACAGCAGATGCTGTAATATATCTTGTTAAATGGGATTTACTCTGGCTAAGTCTATTGACATCTTCCTTTCATCTGTGAGATAGCTGTACCTAAGTGCTACTGCTGGTGTGTTCAAATCCAGAAGTCTATACCTAGTTTTTATTGACTTGTCTCTGAAATTCCCATATATTCTTCTCAAAACCTGAGTTGATCTACTACAGTGTGACAGTACATCACAAGTGGGCAGGAAAGTACTAGAGCGCACACCACTGCCTCAGATGTGAAATGTCCTGACATGCTCTCCCCACTCTGGAAATAATGTTTTGATAAGAATAAGGACTTCTCAGCCTCCTGAAACCATCTTGCAGTTGCAGCCATATGTGACAAACCTGGCATTTCCTCGTTCGGCTAGGTTCCCCACTTGCCTTGCGTGCATTTCCCTTGCCTCTCACTAATCTTAGCTCCTTAAGCCTGGAGAAATGCCAATAAATGGCACCTTCTTGCTGCTCGGGTGAGTGCTGGGCTCTTCTCCCTTCCAGAAGCCCCATTGCTATGGTGGCAGCTCTGTTGTCACCACACCTTTTCTGGCCCCATACATGCAATGAACAGTGGGAGAAACTAAGCCACGGCACCCTATGCCTGTGACATCAGATGAATGACCTCAGGCTTATGAAATTATGGTTGGGTACCAGTTAGTGGAAGATCTGGATACCTTTTCCTCACCAGCACTCCTTCAGGAGTGAGCTGTCAGGAAGGTGGGATGACAATTCCCTTATTTCTTCTTTTCATCTCCCTAGGAATCTTCTTGCCCTGTACTACTATTCAAGAAGGTGTGCTCACCTTAAACCAACATCTTCTCTTTGACAGCAGCCTTCTCTTTGACAGCGGCCAAAGTGGGGTGTTTCAGAGGGATGCATAAAACTCTGAGGGTAGATATTTCGGTGCGGTTCTGTTGCTGCTGTGTGGGACAGGTGCTATACTGAGACAACAGCCAAGGAACAGTGGTAGGGAATTTCCCCAAGCAATGGTGAAATGAGACTACTGAAGTAATTAAAAGGTTGTTTTACTACTTTGGTGACCCCTAGAGAGTCTATTGCCATTTTCACATTAAATAAGGCACAATTAGGTCTGACATATTGTCTTTCTTTTGAGCTCCTACATGAGCTGATAACAGGAAACGAATTAATCCCAGTTGGATCCAGTTTAATTAAATCATCTCAAAGGTGTTGTGTTGCTTTGTATGTTATTATTTTTATTTATTGCAAAAGTATACTATTCTTTGTCTGCCTTTTGCCAGAAATAGGATTATTTAGTCAAAGTTTATATTCCTAAATAAATACAGTGATACTTTAATTAAACACTATTACTGTGTACAGGCAGTATAACTGAGGGTGACAGAGATACTTCCACACTAGATTTGCAAACATTTCAATCAAACTATTATTGTTCTCTTCCTTTTGAAACCGAGCTTGTGGTAAGAATGCTACACATGAAGCATTTCCTGTTCCTTTATTTAGGATTTTTTGCGAGCATACCTGATTATTATTCTATTACTACACAACTACTGTTATAATCTATTGTTTAATAAGTTAGATTGAAAGTACAAAATTATTTTATTGAAATATTTTAGAAAATTTTGCAAGGATGGAAACCTTAATAATGAACTAATCACTTTGGCACAGTCATATGGGTTAATAATTCAACAATGCATTAGTTATGCCAACATTAAAAGAAATCCTTTTCTTTCATGTAGCAGAAAAGGCACACTCTGGCCAACTTGGTACCTTTATATTTACTCATGTCTCAGTATTTATATGATTCTTACAGTGCTTGTGGTTACTGTAGTGCCTTATATGGTTACTGTAGTGCCTTTCACAGAATCACAGAATCACAGATGACATCTGGAGATCATCTAGTCCAACCCCCCTGCCAGAGCAGGTTCACCTACAGCAGGTTGCACAGGATGGTGTCCAGGCTGGTTTGGAATGTCTCCAGAGTCGGAGACTCCACCACCTCTCTGGGCAGCCTGTTCCAGCGCTCTGCCACCCGCAAAGTAAACAAGTTCCTCCTCATGTTTAGATGGAACTTCCTACGTTCCTCTTGTCCTATCACTGGGCACCACTGCAAAAAGACTGGTCCCATCCTCCCGGCACCCTCCCTTCACGTATTTATAAGCATTGATGAGATCCCCTCTCAGTCTTCTCTTCTCCAGACTAAAAAGACCCAAGTCCCTCAGCCTTTCCTCATAAAAAAGATGTTCCAGTCCCCTAATCACCTTCGTAGCCCTCTGCTGTACCCTCTCCAGCAGCTCCCTGTCCTTCTGGAACTGGGGAGCCCAGAACTGGACACAGTACTCCAGGTGCGGCCTCACCAGGGCAGAGTAGAGGGGGAGGATGACCTCCCGCAACGTGCTTGCCACACACCTCTTGATACACCCCCAGATGCTATTGGCCTTCTTGGCCACAAAGGCACCTTGCTGCCTCATGGTCAGCTTCTTGTCCACCAGGACTCCCAGGTCCCTTTCCACAGAGCTGCTTTCCAGCAGGTCAGCCCCTAACCTGTACTGGTGCATGGGGTTATTCCTCCCCAAGTGCAGTACCTTACACTTGCCTTTGTTGAACTTCATGAGGTTTCTCTCTGCCCAATTCTCCAGCCTGTCCAGGTCACACTGAATGGCAGCACAGCCTTCCGGTGTGTCAGCCACCCCTCCCAGTTTTGTGTCATCAGCGCTCTACCCCTTCATCCAGGTCATTGATGAATATATTGAACAGGACTGGACCCAGTACTGACCCCTGGGGAGCACTGCCACGATTGAGAGACGGGACGCAGCTTGATGCAAGCTAAATGTCGAGTTTATTAGGACTATCCACAAATATTTATACAGATCAGAAGGCAACGTATTTCAAATCGATTGGTGCCTTCGACACATATTACAAACTGATTGGTTCATACTCATCTCCTGTGTTAACTGCTAATTGGTTGCCACTACACCTTTGAGTGTCTTGAAATTAAGACTGCATGTTACTTTGAGAAAACTCTAGTCTTTTTGTTTCCACTGAAAAGTGAAAAGTGACAAACTTGTATTTCTGAGGTGGCCCAGCCCCTGCCAGTGGGTTCTTACCAGATCTACCGATCTTGATCTGTGGCTTTGTACCACTCTTGATGCTACAGGACAAACAAGTTGAAACAGCTTTTTATTTTATTTAACCCTACTTACATGTTGGACATGCACAGCAGGTGTCCTTACTGTGTGTATCAGGTAAGTTACTCGCTTGCTGTTCAAGGCGGTGACAGAACTTCACCAGCTCTGAAGGCACAAGGTTCCCTCCTCAGGCTGATGAAGCTGCAAAGAGCACTGCTGTACGCTAAGGGCTATTCCTGTACCTTGGTTTTGGAGAGGTACATAAGCAGCTTCCTTAATTCTGCTTGCAGAGTTTTCCCAGGGGCTGGTGAAACTCTGTAGTCTGCCTTGCCTCACTCAGACTTGGAGCTACACAAGGGCTATGACACTGAAGCTCAGTCCAGTTCATTTTCTTTCAGTTTTCTTAAATCATAGTACTTCACAACTAAATGTGGTTTGGAAGTGTAAAAAAAGGTGAGGCTGGATTATTAAAACAAGTCCAAACATATATGCTAGAAAAGTGTTTGGCTCCGTATTAAAGTTCTAAGGTTTATGTTGTTTATCCTATTTTCCAAAAATATTATTTGAACTCAGTAACAAAATTGAAAAATCTTATTTCTAAACACAAAATTACCAACCATAGTACATTCAAAACAATGATTTTTATTTTTTTTTTTTTATTTTTCTCCCCTCACTTATCCTGTTTGGAAAATATTATTTGGAATTTAGTTAAATTCATGCAGCATTTTTGTCTGCTCAAATCCACATAATTTGGAAGGTTTTATTTGCCAGAAATACTTCACTCAGCTCAAATTGCATGAATCTGGATAACCTTTTTCTTTGGCCCAGTCTGAACCCAGTAAGTGAATTACTTTGCTTCTTTCGTACCAGTGACGAAAAAAGTGATAGTAATAATGCATACCTCTGTGATTGGATGGCAACCTCTGTGATTTTTACAGCCAGTGTACCACCTTTTTCTGAAGCTGTCATCTGGATGCAAGCGATCTCTAGATCCTTTTGTGCTGTTTCTTTCAAGCTGTTCAGTAGATCCGTCGTAGCCCTGTGCTTTCTGTTTTGTTACGGTCCCATTAGAGTAACTTAATAAATTCTCTCTTCCTGCACAAAACCAGATAATGCTTAACTTTTAGATGTTGCAACCAACTTACACATTTTCTCCTGGATTTGAATTTCTTTTTTTTTCTTTTTTCTGAATTTGACAGATTTTCAGCTCCAGTAGGAGGTAAGTATTTAATGAGAGCAATATAGCTCGTACAGCTCAATATTTATTTTTCTGCAGTTTCCTACCTCTTTGTCCTCCATTCTGATTTTCTGTCTCAAATATTACGTCACTTTCACAATTTCTTTGTACGGTATTCTATCCACCCCTTTGTTCTCCAGCATTTCTAGGAATTCATGGCATCTTCTTAATTGACCTGTCATTTAGGGACTGTATCTGTAACTCTTGGGTGGACACTTGGTAACCATTCTGAATTCTGATGAACAAAGCAGTAAATTTCAAATCTGCAAAGCTTTGGAGACAACGAGGTGTCTGCAGGCAAGATGCAATTATTCAGACTTGTTACTAAGCTGTCCTCGCTCACCAAATGTACATAGGGAACTATGTAGTTCGAGTATGAGTTTAATTTGGCCAGCTCGGTCTGCTACATCAATGCTAGAGCTAAATTAATCTTTTCACATAGGCAGCTACAATTTGAGATAAATTCAAATTGTATTAGTCAAGGGCAAGTTACCATCATATAATCCTGGCCTACCTCATTGCTTAATTCGTTTTATAAATTTTTTTTTACAAAATGAATACAATGCTATTGCTAGTCCTTTTCACTCTCATGAAGTCATAATCCAAGTCTATCTTTCATGAGAACAACAGTCTCTTTTCCTTCCTTCTTCTCACGCATACTTCTTCAACTCAAAGCTTATAAGCAGATCATTCTAAATGATTATGGACTTTAGAAGCAGATATGTATGTGGGTGTAATTGCTTCTCAGAAGCTCAGATAACGCTGTTTACTAACAACATTTGTGTCATTTCTACTAGGTACACATCTGTGACAAATTTTCTGCCAAACTTACATTATTTTCATCTTAATGTTGCCTACAGCATCCACAGCTATAGTATCCCTTGCCTGACCAAAGGTTTCGATAGTAGAGCTGAAAGAGTTAACACGTTAGGTTGCAGGTCCCGTGAATTTACTAAAAGCAAAGCTGGATGAAGAATCAAGATCATTTCCCTGACATTCCTCCTTCATAGTCATTGCACGTGATCTGTTAATAATAACCTTTGGTGGAGCTCTACAAGAATACTCATTATTTGTCCTTCTCTCTACCCTCAACAAGAATATGGTAATATTTGTGCAAAGAGCAACCTGCACAAGGTCAGGGGAGGCACAGCTTGTTACCCCTTGGAGACTCTCAAGAAACAGTTTGCTTGCTAGTGTTCCAGTATTCCCATTTAAAGGATCATCACAACACTATGAGGACTGCCTTGCTGTTAAACAAGTACCTAGGAGTTATGCTTAACTCAGGTCAAGCTCAGATGGATGCAAATAGGAGTTTATTTACAATGTCCAGAATAGACAGCATCATTTAAAATATTGACAAAAGATGCATATGGAGTAAAAAGGAAGCTGTTATGTTAATCTGTTCAAACTAAAATCAAACAAAAAAGTTCCCTTCTATATTAGCCAAACTTCACACTGCTTTTTGACTCAAATGCTCAGGAAGGCATTATTTTCCTGTGTGCTCATGAGTACCAGTGGATGCAGGACCTTCCAAGCCAATTGCATTAGACTTTGTATCTAGTTCCTTGGAATCTCTTGGGTTTCCACTTACATTCAAATCTGCCTCTCCTTTCCTTTCCCATTAAGTATACACTAACCCAATAAAGAAAGAATCTAGCCCTTTCTTCCAGGAAACAATTACTGGACTTCTACCCACTTTGGAAAGACCAATATAACTTTTTACAGTTCAGGTGTTATCTCCTAAACATGACTGCCTCTATTAAGCTCATTAGGGGCATAATACCTTCCCCTGGATCCCCACTCTCACAGGCTCTCAAGCAAGTACATTTCAGGCCATTGACCACTGCATTTTATTATCAACTACTAAATGGACAGACATACTCCAGGCAAACAATACCCATTAAATAAGCACATGCCTTCCATTACTGGTTGTTGATTTAGAACGGATACTGTTAATCAACCGTTTTAGAATGACAGTCAGTGGGTTTCAGACAAACTTACAGCTGAGGGAAACCATAACTGAGGCTTTCATGCAGAAGGAGTTATAGTGCCAAAAGACAACTGTTGAGAGAACTTTGGTGGTCTTAAATTGCTCTGTCTTCCCTTCGTTAGGAGATTGGTCAAGATAAAGAATTGGAGCGTCGCAGCAACCTTGTCAGATTTTACACAGTTGTAGAGATTATTTATGCAACACCCTATTTGACAGTTGGGGCAGAAATGTCTGCAACTTCAGGGTCCCCTTCACTCCACAAAAGTGGTATCATATTGACTCACAAAAACATAAACAAAAATGAAAAAGATCATTCCAGCAAAGCATGTTCTTGAAAAAGTCAACAAAGTGAAACACCAGTCCCATTTCATTCCAAACCTTGAAAGAATTCCAGGCTTTCCGCTTTGTGAATTGAAGTCTTGGTTCTGGCTGTGACTCTGCTCATGTCTGTTTTGTAGAAAAATGCCACTAGCAGAAGATGATTTCACTGTAATTCCTAAATCAAAACAAACTGGGAAACACACTGCTGTTTGTGTCAATGTCTAACACTATACAGCATGTGTGAGTGCACGACATTATTTTGCATGCTGGCACTTGCAAGGGATCAGACTACAGAACAATTACCTTTACTATCAAATTGTGCCTTCTCTTATAGTGTCTTCAGTTTTAATGAAGATCAACTGTGATAAAGCTACATGGACTAATGGAAGTACCAGAGAGAAATCGCTTTTTGAAAACAAAAAGCTTTTTAAAAAGTCACAAAAGGACTGGGGGAACTATCAGTGCATTTTCTAACCTAACATTTTGGCATTCCTCGGTGGAACCCTCTGCTATCGGCAGGGAATGAAAAATTGCAGTTGACATCTACACCTGGCATTTGTCTCCATTAATGGTTAATGCAGGGACTGTGTTCTCTTGGCTTAGTCTCCACCTGTCAGCTACTCTTTAGGAGAAAAGAGAGCAGGGAGAAACCAAATAGATTTGAGCTTCCTTATTTTAAACCAGGTTTCCAGTGAAATCTATAGGCAAGGGCCAAATCCGCATCCTTAAGGAAACAATTACATTGTGGCCCTGCTTGATTCATTTCCTTCAGATCTGCTCTTCAATCCACTCGTCTATTATGGAAATTTCCTGCCTGTCTTTTCATATCAGTAGCTAGAAATGAATTTTTAAATTTGGCCCATCCTTCAAAGATTATGGAAAGCCTGTGTCATAGGTGTGTTTTGAAATAGGGAACGTACTTCTATGTCTCTGACACAGAAAGTAAAACGCTGCTGAAAGCCGGAGCCTGAAGAGTGCTTCTATTTACTACGGGAACAACAGCTCCTTAGTGGAGACTTAATGAAGCAGTAAAGCTGGAAGGTGGTTCCTCTGCATGTTGTTTCACCCTCAGAGGAAGTCCCACAGGCTGCTGGCAGTGGGCCTGGTGTGGATGCAATTGGTCTCAGATTCCCCGTTTCCTCCTAACCCAGAGATGCTCTATTATATCCTCAGAGATCACCCGCAGCATCATCATGTTCAAGAGCTTTGTCCTGAAAGCTGGGGTCTTTTTTTCTTGGGTTAAGCAGGAATGACTGCAACTTAAGAAGGCAAAGCAAAAGCATCACTCCAGCTAGCTCTTAAACACGTTGATGTTAGAGGTTATCCATATCATCTTTTTGGCATGTTAGGTGCACAGACTCTAAGTCTACTTATTGTAGCTCCCAGGAGTACTCCTCAGCTTCTAGATTTCGATGCACGCTACAGCAGTAACCCAGTTCTGTAGTTTTTTTGGGCAATCATCCCCACCATAAAATGGAAACCTGGGCCCATTTCTTCCAAGAGAGCTTGGGCATGGTCTGGTCTTCTTCCATGGCTGAGACTTATGATTGTCCAATGAAAGGTGATAGTTTGCTTTTCCACTGTGGCAAGTTAAAATATCTTTGAAAGACAGCAGGGAATGCAATAAAAGAAATAACAAGTATAAAGTCTGGGCCAACACTATTGCTGAGTAGAAAGGCCAGAGAGTTGTTATAGCAACAGATGAAGGAGATCTTTTTTAACAAGTGCAAGCACCTGAACCTTAGAAAGCTAATGTAGCTGTAACTGTGAGAAGTCTAAATGGTACCTTTCAGGCTTACGTGTCTTTGCTGTGCTTGCACTTCAAGCTGTCCAAAGCTGAGTTGCCTGTATTACTGTTGTCATGGGCCCAAGCTTTTAAGACCTGTTGAGGAGCCAAGCATACATCAGCCCGGCCCATGGACTGCTTTAATCGGGATGTGCAGCTCTTGGATCTGAGTTGTTTGCACAATGCTCTGGAGCATGTGCGGACCAAGCTTGTGTCTGCCCACGTGGTACTGTGCAGGCATGACCTGACTGAATTTACTTTGGGGAAATATCTCCCTCTGATTTTGCTGTCATTAGCAACACTCTACAGATGAGAGTGATCTAAAGCGGAGTGGCAGGTGCTATTTGTCACCATGCCATCTCTCACCCGGCACGGGGCAAGTCTAGCCCACTCAGTAATAACTAAACATAAGCCCCCTGAGCGTGGATTTGCACTAGCATTCCTGCCCCCGGTAACGCTAAAATAGTAGCTATTACAAGAGTAGGAGTTTTTCTAGCGCACACAAAACCAGGGGAAGGGATTAGAAACAGCTACAAACAAGGCATAGATGAATACATGTACCACTAGAAGCCAATCAGTTATTTGACCTCAGGTTCATATTTCTGTAAACATGTATCTTGGCAACGTATCATTCAGTTTCTCAGTACGATGCAATGCAAGCCCTTTCTCATTTATCTCAGCTGTCTTGTTGTGTTATGTTACAAATGATTACTGTTAATTCTGTGTTTAATTGCGCTTAGCATAATTTATTTGCTATCCAGTGATTTTAACTGTTGGACATAACAAAATATGGTTGTTTTCTCTTCTGCTTCCTTCTGCTTCTCATTTGTGGATGCTGAAAGCAGCTGGACCTGTTCCATGCGAATGGAAATAATTATGGACATGTACCACAAATTCATTAATCTCAAGAAGGAGTCTTGTGTGGAGCTATTCTTGGAGTATTCTTCATGAATTGTCTTCCTCTTTCCTGCCCGTCCAAAATTACTTCCTTTTAATTTTCCATCACAAACCTGTTTTCTGTGAACCTACCTCCTTCCTCTTACTAATGGGGGTTGGAAGCAAAATGCGTTTCAACAAAAATTGACAATAATGGTGTGTTTCTTAAACCATCGTGCCTGTCCCAGATGTTCTGGAGGAAAGGAAAGCTCTGAGTCTTTCAAGTGCGATTGGAGCACTGGTAACATTTTGCACAAAGGGAGCCCAAAAGAGAGTAATTTTGTTCTGCATCATTGCCCTTTACTTTATAAATACATTTATCCTGCATTCCACACGCAGAGCAGTCAGGACCTATGTATTTTATTTTGTGAAGTTTAATAATCTGAAAATAATCCATGTTTCTTCTGCTATACTCACTCTCATTTTCCTCTTGGTTTTGCTTTTTAATCCCCGTGAGCAATTCGTCAATCCTTTAAACAGACTATCAGTAAACCTTGCTCCATTGGTGCCTAAAGGTACTGCTTGCCCTTAAAGTCACTGTCCAATGTAGGACAGTCTGTTCAAGTCTTATTCTCCAAGGCTCACGAAGTGCTTGAGCAGGAGGAGTCCACACGTAAAACCAAGCACAAACCAGTGTGCTAAAGTCAGGCAGTGACTGTGAAGTGTGCCATGATGGCTTTCAAAGAGGATAGCAACTACACGGCCATCATGGCAACAGATGTGTACATATTTCATTACATACACATTAGTGTACATATTTCAAGAGGCTGGTAATCCATGCCCTTTCAAGTCTGAGCACGGGGACTTGTGTGCATAACCCTATGGTACAGTTAATGAACTTCCCAAGATATGCTGATGAAAATTGCTCCTCTGTCTCAAAATCAAAGCTGATAAGGCCGATTTCCTTTTAAATATAGCTGGGTTTGATCATATCAGGGACTATTTCCAGCTTATCCATATTCAATTTGTGTTACTTCTATTTCTTATTTATTACAAATACATTTGTCTATGTGAAAAACGAGGCCAGCATTTGATCAGTGCTTAACGGAAGCCTTTGAGGATCCCTCAGCTATTGTTCACTGTTATCTGCCAACAGAACAATGACGAAGTAGAAAAGAGAGCATGCGTTGTAGCTAAAGTGATTAGTCTTCTAATGCTGGGGACGTAGAGAAGAACACAGTCAGCAGGTAAAATGCACCTCTGGGTAAATACATAAAGAGTGCAAGGCTAGTCTGAAATACAAAAACCATATAAAATCAGCAGTTTCTGCAGTTGTAGATTGTGTTTTTATGTATGTATAGTACTAATTTACCTTGGGGAAGAATTGCAGTGAGATTGCACAGAGATAGAGTGTCAGGAGAAGGAATGTAAGAAGGTTTGGTATGGTAAGTTATTACTGAATCTTTACACCAATTAGATTTTGCAAAGGTACACTTCAGGCAGTAATCGGAATTACGAGAGGTGAATGACAGTAGAAATTCAAGAATGTATTTAGCTTATAATGCAGTGTAGCTCCATCTGCACCACCAAAAAAATGCAGCCAACAAAAATGAAGTGAGTTAAGAGCTGAGTTATATCTGCTACTCAGCATTGAAGTGAGATTTTGTTTTATCTGAATTCTGAGTTCTTGCCCATTTTTCTATGAAGGGTTTGACAGTGGAACACAGAGCCTTCTGTTCACTTTTGTGAATGGGCTTCAGATTTACATGCTGAACCTCATTAGATTGTCAGTGCTTTCATGTGCATGCCTAGGAGCTGGATTTCATGATCCAGGAGGTCCATTCCAGGTCCATATGAGTCAAAAACCCCCCATAATACACTATCTGCATATGCAGGTTGATCTTCACATCTTCTGTTTCCCAGAGGATAATTCTTGTGTTCGCAAATGTCACTATAACTAGGGTTGGTCAGAAACTTCTCAATTTTATAATTATTATAAATTGCTGCTAAGAGTTGTTTTCAAAACCTCGCTGAATTTTTTTCCTGGAATACTCCAATATTAGTGTTATTGGTAAAGAATTATTAGCCCATAATGAAATTTCACTTGAAAAAGAGACAGGCACAATGGTAGATGTAGCATGGGAAATCGGCAGACTTTAACTAAGTTTAGTAAAAAGAAGCTTCACTCTCTATTCTATGTATTGCTAGTGCTTGGCCCAAGTACCTGCATACAGACTATTCTGAGCTGTGGATACACATAATGTTCATCCCTCTTAATGCCCTCCATGAAATCGAAAAGCTTTGCAAAGTCTTAGGTTCATATGAACTAAAAGCCCTCTGCAGCTTAAAAATACTTGAGGATGAAAAAATTCTTGTTGGGAAGAAAATTTCAGCTGCTCTTTCCTAACCTAAAATCCTACCACTGCTTGCAGCATGTCACTGCAACATTATTTTAAATTGAAAAACTTGTTTATGAATTGAGTAATTTTTCTTGCGTCATGGTCCTTAATACACCCCAGTTTTGGAACTGTGGAACTAGCTTACTCCACACCTTCAGAAACACATGCAAAAAATTTAAGGGCTGTGTTCTCAACACTTTGAAGTTTTCTGGTGTCTTTTATGAGTAGAGCTCACTGCAAGATCATAAATCAGTTTCATAGAAACATTTGAGTTCTTCATTCAACATTGTGTATTTTTGATGGAATCCAAAGAACAGATCTGGTTCATGGAGAACAGACTCGTGTTGACATTAATTTCTAAATCAAACCTAAGGATGGCAAACTGCATGTGTGTATAGGTTCAGACAAAGAATTAGGGCAATACTCTATCTTGTAGATGATCCCTGGCCAAATATAATTTCCTTTAAAATATCCTCTCTTCTTAACTGTGATACTTTTGGTTAGGTAATGTATTACAAGTGAGAAAAAAAATCAGTTACTTTGGTAGAGACACACATTAATTTAATTGCTGTTATTGCATATTCCTATATCAGCAAAGTACAATCTGCATTACTTTTCTAATGTTGTAACTTTTTCTAATATCTTTTCCAGTTCACTAACATTTTTCAAGGTGAAAATCTCAGCTGTTTTCGGTTATTGTCTCCCACCCAGGAAGGAGATTTAAGCTCAGCCATGTCAGCAGTTTGTTCTTGCTGGCATCAAGATTATATTTTCTTCCCCCCTCCCTGTGTATCCTAATGCTTCTTTCTGTTCCCTGCCACAACTCTGCTCATGAACCAGCCAAGCAAAATTAAAGCTTCCAGGCTTTCTAGCAACATGAGTCTCCTAGGCAAAGGAGACCGTGTATCAAAACAGTCCTCTGTTACCAGCAAAAATCTTCCTGTCTGATTATGGAGACCTTTGCACAAATTTGGTTATGGCAGCATTTTGCACTAAATCTGACACAGAATGAGAAAGCCATGTAAAAAAAAGTGTAACTGCTCATGCGACTGTAGCAAAATTCATTCTAGTTCTTCCCTGACTTTAGATTTTACGACTTGAGAGTGTAGAACTTCAAACTGTCCTAATTAGGATGCTAGGGGAAAGAATTTATTTAGATCTTCGTTAAGTATTCTGTAGAAGTGGTAAGTCCTACAAGAGTATCAGCTAGATCCGTGGACCTCTCTAGGGAAGGAGAGCTAAGGAAGCATAGCAATGTGTACAAATGCTGGACAAGAATAGTTATATCTAATGAAAATGCTGCTGTTGTGATAGGAACTGTTTTAATTTGGCTCCAGTTGCAGATTAAATTTCCTGTATTTGCCCTCTTTGTGGGTGTCTTCTGTGGAGTTCTAAATGTATAATTAATGCAGCATAGCAATGTGCACTAGCCATATTATTAAAATTTAGCATGGCATTAGCTTTCAAAAATGAGTAACAAGTTGAAGCTAAAGCAGTAAAAAAATGAGTTTTCTGTGAGGAGCTCATCATACAAAGCATTGAAATTTATCTCAATATTATTTTATTAGTGTTTTTTAATTGCTGTGGCAGATAAGCAGGACTGGCCATTATCTTTGCAGAACATTTGTACTAATAATGTCACGCAATTTGCAATGATTGCTATAGAATATTCTGTCCCCTTTAAGAGCTTAGTTTAAGCTGATATACAAAAGCCAGTCTTCTGCAGGGCAGAAGGTTCCCCATTCTCTTCCACTGGGCTCCCAAGTCACAGCCATTTTTCTCAATTGAGCCATAGTCTTCCCCTTAGCAATATGGCCAAAGGAAACATAAAATCCCTGCCTGAGTACACCAATAATAACAAGTTCTAAATGCATGCATTGTAGCCAGAAAATTAGTCACCTTTTTTGTTTTAAAGAAATCCTGCTGTTTATAGAATGTGAGACAAGATCATTTTGTAATCCAAAACTATGCTTTCAATTACTTTGGGTTTCAGTTTTTTTTCAATTACTTTTGGTTTGGTTTTGGTTTTTTTAGATACATAATATGAAGCCCAGCAATTTCTTTCAAAGTGCAGCTTTGATACTTTGCTTTTTAGTGGGATATTTGTTGCTATAATTCAGGGTGAAAAAAGAAAGAGTTCACATACCATATATTCTAGGTTACCTGTTATCTTAAAAAAAATATTAAAATGTCAAGTGCTAACACTGGATTTGAATTAGAAGTAGCAACATCTTTCTTGTAATGTTGCAGAACTCACCGAAGCCCTTTGTGTACTGTTCCTGGTTTGGAGTGATATCCAGATTTAAATATTTCAGGCAGGACTGATTTTTTTAGTGACTAAAATAACCAAATAATTATTTATGGATATCTTGTATCCTACATGATTCTGTAGTTTATCTGCGGGAGATCCCATCTCTGTATTCAGAACACACATAATGAAACAATGAAGAAATTCAGGGATTGTGGGAACACCACAAGAAATAATACCCCATTCAGCTTGTAATGAGATTTTTAAAGAACTGCTGAGAAGATTTCAAATATCTATATTGGCTGCAAACAAGTTTTTGTCCTTGAATTATCTTGACTTCGTTCAATTCAGGACAGTTCAATGTTTGCATTATAACCTCATAGCACTTGGAATCAGACAGAAAAGGGTCATTAAGATTCATTGCACTCTCTTTTCTTTGCTGGTCAAGGCAGTATTGTTCCTTAAATTATATTTTTCTGTTGTTTGCCTGCCCTAGATAAAGATTTATTAGGCTGATGTTAAAAAAGGAACAGCTACAGGAAACAAGCCACACAGCATGAAGATGAGAAGGCTTCTGATTTCGGAACCTGATAGATTTGGGTCCTGGTACTTGTGCCAAAATATGGCAGGGATTTCTTGAAGTGCATGGGGGTGACTTTTACCAATAAGTGTATAATTCTTACTAAGGACGTCCACTTGTGCCTTCCATGCATGAAAATATAAGTACCTTATGAGACAATCAAAATTTTGACCTTAAGAAGCTGCAGTTGTGCACTATAAGGAACGAACAATCTTTTGGGATGCTGATACAAAAGTGAGGGAATACTAGGTTGAACTCCTAGGTGCGTCTGTTCAGTTTTTTTCCTTTGAACTCTGAGTCTTAGACCCTCTTCAGACAGTTGAAAAAAATCCCAGAAATACTTCTCCTACTATTAAAAGTAACATAGATTGCAGTTTTTATATGGAAACTTTTAAGATTAACTTTTTGTTTGCTGAATAAAAGGAAGTGCTTTATCAGAGGGAGAAGTTAGGAATTGTACATCCAGCAACAGAATGCTGGAAAATTGGATGTATGCAACTGAAGATGCCATTACTTGTTAATTGTAGCGCAATTATTAACAAAATAATAAATATGAGGATAATTTAGCATTTACCAGAAATAAATAATACAATAAGTGGTTTGCTCAAATATTTATTTTAAAAAGCATTTGTACAGCTTTTTCAGGTCACAGTCTGGGGGGTCACAGAAATAATTTGCAGGCCAACGTGGACACGGCACAATTGAGAAAAAAAAAAAGAGATAACAAATGGGAGTTGCAGATTTTGGTGGTGCTAGATTGTTTACCACAAGGTACAACTCAAACAGGTTGGATAGTTGCTAGTAAGAGTGTCTTTACCAAAAATTTCCTTCTTTCAGTGTGTTTTTTAATATTATTGTGTTAAATTGTAGTAGCTGGTTTTGAAATATTAGAAACCCTCTCCACACTGTCCTCCAAACTTTAAAGCCAGAGGTCCTTCAATGAAATGTTTACTATTGGCATCTCCTTTCACCTGAGTATGTTACTTTACAGTCTCATCCTGTCTTCAAAAACGTTTTCTCCTTGATTTGTCCATCCTTTTTCTTCCTCTCCTGTTAATCAAGTGCCCCTGTAGATCTTCATGGTCATATTTTAGTCCTTTGATAAGCACTAGAAAAAGGAAGAGGCTTAAAATACTATGTAAAGCATCACTGATGGCACGTGAGGTAGTGCTCCGAAATGAGCAGAGCTGCCCATGGTTGAGAGCTATGGTCTCTCATTAAAACCTCAGGGAAAACTCTCCATAGCTGAAATCCATCTTTGCAACCAGAGCAGTTACTGACAGCAGACTGCAGCGTAGTGGGTTATCGTGCTTCAAGGTACTCTATGCCAACTATGCTGAAGTAACTGTCCTTGTGCTTACACAGAGCATATGCGAGGTAGTGCTACTTATTTTAAGCTTTTATCATCTGGAGATTCCTGGGTGCATGTTTGCTGAGTTGCTTTGTTTTACTTTTTCTTGACAGTGAGATTGGCTTCCCAGAAGAGGATTCACACCAGTCTGTTAGCCCAGTGCACCACTCCATATGGCCACACATTTCTCACTGTTTACAAAAAGTTGCCACAAATGAGTTGATGAGCTCATCCATTTCCTCTGAATGCTGTGGAGAAGAGGAGCCCTCACACAGGTAGGATGGCCATGACGTACAGCTCCAGGATGTGCTGCTTCTGGGAAAGGGGTTGGGGCAAAGGGCAAAAAGTGCCCTTGAAAAATCAAACCACGGCACGATATGGGCTGCTATGCAAACAGTTAACTCCAGCCCAACCAGACAGAGTACACATACCAAGGATATTCAGTTCACAAGGAAAAGAAATAAATAGCCCATTCCCCTCCACCCTGGGCTTGTCTGCAACCATCCTTGCAAACTTCCCTGTGAGATCCTCAAACCAATCTGTCAGTTTTCTCCAGCATGTACGGCTGGACATTTTCTGCAGACCAAATTCTGCCCTAATTGGTGACACCTGTACAAACACTCTTGGCAGTGGGGTTTGGGTGGGACTGATTTCCTCCTGATGTTTGCTTAGGGCCATGGGTGGGCAAGCAGCAACAGCATCCTTCCCTCTGCAATGTGGCCTCAGTTAATTGGCAATCCACAAAAAAAAATAAGGGAGAGATTTCTAGTCATGGCAGTCTGCTACTATGACGGTTAACAGGGTGCAGAACTGTGCAGTAAAAATAACAATCTTAACACAGCGCTTTAGGGAGGCAACGTACTTGGAATAATTTTTTCCCCTTTTTTCTCTGCCTCCAAAGGATGCCTCATATGGAAGAGCATAAAAATACTAAGCACATGCAAATTTGTGAGCTGGAATTCTCTGGTTGCAGTTAGACATATAAGCTAAACCTGAAAATAAACCATTTAAAAAATAAATTCTTTAGGGAAGAAAAAACAAATATAGAGCAGCCATTGTCAGAGCAAATAGTTTGCCTATTTTTCACATAGTTGAACACCTAATATTTCCTGTGGGTTTCCCGGGTTTCAGTCAGACCTGCCCTCCACATGCCTACCCTCCAACAGATTTTAATGTAAGGGACCAGAAAGATAAGCTACATAACATGAGCGTAAACAGCTGTGTGTAGAAGGATGCTCCATATTTTTTCTTACCCAGCATTTGAGAGATAGCATGGACTAGTTAATATCCTGGAGCTCTTCCTTCAATATTAATTACTACTCAGCTTAAAAAAGAACATCCCTGACTAGAAAAAAGGGTCATGAAGACCATGCTTGGATTTAGCAGCTTACAACAAGCTTTTTTCTTGTTGTTTGGGTTTTTTAAGCTATCAGTGCAGCACCAGTAGCTTCAGTGCACCTCAATTTCAAGCTGATCTCAGTTCCACTGTTTTCTGTAACTCTAGAGGTGGTATTTACATAGAGCAGGATGGGAAATGTTACTCACAGGGTTAACTCTGTTTTCCTGTGCTCTAGTGTATCCATCGCAGGGGAATTAGACCAAGTTGGAGAGACTGCACACCAAGACCAGGTGATAATTCATCTTTGTTGCTTCTTTCCTGCTTTTGTCTCATATACTCTACAGCTGTGTCGAAGCATCTTCCTAACTTCTCAAAAGCCAAGGGTAAGCTTGCATCAAGAAAAGCATTGCTTCACTTTCTTCACCTGCAGATTTATCATACAGGTGTGCCTAAACACATGATGCTGCAGTCATACCCCTGGTAAGTCATGGTTCAGGGAAATGCCTCTTCCTGCTAGAAGTGGGCTTGCCTCTATACCTGCAAAGATCCCCAGAGATGGGGAACTGATGTAGGGGATGGATGGGAGCTCAAGGGTGATGTGACTTTTCAGAAGAAAAATAACACTGTGAAGTAGACTCTGTAAAGCAAACAATTTGTGGTTAGTTTTCTGTATGTTCCTCTGTTGTTGCTTGACACCATCTTTCTGTGAGGTGTTGTGAAGGAGTTCTGCTGTTTCTCTGGGACAGAAATGGGGTTTGTTGGAGGAATTATGTATCAGATGTTTCTACTGTGATGGTAGAGAGGAAGGTGGGGGTGGGTAGGAATAAGTTCCTTGAGGTTTTGTTTTTTTTTTCCTTTGATCGATTGTTCCCTTTAAAACAGCATGGGCTGATTTATTTGTCTAAACTGATATCATTGGTATTCTATTTATCTACAGAAAAAGTGCAGCTGAAGCTGCCATAGGTATAAGAAAAGCTTTTCTATTTTAAGCACCTGCCCATCAAGTGTCTTACCATAAATTCATTTCAAGTAGAGAGATCATTAAGTGACACCTTTTCATCACTATCAAACTGGATTTGGACAAAGGATGTTGACATAAGACTCACTGTCTCTGCCATCACTCCTAAATCACAGACCTTTCCTGTCTCTGCATGTGATTTAAGGAAATACAGTTGTGCCCTCAAATATAAAATGTTGTGGGGGGTTTTTTTAGAAAAAATACTTTGAGGCTTGGGTATCAGCTGCTCTTTCTTCTGCCTGTGAGAAACCTGCTATCAACAGGAGGAAACAGTTAAAATGGCATTTGCAGGATGGAGGTCTTTTGTAACTATTTTTTAAAAAGGCTGGTAAGCCCAACTAGGGTATCAAAGAACAATTAGTGCAGCACAGGCTTCTTTCTTCACCTCAGACATTTGCTTTTGACAAAGCAATGATGAGGCTGTACACAAATAACACTTGAACTGCAGAAGAAACGCCATCATTTCCTAAACAGGCATGGGGAATCCAAATGGTACTCTTGGATAATAAGCAAGCATTAGCTAATTAAATTTTACCTGTGCATGGTATATTCTAACTCTTGTTCATGTTGTAGATAGAAGACTGGACATGGGTGGGTTGCTTAAGATTAAAATAGAACAAATATAGTGAAGTTCTCTTCTTCAAACTCAAAAGTAGTTACCATTTTGAAAAAAAACTTTTTGAAGGCAGAGAATGGCAAGATTACACTTTTGCATGTTCTCACAAGTTCCTTTCTCTTGGCATGCAAGCAAGTTGCCAGTCATCATAGAAAATGTTTTGGCAGTACCTTTCTGACATTTCTGTGTGGGAGGTGTAAGAAGAAATAAGGAGTTTGCTCTTTGCCGTAACCATTCTCTCAAGAAGTGATTTTTTTTGAGGTGGAGTTTCTTTCTGAGAACTAAGCAATTGGGGTTGTCCAAGGTTTCCAAAGGAGGGAATTGCTACTTATTAAATGGCCTTTTAAAAAATGTATTTATTTCTTTTTGTTACCTGACTTGTGTGTCAGACCTGACCCCTCTTCCACCAAACTCCAGCCTTCCAGGACCCATGTCCAAGCACCTTGGATGCCTTGGGGGACTTTACCGACTTGTGAGTGGGTCCTTGGAGTCCTTTGGGTAGGGAACAGCAGGGAAGCCAGGAACAGAAAGGAGTGATGCCCCCAGCAGAGATTTTTCCTCCGTGATGAGACCTGAAAGCCCTGGTGAGCTAAGTTCTTTGGAAACAAGAATCCATGCAAATCCTGTGTGTTCAAACGAAGGGTGGATGGTCTCTGCTTCCCTTGAAGCCTCTTGTGGGTCCCCTCAGCCGCAGGCTGAGCTGCCTGTGCAGAGCCCTGGCTGGCTTCTCCGTCTTATCTCCTGGCTGGTGGTAACACAAACGGGGAGATCACAAACACACTGCCCCTTGTTTAAAAAAACACACACCCTGATCTGACCCTAACTGAGCCAGCCCTTTCCAAGTTTGCACGCGGTCAGTTTCCACTCCATTTCAAGCCTGCAGGTAAGGAAACCACCCAACCCTGCCCCGGTTTCATCAGCAGGTAAAGCCTTCGCACGGGGTGATGCCACTTCCCATTTCTCTCCGCTTCCTCCTGCCAGGAAAGCAGACATTTACGGCAGCAGCCAGGTGTGTAATCCCAGCACACGGCCCGAGCCCTTTTTGGATAAAGGCTGGAGTCTCCTCTGTGATCTCTTTTTAGCAGGCTTGCCTCCTTCCATTAATCCTACTTAAGGTAGAAAGCAGCACAGTGACACACTGTTATCATTGTTCACGTAATGGTAGGCACTCTGTGGGGGGTAATTAAATTGCTCAGCCTTCCCCATGTTAGTCTCGAGGAAAAAAAAAAAAAAATTAAAAAAAAAAAAGACTAATGTGAGTCACAAGAGGCAGGAGGAAAGAAGGCTTTTGGAGGGGAGCGTGCAAACCAATTTCCTGGAAGAGAGTGTTCTGTGTGCAAGATCTTTAAACTGTGAAGGTTTTAAAGGGCACGGTCACAACCCTGCTGTCGAGGAGCTGTTGAACTGTGGCAGGCTGCAGCCAGGCTGCAGTCAAAGGAAACTTCAATTCTTGCTTCGAGCTGGTGTGAAATTAAAAGCCAAAGGCCAGAGCTGTTTCACTAACTTAAAAAAGAATAAATGAAGGGGAATTTGAATGCAAGCAAGCCTGCTATTTATGAAACAGTTGGGATGAAAAAGGGATTATTCAAAAAGCCAGCCATTTTTTTTTTGAGAGAAAATTTTTTCCAAGCCTTTTAATGTGGTCATGTTTCCTGTTTAGTTTCTTTTGTTTGGTCATTGTCAAATGACAGTACAATAATACATTATTGAGGCAGTTTTAGGGGGCGTTGGCATTTTGTGTGTGTATAGGTTTTTGTTTAATTTTACTTTGCAACCCATGCCAGCTCAGCATTGGTTTAAGGAGATAGAAGCAGTTAAGCTGAATCTGTTTTCCACTTACTTTGGAATCAAAGTAGAGAGTTGAAGAATAACATCTGTCCTCAGACTCTTGGACTTCAACTGAATTAGCACCCTGGGAAGGGATTACCTTTGGGAATTTGCTGCTCTCCTACTGTTGCAAAGTGCTGGGTGTTTATTTAATTTATGCTGTAGTGCTATCCCAGACAAATGAATGCTGAGGATCAGTTGCTCCCCTGCATGGTTGATGCTGTAACACCTGAACTTGGTACCACTGGTAGCTCAATAACAAGTGCTGTTCATCTGGTTTTATTGGGGTGAAGACAGAGGTGAGTAAACACCAGCAGACCTATGCAGGTATGTGAATCTGTGCCAGGGAAGGCAAGAAAGCCAGAATTAGTTAATTATGCTCAGACTTGAACCCAGATGTTAGAGGTGTTATCTGGCCTATACTCTCATGGTGGGCCAGACTTCTTTTTATATCATTACTTTTCCCTGAACAGCAGCTGCTGTGGCCATTTACCACTCAAGTTATCGCTTTCTAGCTTTTAACATGTTAGAACCACTTAAACAGCTATTTTATTTTATTTTTTTAAGGCCCTCCTCAGCAGTGCCTTTGGTTACCTCTCCTTTGCTCCTGGGTGGCATTTAAGCCTTTCCCAGCTGTGGAAAGCCTCCTTCCTTTCCCAAGGTGTCTGTCTCAGGGCCTCATGAGTTTCCAAATCCCAGAAAACAGGGATTTGCTGTGACCTGCATCCCTCTCCACTTGCACACACCACTTTTTGCCTTTTCTCCTCTCTGCCCTCCCACTTGCCATGCACTTTGGCGTGAGATGCCTGGACACTCACCTGCTATCTAGCAACCACTTTCCACGTAAACCAGGTTCAGGTGAACTCTGAATGAAAGGATTCATCTGCAGCATCCAAAAGGGAGAGTACCAGCACAAACATTTATAAAAGTCAGTTCTGAGGAAAAGCAAGGAAATTGCTGCAATCTACTGACACTAAATCTAAAAGATCACCCTCCGATTTCCCATTTTCAGTGACCTCGCACAGATGCTTTCCCTCCTCAGCGGTTCTGTGCTCATACACACCCCGGGCTCCAGGCTGCATCTGCTGGAGACGTGCTCTTCCCAGCCAAACCCGCTCACTCCCATGGCCAATCTGCTCTCCTGGAAACAGACACAGGCTTATTTTTTGGTTCAGATTTTACTCTCCCAAACCGTATTTCCTTCTGATGTGTTCAGGAGGATATGTTCCCCCTGAATAAAGACTCACTCCCCTTTTTGGAGGGGAATCTGGGGGAGTATTCCAGTAGCACATTATGTCCCGTATCTGGTATTTAACTATTAACTATTTCTGGAGTTACCAAGGAGTAACTCCTTCATTTTCTTCTGCTGTCTTCCCAGACACATCAGCATTAAGCTTTCAATGTGAAATGTCTATATTTACTGAATTTTCTGCTGGATATCAGCTGAAAAATTGACCACAACACTTGTCCAAACCTCTAAATCAGAAAAATAGCTCATTACTAACTCTTGAGACCAGGCATGATGGTAATCAGCTGACTTAGGCTGACTATCAGCCAATACTTACTTTTGAGGGGTAATCTTAGGCTGTGCAGAAGGTGTTAGGATTGAGACTCAGGTTTTATCAGATGATGTGTAGAAGAATGACTTTCACGAGTGATGTTGTTTTGTAAAAAGAAACTCTTGAGTTCTCCCATGTAGTTTTCAAAGCTTGAGGCTCTTCTGGGAAGGATCTTTCTTTCTCACAACTATGAGAATACTACGCAGAGGAAGAAAAAGTCAGTTGTGCAGTTAATTCAAACAAGCTGGATCTTTATAGGACAAAATGAAACTCTGTCCAGAAGCCATTGTAGGCTAGAGAACCACTGGTGGTGGCTGGCCTTTTTACAAGGCTGTTTTATTAAGTCATTTTGCAAATTTAAGTTAAGGTTGTTTTGCTGCAACTGGCTGTTCTTTAAAGAGAATAGCACTTTGTTTAGATATTCGTAGCTATTTAATAAGTACAGAGCTGAGGAATGCTGACCACACTGGGGTTTGTTCAAGCTGTCTTTTGTGTGAAAATGCTGCTGTGGCCCTGCTCTCATCTGCTCTTCTTACTCTTTAAATTAAGACAAGGGGTGCAGAGGTATTAGCAAGAATGTCAGTTTTACACCACTTCTTTGGTCTTTTGAATGATTGTGTTCCACTATTAATAATAGTTCATAGCCTTTTGACTCACCTGATCTCCTCTGAAAGTGCTCAAAGAAAGCATTACTGTGTAAGTGGGCTAAGTGGGGCCACAAGGCTGTGGGCTACTGCTAAAAAGTGGCTCTGCTAGAACATAGAAGGCAATTCGGGTAATTCAGATGGGTATTTATGCATATCTAAGTAAAAATTCAAGTAGCCTGTCTTCATTCTCAACTTTCAGCTCAAGTTCAAATGACATGAGTGTTCATGCATGAATATTTGTGGGCTGAGAATTTTAATTGTTTTTCTGCTGGTCAATGAAGTGAATACCCAGTAGGAGCTGTGCTTGTCCCACTTAAAAACAAAGACAACACAATACGATCTGCAGGAAAAATTGCAGCTAGGCACTCTACAGTAAAATATGATTCTGTAGTTTCTAAAAGCTACAATATTAAAAAAAAATAGCCGTAAAATTAAAAAATATGTAAAAGCAACTGACAAAAATCATAGCTCTGATTTCCTTGAAATTATTCAAACCTTCTTCACTGACACTGAGCCCAGGGAAGAGATGATACTGAAAAACTGAACTTCACACGCTAAGAATACACTGCTGGCTTATTAATGTATCTGTCTATTGTAATGATCTTTCTATTCTACCTGTGCAATCTTTGCATGGATTCGTCACTCTCCAATATTTCTACTGATGAAGTACCTGTGCAACTGTTATTGTTAATTATTTCTGGAGCTACAGTCTGGCACTGGCACATCAGATTAGCAGGACGTCCATACGTGCTGACAAAAGCCTCAGATCTCATTACCACCTTGTAATTCCATGACACTTTCCAGCCTTTTTCTGGAAAACCATATTCTCACTGTGGACTGTTATGTCATCTTAACAGCCAACTTTTTTGGGTTTAAAAAAAATTCTGTGGTATATATTGACTTATGTTAATGCAAGTTTGGATAACTATAAAGCCTACAGTTTAGCAGTCACGGAGTGATCCCTTCCATCCAGGACACTTGCTTGCTACAGAGTCTAAGCAATGGAAAGAAAAAGGAAAATGAATCAGGCATATATATAGCCTGTCTTTGAGGAGTCTTTCTATAAAACTGTTGTGTAGTCACAAGTTAATAACAATCGTGTCACAAGATAATGAGACAGAAACACTTATAATCCATTATTTTCATTGCACATAATGATTTGTACACATCATATGGTCTTGTACTAGAAAGATAATGAATTCATGTCTGTACTCTTCAGTGCTGTGAGCCCTTTCCTGTATAAACATACCTGCTTCAGGATGTCCAATTTTAGAGGACAGTAAAATCAGCTCTTTAACATGACTGAGTCTTGATGCTGCAAGACTTGTAAAAGAAGGCGTATCATTTTTATCAGGGTCAAATACAAAGGACAGATCCAGTCCTTTGCCAGCCAACTTACTGGCACAGATGAGCTACTTTCAGTCTTTGCTCAGAATGAAAACCGACAATTTCAAAGCATTTCTCCAAGTTCCCTTGCTGGACTAATAGGAGTGGTAGTTTCAAGGTAGCAGATTTCAGGACAGATTAGTTCAACCTGAAAAAGATTCAGAGAAAACTTGGTGGCCCAGGCTATCCAGTGAGCTTCTGAGACAAATGCAGTTATCTATTCCTGGTTCTTCTGGGACTCATTTCTTCTAATCAACTGGCTGTGATTCAGGTGATGCAGTGTTTTTATGTGTTAATCTCTGCTTACTCGTTAAGTATTCTTCAAGAAGCTGATTTTAGGAGGGTGTGCCTAATGTTTTCATCATGTATGCTGGCTGCCCCTTCATTTCCAGGCATGCAATTTTAAGTGTTAGTTTATACCTGGAAAGGAAGGCTTAGCCCACCTCAAATAATGCCCTGTCCTCTGTTGTCTCTGCTCCCACTAGTAATGTAGCTTCGAAGTTTTCACTGGGGGAAAGAGGGAGCTGGCAGACAAACAATTCTCTGAACATCCTTCAGCTTCCATTCCTGGTTTCAGATTAGTATGTCTTAATGACAAAGTTCATCATTTCAAGGAAAGAGACTTTTTTGTAATTTTCTTATGTTGTAATTGCTGCTGCGTATGCTTTTCCTGACATAGTTGACCTTACAGATCAAGGCAGCCTGGTCATATTAGTGATGCACAGAGTAATCTGTGGTTGCTATAAACAGTACCTGTGGATGTACTTTGACTAGATCTAATCCTTTGGCAATTATTGAGGGAATAAAAACAGAACTTAGCCTGGGGCAGAGAGGATGAGAAAGGAGTAGGGAACTGTGTAACCCTCAGTAACAAAAAGAGAGATTATTTTCTTATTTGTAGGAAAATTATTTCCAGAGTCCACAAAGTATAGTGACTCTGATTGAATTGTTTGTATGCTTAGCAAAAGGTAATTATCCCATACGTCATATGAGTAACAGCATGGGATTTTGTTTTCCCTTAGGTTCACTGTGGCAAAGGTTTATAAATAGACTCTTCCTCATTTCTATAAGCACTTCTAAATTAAAAACAAAAAGTCAGTACATGTAGCTTTGGTATAATGTAACGGTAGCTCCCTTCTGAGGTACTATAGCAAAAAATCAGACTGCATCCTTCCCATGGTGTAACGTGGGGAGGTATAAGTCCCATTCCACCAGAAAGCTTGTGGTAGGTCTCTCAGCTCTGAGCCTCCTACCTGAGCTCTGCAGCAAAGGTAACACCATAAATGCTTGAGCACAGACACTGAGAGGAAGCAGCACTTTATAGTTCTCTGTGTAAGATTCATCCAAAGCATGTTTGAAATTGCAGACAAGATTCTTTTTAACTCATTCTTCTAAATAACTACCAAATCAGTTATTTTGCACTTCTGAGCAGCCACCACCAAGATCCATGGCTGTCTTTTTAGCCACCTTCTTCCTGCGGTTGTTTTCTTGTCCTTAGACAGTTCTACCTGCCTTTTGAGAATGCCAGACACACTGCTTTCTCATGGCACCTTGCACAATTGGGCCTTGGATTTATGATAATAATATTGACAGCAATTGTAAGGACATTTTTTTAAGCCTTGCCTGAACTAGCTCCCTGCTGCGCAGCCGCTTTCAATCACAACCAGGACACAGTTGAATTATTCAGACAGGATCTCACATGCTTATTCAGTCCTGCCAAGGAGGCAGTGACTGGCATGAAATCACCTTAGCAGCGGTTATATGACCGAGAGTAAGTAGCTGAATAAGAAGTGTCACTCCAAGCTGACTATCTTGTAATGCCTGATAGAGAAAGAAGCTTTTATCGGTTGATCCTAGAAGGCTGAAGTGCACCAGTCTGTCCCTTCTTCCTCCCCTACCCCTAGCTGGACTGACACTGGCATAGGGAAAACTTGCTTTCCTAGGGAGATGAGGGTTAAATTTGCACTATGGGGCTCAGTGAGCATTTGTTTCACCTCTAAGACAGCCAGCCGCAGCACTGTGCCTGCCTAGCGCTGTGGTAGGATGTGACTTCGGTCTGGGCTCCAAGGGAAGAACCGTTGGCTCTGTTGCCTCATGTCGATCACCTTTACAGGTATCCAGCTTGGTACCACTCACCTCTTGTAAAAAGATTTGTCACTCTTTTTCCAGCTAGTGGAAAGCAGACTCCACAGGTTTGATGTTGTATTGTTTGAAATACGTATCTTTTCAACAGTCTTTGGGGCAGAACAGTAATTATTGATGTTTGTTTACTTAAGATAATAATCACATACAAAGAATGCTTATTTCTTTTCCTGACTGAAGTTTTCAATTTTAGATAATTTTCTATCTTTACATCCTAACTACTGATCTCATTGCTTCCTATAGATGATGCAAAACACTAATAACCTATTTTCCACTCTACGTGGAATGGTTATGGCAATGCACCTGCCTCAGGTGGGTGGTTTGGATATTTAATCAGCCAACATAAAGTTGCTTTGAATACAGCTCACTTTTGCTGGCACTGAGGATTATGGCAGCAGGTATAGATTAGATGAATATTTTGTCTCAGCTGTTTTGGTTTAAATTAAGACAACAGATCAAGTGCAAAGCAAGTGCACGACAATAGTGTGATACAAGCCGAAGAGGTTTATGTATTAAAATCATATGAGACCAGGTTCAATCATATGAATTACCATAGTGATGAAGTAGTGTGAAGATCTTTCATTGAAAACCAGGTGCCACTGTTCTGTTTGTAGAAACCATTTCAGCTCATAAAATAAATGGTTCTTTCTCATTACCTCTATATACTTGCCTGTTCTGCTGAGCTTACGGAAAACAGTGTATCTTAGTACTTATCCCACATTCAACATTTGTAACGTGGGTTATATACAGGTTACTTGAGTTCTACAGCTTCCCCTATTTGCTCTGTTTGGAATGACTTGTTTTTCTCATTAAAAGAAAGCCTGCAGAGTATTAATCTTTTTCTTTAACTGTTATTGGAGAGATGGGGTTTCTTACTTCTCCTGTCGTGTCGGACTACATTTGAATCTTTTATCTGCTTCTCTAACAGAGCAAGGCTCCTACAATCTTGTTGTCTGGGTAGGCATGTGTTTATCCCCTATGTCTAGCCGCAGTAATTTTTTAACCTGTAGGCTGTTTCAATTCAACTTGACAGAGTAGCAGAGATGGCAAAGGTAATTTGGTTCTTCTAAGCTTTGCAAAATTAGGGATCCAAGTAGCTGAGGGAACAGGCAAGTGCTCTGACTGAGAAAGGGGCTGCAGTGTGGTTCAGATCTGACTTGGAGCCAGAGAACCACTGTGGGAGAGAGACCCCGCAAGTGCCTCAGGTGGGAAAGACCACCCACTGGAGCTAAGTAATTAACGATGAGATACTTGGGCATCCTGATTTCTGTCATTCTCCTGATCTTGGACAGTTGTCCTGCTTACATCACTGAGAAAAAGAGTTGAAAACTTGGGACTGCCTGGTGGATGTTCTCCTGCATCTGTCCAGTTGACGTCTGTAAAGAGACCAACCTCATTCCAGCTTTCTGTGACCCCTCTCCCTCTCTGCTGATTCCCCTCTCCCCCAGGACCTCTGCTGTCTCTGGCCTCAGCAGCTTTGGTATTTGTGTGGTTTAGAGGTGTCTTTTTTCCTCAAAAAAGTTGCCATATTCAGAAACTAGCCAGAGGAACTGCTCTCCGTGGCACTAGAAGCAAAGATCCTGTGTCCTGCGGCCCATATTTCCACCCTCATGACCAGCAGAGCTGTACTTGAAATTCTGTTTAGTTTAGCCCTGGTTTTTGGATTTGCCAATGATAAGGTAAGGCATGTGTATCTGTGCTGTGTAGAAAAAGCAAGGAGATAAAACCTGTAAGTGGCAACATGAAGATGTGTGGGAAAAGGCAGTAAATAGGGGGTCCAAAGTTACTTGTGTTGAAGTACTGAAACAGTGTATGAAGCTAAATAAGGGGAGAAAATTCACAGGGTAAATATTTTTCCTGGTTACTAATAAATGCAGGGAATGGAGTTTAACATTCAAATGCCTGTGAAAGCCATTTGCTCATTGTCATGAGTGGCATGTATTTTGATAACACGAAATAAGCACCTCATGCTCTACTGCTACTCATGCGTGCACAATTCTTCCCATTTAATTCAGCAAGACTAATTATCTGAATTAGTGACATTAGCTTGAAGCTACAGCTTTGCAGATTGAGGCTCTGGCTTTCAGAACAACTTCTTTAAAGGAATTAGTCATGTCTAAGTACAACAGAACTGTCACACTGCATCCCTTGGCTTTGTCTGACGTTTTGGTGGCAAAGCCAGCCTTACGCAAGACTGTCCTCGTGGCAATATACTTAAGGCAGTGGTTACTCTAATTTTATGGCTCTGACAACCAGCAAATGGCTCATAAAGGCTGGGCAGTTACCTCACCAGCTGATAGTAGATGAGGTAAGACACACTTCACTTTACCTTCCACCTCATTGGTGGACTTTGTCACCCATTCCCCAAGGATGCCTGTTGTCTGTTTGCAAATCAACTCCTGAACTAACGCCCGTTTTGGTTTAACTTCCCATGCAGGCATGAAAACTGCAACTAATTCTCAAGCAGATCCCAAACCCCTGCCTTGGCAGCAACAGCATCAATTAGAGAGGCAGGGCTGAAAACAGCAGCACTTCGGGAACTGATGCACAAGCATCTTGGGCACTGCTCCCTGTGGAGCGGCAATATCTCTGGGAGCAGCAATGTGCACAGCTGGAGGAGGCAGATCCTTTGATTGTTACTTTACATCTATCTAAACTAAAAGGCAATGCTTATCCTTACAGTCCTGCTTTTTGCTATAAATTGAAGAGTTTCAGTAACTCTGTCATGCCAGCAGTTATTGAGGAAAATAGTGGAAGATTTAGGATCTGGAGCGCTCACTTATCCAAGGTCGGGCAGCACAGGCAAGGGGACAGAAGGGAAAAGCCATGACTGTGTTTAACTAATGGGATCTTTTAGCCTATACATCGTTTGTCACCCCTTATCTTTGAATGAACTGTTCATAATAAAGTAGTGTGACTGAAGATGTGAAATTCTATATGGCAAATACTAAACTTGCACCTCATCTATCTCTTTCAAGTATTTAATGAATTTTCAGCTTCACCTAATGAATAATGGCAATTTCAGGCCCATTGTCCTATGCAGGGAAATTAATAATGGCCTAAAGATAGTTTCATACCTAAGAACATGACAGAGGTTGCCAAAATATGCATTTTTTTTTTAAAGAAGATCCAACATTATATTTGAATACATTCCAGTCAGTATACAGTCCACATTCACAAAGAACCTCAAATCCACCTGAGTAGAGTAGAACCTGCTCTGTAGGGATAAAAAGTGAGGAAAAATTGCCTGCCTTGACCTACCCTGCCCTTAGGGTCACCATACATTTCAGTTTCCCCAACAGGTCCTTTTTGTGCATGCAGAAATTTTGACCAGGTTTGAAAGCTTTTAATTGCTAGCAATATATTAATAACACATAAAAGAAATGTGGGAGCCAAATCCTTTCTTCAAAGATGTCCTGAAATAAGATGGATTAATGGATGGGAATGGGGAAACTTCCAGACTCAAGAACTTGGCATAAAAAACTATTTTATCATCACTGCTTTTATTAGAAAAGGAGCTGTGACTAAGTGTTTCCACCAGCTCCTACCTCCATGGAGTAAGAAAAAGCAACTCACAGTGGTAGCAGTGGCTTCAGCTGGTTTTGGTATTCAAGACTAAGTACAAAAGTTTAAATGTGGAAAGCAAAGCATACACATGATATGGATGTATACTATAATACCTACTAATTTGACCCCAGTACTTGAAAAAATAGGAATACACTTGAAGTACAGGAATAATCCTCTTCTTACTAGCCAAACCTGGAGCAAATGTGCTCTACTTCTCTTACCCACCCAAAGTGACTCATTTCCATTTCTTAACTACCTCTAAAAAATGTAGCTAAAGTAAAATACTGAGAAATAGAAATGTGGTTTTCAGTCACAGAAGCAGGAATGTACATTTAAAAGCAGTCGTTTAGTCAAAAAAATGTTTTACCTGAAAACGCGGTTTTGGGGTTTTCTTTAAACTAATCTGCTAAAAGTTAATGGTTGCCTTGTCTTCATCTTCTTATTCAACTTGCTGTGACTTAGATTCATCAGTAGAACCGAGGTGTAAAATATATGGTATTGAGAGATTTAGTGTGTTAATTTCTCGCTTAGACAGTGGGATGAGATAAAGTCATTTTATCAAATGCATAATGACAAATACATAACATGCCATATCCTGACATTGCCAGATATGAGACACGTAGGATTTAATAGCTCATCCTTGTCTGTTGCTGGAGGTGAGTCCCAGACTGCTGTAGCATGTCCATGTATGATCTGATGTTGTCACTAGAAAAGATGGAATAAATTGCTTTTAGAAAAATTTTGCAAAATTAACTTAAAGATCCTGTCAGCAGCTCCAGTCTTTAGATTTGCAAGTTTTTGCAAATATTTTCTTCTGGAAGTACACTCCCAAATCTAGATTCCTGCCTATACTATATAGGGTTGCCTTTCTTGCCCATCTCAGAAATACCACTAATCCTGAACAATAAGGTTGAAAATCATTGGTTTACTTTATTACTAATGTTTTTTTGTAACGTCTAGCTTGATGTCTCTTCTACTATATGCCTTCATAAAAGCTCTGGATGTTAATTTCTGTCATATTAACATTGGGAAGTTTATTTCAGTCTGGAAGTTAACCAGCCTCCCTCTGAAATCATAAACATGCTTCAGTGGGACTGACTATAAATGTGTTTCTGTAAACTGGCTTTAATCCTGTCATATGAGAATCATAAGGATTATAATTCTGGAGGCATAACTCATCTTGCAGTATGCCTGGCAGCTGTCAGGATCACAGCCTTCAGACACATGTATTGGACAACCAATAATTAGAGGTAGTTAGGCATTTTTCTATCTGAATAATTTTTCTAATGGAAAAGACAGTTTGTTTTGTTTTTGTTTTTTTTCTTCCAGAAAACTGAGTAAAGTGTCTTCAGATAACTTCAGATTTGTCATAAGGCAGAAGTGGCTGTTGCCAGCCAAGCAAACTGCTGCCCATATCTGTATTAGAAATTGTGACAGCGTATCCTGGTGCCTCCTTCCAGTGGCCCAAGGGCACCAGCTGAAGGCTTGGCAAGAGGGCAGGTAAATCATGACTTTCAGCTATTCTCTTCCACTTTGCTTCTGCTCAGTGTGAGTGAAACTGGCATCACCCTTCAGGTGGAACAGTCCTAGAAAGTTCAACCTGAAACTCTCCAAATCAAATTCTTATCTTATAAAAAAGGTTATTTTCAAAAACCACATTTCAGAATGAAACTTTGTGTTCACTTTCAAAATGAAAGCTACTTTTAAGTCAATGAAATTCAAAGTATATTATGAGAAGTTTACCCATTTTCCTATTGGTCATTACAGTCAGACTGATCAAATTGCTATGTCTTAGTAACTATTTTAAGCACTGAAACTTGAAGTTGTATGAGTTTAGTTCTACCCACTCCTGTCCATTTCAAAGGACTGCAGTATCTTCATATGAAAAGTGTTTCACGGGAATAATGTGTGTAACCTGCATTGTGCTTGTCAAACTGAGTCATTCAGCAATTGTTCCCTAAATTCGACAAAATTATGTCCCAAAAATCTGTACATTTTAGCACAGTCTTAAACAATTTCTCTGTGAAAATTTAAAACACTTCATGTGTGCTGATCTATAAATACTGGTTTTACCAACTGCTATGTCTCATTCTCTGTTTTGTTCTACTGAGTTTTTATTCTACACTGAATACAGTTTTGTTACTGAAATAGATGAGGGATTTTTATCTTTTATTTTTCTCCTTAGGAATTGCTTTCTGTCTGCTTTTTAAATCAGCTATGTAGGATATAGTGCTGCAGTTTAGCATCTGTGGTCTTCTAAAAAGATATGTATTCGTTAAGCTTTTAATGAATTCTTCCAAAGCATATTTAAAAAAAAATACTTGCCACAATAAAGTGCCTACATTTAAATAACTCTAAAACTCAGACAGTAAATACAAATCTTCTTTAATTTTTCAAGACGTCTGGTAAGATCGGGTCTCTTTTAATACGTCAAGTTATGGCACTAGGACCAAATTGCCAGCACTCTTATATTGGTCAGTTTTACCTACTTAGGTACACACATGAATTCTGAGTCTATGAAATTCTCTGTTGAGAAACCCCATCGTACCTGGCAATCGAAGGATCAAAAGCAAAAGAACCCAAGTCCATGTAGTATTGTGCCGTATCTCTCAAAGCTGTCCATGATTCACTAACCTGAAGTAGATCAAAACAGAAAAGAAAATTCTGAGCTTTGATACTAAATAAATGTGTGACTACTGAGCAACCTTGCTTGCGTTGATAAACCGGACAGATTTCCTCCCTTGCCCCAAAGGGTTACTGTTATATGTTAATCCCAGACCTGTACTTTCTTTTTTTCAATAGATGTTGCAAGATGATGGAAAAAAATACCTGTTCAGCCACAGTGTATCCCCATGCATTCTGGCTGCTGCTTGGGTCCCAGTAGTTCTGAGAATATGGTATCTGTCGTTTAAGTCGTATAAATTGATTTGCTGATTCTTCTGTCAGAAAAGGTGCTCCTAAGACTCCTGGAATGGAGTATCCGAAAAATACTTTAGAATGCACTTCAAAAAACATTTACATCCAAGGTGCATGCCTTTGGAGCTGTAGTTTATTTAACAGAAATCAAAGATGGTCCTAACCTAGATCTTCAGAAAGATTTGGGTTTTTTTAAGCCTGAAGTTAATAAAGCAGCTGCTATAAATTATTGTTTTGCTGTTGAATCCAAAGTAAATGAAATTACAGTCAAACTAAGGGACTAATTTTTTTTAATACAAGATTTTGTGACAGAAAAAATACTTTAGACTGGAATTACATTAGTCTCAGGCGTGCTATGAAACCTAAAGTTTTTTAAAAAAACCCTAAACCCGCCTATGTACTTAACTACCTTTTTTAAACCTCCTGGTTTAGATGTAGTATTTATTCTCATTAGTAGCAGCACAGAAATAGCATGCATGGAAATTATTCTGTGAGCAAAAGATGTTGCACTTCTAATCTTGTTATTGTATTGTTTTAGACAGCTTTTGAGGTCACCCCAGATGCAGAAGTACTTCTTGCAGATCTTCTTGAGATAATCATTCTGCCCAAGATAAAGGGCTGAATTCCTCATTAACTTCATATGAAAGGCCCTGGTACAGGAAAAGTCTTTCCTCTTTAGTCTCTAGCGTTTGAGACATTAACTCATTTGGGGCTAAACTGGTCTGAAATTGCATGTCAGTCTGAATCATACAATTTTTAATGAGCCACTGATTAAGTTGAAACTCAGATAAGTCTGCCAAGCTGAGGCCAGTGCTGGAAACAGCTGCGCTTCAATTTATTGAAGTGGGTTTAAATGGACACCTGAAGATGACCTGCACACACCTGGTACAGTTGGGCCAAGAACTTGAACCCTTGTGTATTGCGTCTTACAACAGGAGCACAGCAGGGCAAGCTATCGCCTCACAGACAGCTCTCCAATGCCCCTTATTCCTGAATTTGTAGGGGGAAAGTCTAACTGAGAATGTCAAATGGTTGCTTTCATGTGCAATCCAGTTCACTTGCTGTTATCGCTAGCTTTGCTGACCATCCACAATATGGTCACTCTTTAGTTTTTTAAATAGAAGAAAACATACGCTGAATGCATATGTAGGTGGCAGATATGTGAGCTAGAGTATTTGCTGCTCCTTTTCACTTTGTTTCTTTTCATAGCCAAAAAAAGCTTGAAAAGAAAGTGAGAAAGTGCTTGATTATACAGTAACAAATAAAAAAAGAAGTGAAGGTGGTTGTCATCTTTGCTCTTAACAAAGACATGAAATAGTACTTTAGAAAATTTACTTAACAAGCAATGAAAGTCCCAGCAGTTCTTTCCTACTTCCATTTCTCCAGATTCCAAGTTTCTATAATCAGAAACTGGAGCCAGAAATTTTGGGATAAGGGGGTTTTCAAGGAATATAATCTCTGAAAATGTTGACAACTCCACAGATAAACCGAAGTTCAGACATTTGGTGTGAAGACTCTTGTTGAATGAACTGCTCTCTCCCTTAGGGAACTGCGGAATAGCTATTTCTGTACCTCAGAAAACAAGTAAGATTTTGCCCTGGGGAAGCAAAAAAATGTTATTTCTTACATTTGTCTATTAAGCTGCTACACTTCTGTTCCAGAGCTACACAAGATAAAACTAAGCTCATGCCAAATTTCACAATTTCTCTGGCAATTTACTATTATCCAGTAGAAAATCTATGAGCTGTTAACTTCTCTTTAATGAATTTGGGGTGTGGGGGATGGTATTAAATATTTTGTAAAGTCATGCTTACATTTCTGAACTGAGATAACTGAATTGGGATCAGAAATTGGCTCAGTAACAGGTTTCATTTTTGTTTAAATATATGTATAGATAGTAAGGGCCATCAAACATTAAATTTAATCACCAATATGTGCTTTGGGCTTCCAGCTACACGGAGAGCTAGAAGAAAAGATCATTAAGCTGCTTTGCTTTTTGTGTTTCATTTCCCCATTGCCAGTATCTTCAAAGAATGAGCTTGCTTGTTCTTCTGGTGGGACAGTGAGGTGGTGTCTTGGCTACTGTGGTGCAGAGAGATGCATCTTAAGGGTATTAATCTTACATTTTTAATATACAGTCTGCTCTGGCTATACCTGTATCCAATGAGAAATGCCATCCCTAACCATACTGAATATTTACGTTGATTAAAATGCACCTGTCTGCTCCAAGGGGAGGCAGGGGTGTCAGCTCTGCTCTTGGCTTCTCTTGCCACCGTTCACACCCAGTTCTCGTTCTTTTCTGGCTGCTATCCCAAACCCTTCCACCTCTCACCTTTAGCACCTGGGAGCCATCTCTGCAGGGCTTGTCACTAGCTGGTGGGGCACTCCAAAAAATGCACAAGTAACAGAAGAAAAGCAGGTAAGTGCCTTTGCATTTAAGTTAATCCTTTAGGTTTACCTCATTATCCGTTCATCTTACTGTAAGGATTGTTACACGTCCTTGAATGGGGCAAACTTCATTCACCTGCAGGACACCTCTCGGGAGACCATTTCTAGTGAAACCAGAAATAGTCCTGTTGGTCTTTCACTGGGACTGTGCAGACAAGCAGGGTTTGCATGTTTGCCTGTGCTCTGGCAGTGCACAGAGAAAGCAAGGTCTTAAAGCTCTAACGTAGACCTAGGGGCATCAGACCAGACATGTCCATCTGAGTAGCCCCTCTGAATACAGTGTATAGTCTTCAGCAAATAACCTATGTTTGCCTCAATTTAAGTTTCTCAGACTGGGTGTAATTTTTCCCTACCTTTTGAATGGCTTAGTAAAAGATTGTGAAAGAGTTTGTTGCTTGGGTAGGTGCTTTATAAATACAGACGATTCCTGAAGGACTGCGGCTCCATCTTGCAGAAGACTAGCACAGAAACCAGGAGATCAGAGTTTTGGAGCACCTGGGCATAAGACTAGAGGGAGTTAGGAGCAGGTGAGTAATGTTAATGAAATGGCTCACAGTGCATCAAGTTGAGCTGAAAAAAGATGAAGACTTTCAATTTCTAGTGAAACAAAGTTAATTCACTGTGAAAAGCAGTCAGACATATTATACATTAATATTTTTATTTAATACTGTTTTCCCTCTTTTCTCTTAGAAAAATATGATATTTGAAAAGCACATTTAGGGATTAATGGCCCAAAGGGAAAACAGGGGGAATGAATTATTGCAGGGGCTGTATCAGCTGTTACCAGTTAGTGTTTCCTTTAATCATCTCTTGAAGATTCATTCAGTGTTTTCCTATGAAAAGCAAATTATAGAAAAAATTGGGTGGTTTTAGCAAGCAGATGCTTAGCTTATGTAATTATTGTCTTCAGCAGATAGTTTTGTCTATCCTCTACACCTAAACATATTGTCCAGAGGGAAAACTATTAGTAATCATTACTGCCACGGTGTCTTCTGAGCATCTCATTTTGGATTAGTGTGAACTGGTATAAGACTAAATTTGAGAGATGGGAGATGGTGGTAGAACCTTGTCATCTTTGTCAAAATAGCAAATGTGTACTTAATCCAGTGTTGACTATAAAAAACCAAACAAACAAACCCTCATTATGAAAAATGCATATCAAACAGCTTGGAATGTCAAGGTAATAATAAAAAAGTATTTCAGTATACCAAGCAAACTCCATTTAAAATATAAAATCAACCTGCATAGTTCTTAAATTATTGTGCATTAAAATCTCTTCATACTAGACTCAAATGGAAGCTTAACTCTATTTTTCAAGGATAGATTTCTAGAAAGCAAGATATTTAGCTGGGTGCAACTGCAAAATCTTCCCAAGAAGACATCTTTTTCTGTCAGCTGCATGTGCAATGATCCACTTCATCACACAGCCAAAAATGTGAGTATGGGATTAAATTTTGACACCATTGCATGCTTAGGCACCCATTTAATTGATATGCTTTTTCTTTTTTAAAGCTGAGCAGTACGAGCCATTGTGTGCTCAGCGGTCTTTGGAAAGAGCAGGCAAACCACTATTTGTGTGCTTAATGGTAGAGTTAAATGACAAGAAGAAAAACCTTTATACTTGCTTTAGTATAGGATATGCTTCTCCCACATCCTGACAGGAGCTTTTTTTATTTAGATCAGCAGTATTGTGTAAGTGGAGCAATCTCAAGGCTTGGGACCAAAATTTATCCCTGGTGTGCATCTACTACAGGGAAAAGTGGTTTATGTCTGATTTGCTGTGGTATTTACAAAAAAATTGACAATTACTTAGCAACACTTCAGTCCCTCTCTGTGCACGTTGTCATACAAACTGGAGCTATTTGTTCCTCTCCATAGTTTCTGAAGACTATTGCAAGTCTCTGACAACCTGAAAACCTAATGCTGGAGTTATTTATATCAATGGAATTTAAACGTCAAAAGTTGGCAATTGTTCTAGCTCCTTTCCTTTTAGTCCAATAACTCTTCTTTCTATTGGTTTCGGTAATTGCCTGGTCAAAATGTCAGCTCCCAGGGGTAAGGCTGTCGGTCTTATCAGCACTTTAGGACAGAGCTTGGACAGAGGCTAAACTTGGACAGAGCTAAACTTCAACCTTGGACACTTTAACCTTGCTGAGGTGGCTAGTGCTGACGTGTTGGGAACTTTGAAAAAGTAAATCAAATGCTGTAGCTCAGGTGTGTTTCTTAAGCTTCGAAATGAGCCAGAATGGACCCCCGGATGCTTCAGCTATCTAACTGTTTAAATTCAGAAAAGATTCACGAAGCCAGACCCCAGGATTCGGTCTGAACATCACAGTGCAACAGCGCAAGCACTGAAAGGAAAGCGTAGAAGCAGTCGGTTTTCTCTTCACTGAAGTATTTCTCTAGGTTATGTGGCACTCCGTGGAAATCAAGACATGGTTACCTGTCAGTACTTTGCATATGTGGGTGGATTGCTGCAGGGGTAGATTTTAAGACTCTGCTGGCCACCTTTGGGCCACATGTCACCTTTTCTCAGCTAAAAAGCCCAATTACATTAAAGGCGGACACCTGAATATTGCTTTTGCAAATGGTGAAAGAGAAATGTGTGTGTGCGTATTGGCTATGTATCCTGAAGTGTTTGGATGGTAACAGGCCTTATAATAAAATTAAGTCAGATTTAGTAACACCTGTTGACAGCAATATTTAGTCACTGATTTTTAAGTGCTTCAACACAGTTCATATCACCTAGTCTTTGAAATTTTGGTCTCATCTGTTTGTTTTTAAAGCTAGATTTCTCTATTCTTTGTCAATGCTTAATCTTGCAGCACCAGACACAAGGGCTCTCTGGTTCAGGAGATGAGAGCTCAGTCATTAGCGATCATTAGAGATACAGCATCAGCCTCATTCCCTCATCAGCAAAGGCAGACAAGTTACAGACACTTAATGCAGAATTAGCTATTGAACGTATTGCTAGTGTGATGCCAGAGGTCAGGAAAGTTGTCAGATATGGGTAAATAGCAAGGCAATTTAGCAAAAATCCTAGATAATCCTGGGGAAGGAACTACTCCCCCTGCAGTAAAGTATTAAAAAAAAGCATTGGTCCTGCTCAGTGGGTCCTGGAGAAATTTCCTTCCTGAATCTATATGTGACCACTAGTTTAACCTTGAGCGAATATGCAAGACACCCCAATCAAACATCTGAGATACTTTGGTAATGATCCCAGTGCCAGGACACCACACTCTCTACCCTATTCCTTGCTGCTGTGCTCTGCAGAGGCTAAAGAAAAGGTCCAGCAAACAGCCCGGAAAGCCTGTTCCCAGAGATGTGAAGATGGTTTATTATGGGGGGTGATTTATAGCAGCTGAGGTGAGGGTGTGATGAAGTGTCAGGTTCTCATTAATGAGTGTTACAGCCTCTGTTTTAATTCACCACCATCTTGATCGTTGCTGAAAGGATTCACAATTAATGAAAACCTGAACTGTTTGTGATCAATGAAACTTTTAAGAGCTCATTAAAAATCAGTAATAAATAGTTCTTCCTGCCTTTTGAAGAAAGGAACCTAGGAAAGAGAGCAAACAAGGCTGTCGGGAAAGACAGAGACGTAAGGGAGATGAAAGCAAAGATAAGTCTTCCAAAAGGAGGGGTAGCAGGCTGCTGTGCTCCCAGCTTGGCTGCAGGTGACGCTGCTTGTGTAATGATGGCCTTCAATGGAAAGGAGGTGAGGTTCAGGAAGACATACCAGTACCCAGAAATAGTCCAACCTCAGATGCACAGCAGATCAGGAAGTGCAAATAAGGGGAAAGGAAGGTTTCTAGGTGAGCTCTAACTTGCAGAAGAGAGAAAGGCCCTTTCTATCTCCATCCCTCCCTGCAGAGCCTCACTGCAGCCGAAACTTGGGGTCACACGACAAGGACGAGAACCTGGGCTATAAGAGAGAGTACAGCTGACTGTGGTTCCAATTCACAAAACACCTTTTTTATTAATCCATGATTTAGCATGGGCTAATTCTTTCTACCTCATTTTGCCTTAGCTCTCTAAGTATTTGCCTCATGTGTGTTGGAGCACTCAGATCTAAGAAGTGCTTTTAATGAATGCATGTGGATGGAGCATTTTCCATGATGCGAGCAACCACCTGAGAGGTCAACAGTCACTCACTGCCAGCCTGTTTTGTTCTAATTTAGCGAGGAATAAATTAACCCCACAGTGTGTGCATCACTGATCGTTGACTCTACCATCTGTGCTTCTTCGGGAAGAGGTTTCTTTCAGCCTTGCTGATGCTGCAGCCCTGCCCCATCTATTTTCACCCTGGTCCAAGTTTTACAGGGTGAGTCTTGATTTTTAGGTGGACTGGTTGCAGGATGTTGTGAAGGCTCAGTGATCAGACAGCCTGAGAGCTTTAAAAAAAAAAATCAGTTGTCTTAAGCAATTCAAATCAGACATCCCAGAAATCACTTGTGAAATAGATTTTTTTGGGGTCTTTATAAATGCATGTGAAATTGTTTCCTACAAAAAATAAATGTTGAGATCAGAATAATGTTTAGGGAAAATTCCAGAAAAACAGAGTTAAGCTATTTCTGCAATTTTAACAGTTCAGGAAATCATCCTGTAAGAATCCCTTTCGGTCAGGAATGCATCCTCATACCTGAGGGGCTGAGCAGTAAGAGGTTCAAAAGTAGTCACGAGGAGCAGAATCAAGACTGTATTTCACAAAATTTGCTATGCAACCTTGTGCTCGCCCACTCTCCCATATGTCCCTGCTGCAGTGATTTCCAGTTAATTCTCTTCTATCAGTGCAGTTCCGGTGGTAACACAGGGTTTTTTGCTAGCTGACTAGCAAGCCAGAAGGGAATGACATGAGACAGGGTGCCAGGCACTTACCTGTAAACAGCAGAGCAGACACCAAAATTTGAAACATTCTCAGAGACATGGTAAATTATCCAGAAAGTGCTTCCTTTGTAAAGCAGAGGCTGTCATATGGTTTTATACTTTGTTATCTTTAGGGTTATAAATCATTTACCAGATACCTGTAAATCGTTGGTGTAGGCAGAGGGCAGGGTACAGTGCTTAGTTCAGATTTGTCCTATATTCCTCTGTTTGTACACTTTGGACTTTGCAAGCTGAGCCTCTAATGAGCCATAATGGCTCATTATTGTGTGGATACATTAACTTCTCCATAAGTTAATAGCAAAATAGCACATTGGGCTTGTTTTTTGCACACTGAACAGGCAGGTGTCTGTGAGTAAGTCTTCTGCACGAGTGTTTTCCCCTTGTTGTGGCAATGAGCATGAGAGATTTATAGTCTGATGCAAATATGAATGGTGGGAAATGGCATTTGAATCCACCTGCTCTGAGAGTAGTGCCTAAGTATACAGTATATTTTAGCCATATAATGCTTGGGTTGAGGAAAATAAACCTAGGATAAAACTGACCAAGAAAGCACTAGGGCATGGCAGGAGAGAGGGAACTGGGTTCTTGCCCTGAACCAGGCACAGGTCACAGGGTCTCTCGTTGCCTACTGCAATGAGGTGTCGGGACTCTGTAGTGTGGGACACTATGAGTTCATGTTGTCTTACTTCTTCCACCCCTCCAGTTAGATGTTGCCTTTTTATATACAACTCATTGTCAGTAACAGTTGTCTTACTGCAGACCAGTTTATCTTCATAAGCTTGCCTACAGTGGTGACAACAGACCACAGAAAAGCTGAACTTTGTCACATGTTGAGGTGAGTTGAAATGCAGTTCCCCAGCACAGGCGTGCACGTACTCAAAGGTCTTTATGTCAGGGAATTAGACCTTGCTGACGTTACAGGTCAGGGACCAGAAACCATGCTGATGGGCAGTGGTAGTTCATTCTTACGTTCATTGTGAGAACCATCCAGTCTAGACAGTGGAGGGAGCAAAGGTTTGTTGGGAAGTAAAAGAGCATTTAGGTATGTAATTACAGAGCCTTAAGGTTTTTGTCATCACACGTTGGTGGGCAGGAGGGGAGACTGTTGAACAGCAGGTCTAACAGTGGAATCCTTAACCTTGCAGTAGGTGACTTCAAAATTTCAGTATTATTTTAGCATTGTTCAAAAAAAAAAATTAAAAAAAAAATTAGTCAACCCCACCTAGCAAATTATATATGGAGGCAGGTGCTCTGCACTCTGGTGCCATGTTAACAACAAATACTAATTATCCAAACTTGGGATCAGCTTTCCCCATCACCTACTAAGCTACTAAATTAAATGTTAGATGTCAGCGTTTTTGCATAAAAAGTGTAGGGACTGAGGCATTTGCCAATGGGTGACACAGATGTCTGTGACAGACAAGCTTTCAAAAACTGTAGAGCCTCCAGTAATAAGTTCCAGGAAAGCATACAAGTTATCCTTTTATCTCACAAACTTTTCTGGGCCATCTTCTCCACCCTCTTCCACACTTATTTCTTACATGGACTTGGCTTTCTGTTGCAGTTTCCCTCCCATGGGTTTTTCCTCCCAGTTCCTAGCATAATGTATGGAAGAACATGTTGGCGTGTCATTTTATATTTATTGCAGTTATCTCTTCTCTACTGTGCAGTCTGCTCTTAGAGAAAAGTGCTAGTGATATGGCCTAGGCCAAAAGAGGTGATAGCAGCCAGTGAGACTTCACTGCTACATGGGAGCAGATCACAGGGAGTCATGCCGGACTGGCAACACAGACCCAAGACACCTACTCCTTCTATCTCATCCTAGGAAGTAAGAGAATGAGATGAGAAAGTTTTTCTTAGGAACAGGATTTGAAAAACAATAAAACAGTTAGACAGAGGCCACAGATCCCAACTGACCCTGATACTCATCCAAAGTCCAGGCTCCCAGAACCTAAAAACTCATCCTTGCTCTTGCAGTTTCCGAATAAAACCTGTCACATGCTGGAGAATATGACTTGTCTATATCCTTTACTGATGAAGCCTTGACTCTGTTATAAGGAAAGTCCTCACTGAGAGGCACGAAGTCCTCTGGTGTGGCCATGAAACATGGTGGGGATGTTGCAGTGCCTGGACCCAGGCTCTGAGTTCAGAAGAATGCAAAGCTTACCCTTCTGTGGAGTGGGACAGTGATCAGCAAGCTTAGGTGATGATACAAGATCTGGGAAGCAGCTAAACTCCAGACAGCACATCCCCTCAGAGGTATAGATCCATGCCATCTGAGCGCAAATCCTACTTTTCTTCATTTCATCCCCTGCTGCCCTTGCTTCCTTGTCTAATTTTCGTCTTGTTCATCGCCCCTGCTCTTTCTTGTCTAGTCTGCCCAACTCTGCCTTCTTCCCCTGAGATTTGTCTTCCATCTTGTTGCATGCTCTGTAGTTTCCCATAAGATGATATGATGCCCATAAAACGCAACTTCTTTAATCTGAAGAATTTATAAGTCTCTTATAAGGAGAGAGACCATTTCCCAACACCATATCCTTTTCCTCCTCTCATATGTGTCCCGATTCCCATGTTCACACAGCTGTGCCAGGTTCACCCCCTCCCTGCCTCCTACCCCAGTCCTGCCATTGCCCAGTCTCACCTCTGCTCAGAATAGCCAGTATTCTTCCTGAAGCCCTGTAACATATACTTAATCTAGGGGTTGCGTATGCCCAGCTGGCTCACATACAAAAAGTTTTAGGAGACAGATGTGTTCTTAGCTGTTCTTTGAGGGCATTATATAGGCAGTCTGGATGTCACTAAAAACCCATGAAAAGCATGAATGTGTTCATTGAATGTAGAATTTTAGCTGTTAATCACTAACAGATATGCAGGCTGCAATTTTTTGGAAGATTTATATCTTGGCCCAATGGCTCAAATTTTCATATGGAGGAATGAATCATAGTATCATTTTCATACGATGCCCTCCCTCTCTTGTCAAATTTCTATTCCCTACTTGAAAGCAAGGAAAGCTTATTCAAAGGAGTTGTCATCAGAACACTCAGTGCAAGTTAAACTTCCTGCCCGCACATCCCTGTCTCATTTGCAGAAATAGCTGAGATATTGACTGAAATGCTTCCAAAAAAATTCAGCTTGAGGCAGACACCTGACATATTTAAAAAAAAAAAAAAAAAAAAAAAAAAAAAGAAAAAAAAAAAAAAATGAG
>VFFE01006923.1:429847-564785 GCA_008921705.1 Burhinus oedicnemus
AAAAAACCAAAAAAAATTAAAAAAAAAAAAAAAAAAAAAAAAGTAAAAGAATCAGACCAAATGATAAAAGTTTAACTGAGTTACAGGCAAGTGAAAGTAGAATTATATGAAGGGACATTTCAGGCAATCTTCAATGGTACCAGCCATCACCACACTATCAGTAAGGTGTAAGGGTAAGGTAGGCTTCAAACAGCAGAACTCTAAGTTACGGAAAGATCAGAACATTTTTCCTTTTACATTTCATAATCTTAGACAGTAAATCACTATTTCAGGGGAAAGATCTATGTCTTACCCTACTAGTACCTTTTTTTTTTTTTTTTTCTTCTTGCAGGAAAAAGAGTAAAACCCCAAAACTGTAGCTGATTATAGCTGTAAACCATTTTAGGAAGAAAAGGAAGAAAAGAGGTTGGGCTCCTCTTAAAAACATCTTGGGGAAGTCGACAATGACTGGCTATACAATGAGGTCTCTGTCTCCTTGAATAATTTTTCAATGTATTTTTCACTATTGAAGTAGTTATAAAATGGCTAAATTGTAAAATATCAGAGAGATGGGGGAGCTGAATATCCTTGAGATTGCTTGTTCCTTCAAGTTCATTGAAATCAGCTAACTTATAAAGTTATTGGGAAGGAGAAAACAGGTAGGAAATCATATACATAGCCTGAGTTAAGGAACAAAAAGGAAGATTAAGTTGAGCGATTTGAGCTGGAAAATCCACTCTCTTTTTCTTCCTTGGCACCTGCTCCACACCTGCACGTGTGTCTCACAGCAGGAAGCTTAATTCCAATTTTGCCATCTGAGTATAATGCTAATCCCTCAGACTTTGTAAACCGCTATGTAACAGTTGAAAAACGTCACCTTCTTCTGTTGTATTTAGTATCTGAAAATTCCTTATTTGTTTCATCTTGTCTAACATTTACCAGTTCTGTTTGTTCATCTCTAAGACATCTTCGGCTTAAGTGGATGTGCCTACACCAGTGCTGAACTTTTTTTTTTTTTTAAGTCTCTGAAAAAGCCTGTTGTGTTGCTGTGCTATCTTTTTGGAGTAGAGATGAGACAAGTGCAAGGTAATATTTAAAGGATCATAAAGCATATGCAGGATGTGAAAAACCTCTCTCAAAACAAAGGAAACATACAAAAAGTCATACAAGAGGGACAATCTACTGTAAGGACTCAAAACAGGATATATATTAGCAGCATAAAGAGCCCACGAGCTTTTTTTACCTTGTCTTGTTGTTATGTTTGGTATTCTCCACCTGATTTAGTCTAGCTAAACTGAGCAAGGAGACAGTGCAAAGGCAGACTTGAGCCACCCAAGTGAAGCCACCTCTTCCAGCAGCTATGCCTTAGGAGCACAGCATAAGACATGTCATACTGGGTTAAACTGGAAGCCTGGCATGCCATGCCTGACTGCAGCCAGCAGCAGCGGTCCAGGGAGGGGGCTAAGACAACAACAACCATTGCTGTTCGCACCAGCATACCTTCGGTAAAACCAGCACATTGTGGCTAAGGACTTAAAGTCAGAGGCAGCAGCTTAGGGTTTAATGTTTCTTGATAGATTCTCAATAGCTTAGTTTTGTAAGCAGTTTTAAAATCCGTAGCTGAAATAGGTGCTGTGTTGAACCCTGCACCTGACAATTATTTGGGCAAAAATTTCTTCTGTTACTCCGTCTCATGGGGAGAGCCTGGCTACATCATTCTGCATGCTGTCTCTTGCCCCGTGGAAAGGCAGGAAGGTTAAAGTTGGGACTGTGCCGTGTGCCATGAACTGCTGCCGCAGTTCAATACAAAAGACAATCCTTGGTAAGAGTTTTGGGAAAGTACTGGTGGCTTTTCAGTGTTTTGGGTCAGTCCCTGATTCCAGTCACTGTTTTCTATATTCTGCCCTGCTGCTTCCAAGTAGTGCAGGTCTTGGAAGAGACCTGCCATCAGCCTGGCACTAAGGATATGTATCCACATGTGACCTAGGGGCAGCACTCTGGTTCCAGCTGCCACAAGCAGTGCAGAGGAGGATGCCTTTCCAAAGTCACCACCAGTGCCCTAGGATGGTTAAGTACATCCTATTGACTAACCCGCCTTTACAAAATTTTCCTCCTTGTAGGAATTCAATATCCCCTACTTTTCCAAGTTGATGGTGTAAAGGCAATTTATATAAATCTGCCCGCAGTGAAATGGAGCTAAGACCTACAGGAAGGTCTAATGTAAGCAAGTTAATAGGTCTTTTATTGGCCACTACTTCAAATGCCTAGCATGTTTTGAAGTAAGCCTACTAGCATACAGTGAGGTATATAGTCCAGCAGGATTGTGCATTTTACACCTTCTGGCATGGAGGTGTGCTTTATTTCAGTTTTTTGTTCCTATCAGCTACAGCTCCTGATAAGCTCACCTTCACCTGTCCCAAACAGCACCACCAGTCCTGTCCTGCTGCTCTTGTGCTCAAGCACTTTTGGTCACCTTTGTGACTCCCAAGGGCACAAGTGATGCTCTCTTTCTGGGGGGGAGAAGGCATGAATGCTTTAACTTACCATGTTTTCCCAGAATTGTACTGTGTAAAACTCTCACCTTTCAATTACACATACTCTCAGTTTGCCAGTTCCAGGAGCAGGTGCTGGAAGTGGCCCTCAGCTCACTCCTCAGCACCCCCAGGCTGCTGTCTGCAGCCAGGGCTGCCCCAGGGAAGCTACCACAGGGCAAGAGGGACAGCTGGAAGCAGGGACAGGAGCCATCTGTTTAAGACTCTCAATTTGGGAGTGACTTGGGGCCAGGGTCTGAGAGCATCTGGTGGCGTCCACCTCCCTTTGGAGGTCAGGGCACCTCACCATGTACTCTAAGAGTTCAGTTGCTCTTTGGGTACAGTGGGAGAACCCGCACTGGGATGCCACCAGCATGGGCACCTGTGCCCTGGTATTTGGGCAGCATGGCCATGTGTCAGGCAGAGTCACCATGCTGGGTTTCTGGTGCGTAGATAGTAGTCAGCAGGTTTGTTCCTTCCATGCCCCCAGCCATTCTCATCAAGTCCCCTACAAGCATCACCCGCAGGGTCAAATCTTGCAGTCCTTTTCTTAACATGTGGCAAGTGATGCCCACAACCAGTGACTGTGGTTTCCTTCCTTTTTATAGTTACAAAGTTTAAAAAGGGATGCCATAATTCAGGGAAGTGGCCTAGAAAGTTAGATATCGTTGCTTTGAAGGGTCATCTTGTTTGCAAAGTCATGACCTTCATACATGGCTGTAATGTCTAAGAAATACATCTCTTATTGCTGAGATTGTAATAACTAAATTTCTAACATCCTTTGCAGAGCATTTATTATGGTGCATTTGGTGTTTTTCTACACTTTCAGCAACTTCATTATGCTTTACATTATGTCTGATTTTGTACCTACTGAGTGTCTTATTTTCATGGGATAATGGGTGTCTTCAATGCACAGTGAAGTTAGAAGAGCTACAAGCACCTCAATTGTCCAGATTTTTAATTTTTTTTAACTGTTAAACTCAAGTACAGGTCCAAGGGTGTAACTGAGTGGCCAGCTCAGTCAGCCCCACTGATAATGCTGACACTGGCCTTGTTCTCAGTTCACCTGAATGCAGCTGCCTCAGTGTAATGAGAAAATATGGTGGCATCAGACTGCACAAGAAGATATAGCAATGTGAAAAACCTCCAAGAGACTGTCAGTACTTCATCTTCTGAATGCTGACTTCCTATTCTGTAGAAGATTATGCAGTCTTGGTGCCTTTTTTTTAAACTTCAGTTTTCTACTTTAAAACCTCCTATGGTAGCATGACCTGCGATTCTCGTGGTGGCAGCCAGAAATTGTCACAGCATTCCAGACAGGTTGCTGCTGTCTGATCTTGCTGCGGTGTAGATATTAGCTGACAGCTCTTGGAGCCATTCTAATCCATCACTCCTGATCCACGACAGAGCAACCATGGGTCGTAGAGGAAAAAAAACCACGCACCATGTTCCTCTTGATGTAGTATAAGGCCACATCCAGAATCTTCTGTATGTTTTTCCTGCCTTTCTGCCAGCAGTGATATAGGAACTGTGGCAGGCACAACTTGAAGCAATTTTAAATGCAGAATTCTTTAAGTCCCCTCTCTCTGGAAATTAATATATATTGCTGTTCCTGCACAGATTTGGGGCAGTGTTTATGAAGTCAGGCTGATCTAACCAGGGTAGGAACTGACGATTCTGCTCCCTCTAACATAAGCCCTTGGAGGGAGGGCATGTGGATGCCATTTCTCAGCTAAAACAGTAAAGCTGTTGGGAGTGTTTTGTGTTGTCACACCCCTTTTACTTACGTAGTGTATCAATTTCAAAAATCTATAAACAAACAAATGTTTTATCTTGTTGTGAAGTCAATTTTTATTACTCCTTCCTAAAAGCTGAATAACATACAGCCTAAAGAATTGACTTTGACATATAGGCTGAGCATCAAACCATAGCCTGCATTCTCATAGTCCTGTCATGAAATGGGGAAAATTAGTGTCCTGATGAGAAATATGAAAAATTCTATAACTAGAGCAACATGAGGAGCATTTTTAGTGCTGTCACAGACTGCAGTGGGAATTAACTGCTATTGGTGTGACTTATGCCACAGGTGTATTTAACACAGTGAAGTTAAATCCTTGCTCTGTGAAGACCGTCTGTTAATCTGGCTTCGATCCTCCTGTCACCTGCTGTTGCTGAATGCGGGATGAACTGATCCTTATGTGCACTTGGAAAATAAGGTCTGGTTTTAAATCTCATTATAGTGGTAAAACAGGGACAGATCCACTAGGAATGGAGCTACACAGATATAAAACCTGGTTTGATCACTCTAATTACAAAAATACATATCTGCATAGCTCCAGCTCTTCATGGATCATTCTGGCACACTGTCACAAAAGGGCATTTTGTTGTACTAGATTTAAAAAATATGTATTAGCCTTACAACTCAGTAGAGAACAGCCCTGATAATTGCATTACCACTTAAATGTTGTAAATGAATGTACAGAACACAATACAGAAAAAAAGATTAAAACGTAGTTTGAGAAAGGGGGTTAGCTGTCTTGGTCAGCATTTTGCTGTTTAGAAATCCTTAAAGAACCCCTTGCAATTATGTATTTCAATCACCAGACAAAGCTGCTTTTACCCGACTCCGTATGTCTGAAAAACACTCCTGATCATTAGCACTACAAAGTTATTTGATTTATTACTGCTAATTACTCCCAATTCTTAAAAACATTCAAATTTACTTATTTTAGCTCTACTCATTACTTCCTTTTCAGAGTGACTGCAGAGATGTTTGATAACACCTAGCAAATATTATGTGTTTAAGGACAAAATATTTTTCTTTTTTGTGGAAACTGCAGTGATGTTGAGTGAGGAAGATATTCTCTGTCAGCTAATCGGTAAAAGCTTCGACAAAATCAGCCATGCTCTGCAAAAGCGGTACAGAAAATGGTAAATGGTATGTGAAGAGAACAACGTAATGCAATTCCAACTTTGTGGGGTGGGGTTGTTTTTTTTTTAATATTTCATTGTTTGATAATGGGAAAAAGTATTTTATTGAGCCGAACCTACATGATTGCGTTCCCTTTGCTACTGCAACAATGACTGATGTCTGGGGCTACTCCATCTCAAGAAAATACTGAAGACATTCGCTGTATCTCATAGGAAAACCAAGCTTGGAAAAGTAATTGCTGCAATGTTACAATGATTTGACTGCTTGAAAGAAATACAGTACTTATCAGCACTAAATCTGGTAAGCTATCTAAGCCGGTGTTGGCACAATGGAGACATAGACTGAAGTCCTTGAGCCTCGTGTCTTGATTTCCATGTTCTTGTTTATTGTAGGTGTAGGAAATTAAGGTTTCTCTCTCATGTTAACTAGCGTACCATGTTCTCTTGTCCGGATTCAACACTTCCAAATGCAAAAACTTGGGTTGAAACTGGCATGTTAGTTTGGGGAAAAAATGACATTTTATCTTTAATCTGTTGCAATTAGTTGTTTCACTAAAAAATTCCCACCAGTAATTTTAACTAGTGTACAGAAGATTCAGTTTTTAGTTGCTAGTTAATGTTGACTTAACTTGTCCTTTTATCACAGTTTCTCAAAGAAGCAGTTGTAGCTGACTGTATTTACCATCTCCAATGACCAAAGAATATACACCTCTAAAACTCCTTCATTGTGCATGCAGATTTAGTCTTCCATTTTGTTATTTAATGAGATGAATGCTTTAAAATAACTACAAAGAATAAAAGAGAAATCACACAGTGGGCAAGTTGCTGGCCAAAGTTACTTCATAATATGAAAACACAATAGCTCAGTAGTAGCACATGAGGAAATAGTAATTTTTAAATGTAATAATTTTAATGTAAGTAAAAAACCAACAAAAAATATTTCCCAATTTACTTCTAGACATTTTCTTTTTAATTAAAAGCCAAGTTACCTTTTCCAAGAAATAAAACAATTTTTTGTAAAGTCATAAGGGCTAGAAAGTTATCCTTTATAATTCAAGCATTTTTAAAGTACAAAGTGTCTGGAGGCAAGACTGAAATAGCATGTCAAGATAAAAGGAAATGGCGAGCATTTTTCAACTTTCACAGTAGAATATCTGTACTTAAACAGGAGGTGGGAGAGAAATCTCTTATGCCTAAGTATTTCCAGAAAGTCATTAAGTAAAATGTGCCACAAAAACATGGTACAACAGAAACTGTATATTGACAAGGTGTTAATTCATTAATGTGCTCCATGAGCTCAAAGATATAAAGATATAAAATATATTGTCCAAGTTCCTTAATGCCTTCCTGGTAGGCTGGAGACAGGAGAGGGAAGGAAGGGTTATTTCAGATGTACTTGTGAGCTAAAGGATAATGTAAGGTAATGTAATACTTAAGTACCTTTCTACTTTGCAAGAAACTAATGTTCTTTGGATTGCCCATTGGCAGGTTGTGTCTTCAAGTTTACAGGTGAGATTATTGTACTGTAGAAGGAAGCAGTTACAAAAAGATTCCTGCTGTGCCTTGCCTCTTGTCATTGACAAAGCTACAGAAAACACCTGGCCCTACCTCTGCCTGGTCCCTTTGCTGCTAAGTATTTGTAATGCCCTGTAAAATTCTTCTACTGTCCGCTTTTTCTCCCAGACTATGTGGTCTTGATGGTGGTGAGATATAACAGAGGAGATCTGCTGTTTAACCATGTCATTAGAGGATCAGGTAGGAAGGGCTAACTGTGACAAGGAGTCGGTCTTTGTGAAATCTCTCACCAGTCTGAATCTCACCAGACCCTCACAGTTAGAGATGTGGAACTCCATCCATATCAGTAGCATTCAGATGTTAATAAAAATGAGCAATAAAATGACAAAGTATCAGCCCTCAGAGGCACTCTCAAATGTCAGATAATTCCTGTGATGCTGTAGATGCATCCCAGCAAATTCCCTTGGCAAGCGCTGTATGTCACCAGCACACATTCAGCGAAGCACTTGCCTTGGTACAAAAATCAGATTGAAATACCAGGATCCCAAAAGCTGCATATCAACATCTGGAATGCCTAATGGCTATTTTAATATTTCTTAACTGTCCCTGTGCCATTTAATCTTTCTGACCTTCCCCTTGCATCAGTAGCACTCTCGGCTTCATTTCTTGTGAAATATTCAATAGCTTGCCTTCTAAAGCTTTCCACCTCTTAATCCTCTTATTGTCTCTCTTGATATCAACCTTAGCTGCTGACATGACAGCTTTTTCCAATATGTATGTGAACTAAATGGTTTGGATAAAAGCCAAGGAACATCTTGCCTCTTGGAGAATTGTAGTAAACAGATATTGCATTAAGAGCTTGCTACCCAGAGTGAAAAAAAAAAAAAAAAAAAGCCTAGCAAGCTATTGCTTGAAAGACAACTTAATTCTATAAAGCTTGTGAAGGACACACGGGGCTCAGTGATCTTGGTCAGTCCCATTTGCTGTGGGGTCATTAGCATCACCGAGCTTGTCACAGATGGACACAAATGACTTTGAAGTCTAACTTACATGACCTGCATAGAGTGGCTTTATTCCACTCCTGCAGATGACTTGCTAACGTGAAAACTAAAGCTTTTTCATAGAATCATATCATAGAATCATAGAATGGTTTGCGTTGGAAGCAACCTTAAAGAGCATCTAGTTCCAATCCCCTTGCCATGGGCAAGGACACCTCCCACTAGACCAGGTTGCTCAAAGCTCCATCCAACCTGGCCTTGAACACTTCCAGGGATGGGGCGTCCACAGCTTCTCTGGGCAACCTGTTCCAGTGTGTCACCACCCTCAGAGTAAAGAATTTCTTCTTCCTATTTAATCTAAATCTACCCTCTTTCAATTTAAAACTGTTACCCCTTGTCCTATTACTATGCTCCCTGATAAAGAGTCCCTCCCCATCTTTCCTGTAGGTCCCCTTTAAGTACCGGAAGGCTGCCATAAGGTCTCCCCAGACCCTTCTCTTCCCCAGGCTGAGCAACCCCAACTCTCTATTTGTCCTCATAGGAGAGGTTCTTCAGCCCTCTGATCATCTTTGTGGGATGCCTCTGGACTCATTCCGACAGGTTCATGTCCTTCTTATGTTGGGGGCTCCAGAGCCAGACACAGTATTCCAGGTGGGGTCTTACGAGAGCAGAGTAGAGGGGCAGAATCACCTCCCTCATCCTGCTGGTCATGCTTCTTTTGATGCAGCCCACGATGTGGTTGGCTTTCTGGGCTGTGAGTGCACATTGCTGGCTCATGTTGAGCTTCTCATCCGCCAACACCCCCAAGTCCCTCTCCTCAGGACTGCTCTCAATCCATTCTCTGCCCAGCCTGTACTCGTGCATGGGATTGCCCCAAGTCAGGTGCAGGATCTTGCACTTGGCCTTGTTGAACTTCATAAGGCTGGCATGGGCCCACCTTCAAGTCTGCCCACATCCTTCTTGACAGTATCTCTTCCCTCCAGTGTGTCAACCACTCCACACAGCTTGGTGTCATCAACAAACTTGCTGAGGGTGCACTCAATCCCACTGTCCATGTCACCAAAAAAGATGTTAAACAGCACCAGTCCCGGTGCCGACCATTGAGGAACTCCACTCACCACTGGTCTCCACTTGGACGTCAAGCTGTTGATGCAACTCTCTGAGTGTGGCCATCCAGCCAATTCCTTATCCACCGAGTGGTCCATCTGTCAAATCCATATCTCTCCAATTTAGAGACAAGGATGTCATGCAGGATAGTCTCAAATGCTTTACACAAGTCCAGGTACATGACACCATTTGCTCTTCCCTTACCCACCAAAGTTGTAACGTTGTCATTGAAGGCCACCAAGTTTGTCAGGCACAATTTGCCCTTAGTGAAGCCATGCTGGCTGCCACCAATCACTTCCTTCTTTTCCATGTGCTTTAGCAGAGTTTCCAGGAGGATCTGCTCCATGACCTTGCCGGGTACAGAGGTGAGACTGACCAGCCTGTAGTTCCCTGGGTCATCTTTTTTACCCTTTTTGAAATTGGGGGTTATGTTCCCCATTTTCCAGTCAGTGGGAACTTCACCAGACCACCTTGACTTCTCAAATACGATGGATAGTGGTTCGGCAACTACATCCGCCAGTTCTCTCAGGACCCGTGGATGAATCTCATCAGGTCCCATGGATTTGTGCACCTTCAGGTTCCTTAGATGGTCTTGAACCTGGTCTTCACCTACAGTGGGTAGTTCCTCATTTTCCCAGTCCCTGCCTTTGCCTTCTGTTACTTGGGTGGTGTGGCTAGAACACTTGCCAGTGAAGACTGAAGCAAAAAAGTCATTCAGCACCTTAGTCTTCTCCATATCCTGGGTGACCAGCTCTCCCGTTTCCTTCCAGAGAGGGCTCACATTTTCCCTAGCCTTCCTTTTATCACTGACATACCTGTAGAAGCCTTTCTTGTTGCCCTTGATGTCCCTGGCCAGATTTAATTCTATCAGAGCTTTAGCTTTCCTAACCTGATCCCTGGCTGCTCAGACAATTTCTCCGTATTCCTCCCAGGCTACCTGTCCTTGCTTCTACCCTCTGTAGGCTTCCTTTCTGAGTCTGAGTTTCTCCAGGAGCTCCTTGTTCATCCATGCAGGCCTCCTGGCATTTTTGCCTGACTTCCTCTTTGTTGGGATGCATCGCTCCTGCGCTTGGAAGAGGTGATCCTTGAATATTAATCAGCTTTCTTGGGCCCCTCTTCCCTGCAGAGCTTTATCCCATGATACTCTACCAAATAGATCCCTGAAGAGGCCAAAGTCTGCTCTCCTGAAGTCCAGGGTGGTGAGCTTGCTGTGCGCCCTCCTCACTGCCTTAAGGATCTCAAACTCCACCATCTCATGGTCACTGCAGGCAAGGCTGCCCTTGAGCTTCACATTCCCCACCAGCCCCTCCTTGTTGGTGAGAACAATGTCCTGCATAGCACTTCTCCTTGTTGGCTCCTCTGTCACTTGGAGAAGGAAGTTATCATTGACACATTCCAGGAACCTCCTGGATTGCTTATGTCCTGCTGCATTGTCCCTCCAATATTGGGATGATTCAAGTCTCCCATGAGGATCAGGGCTTGTGAACATGAGGCTGCTCCTATCTGTCTCTAGAGGGCCTCATCTGCTTGGTATTCCTGGTCGGGTCGCCTGTAGCAGACCCTCACTGTAACGTCACCTGTCCCTACCCTCCCTTTAATCCTGACCCATAAGCTCTCAGTCGGCTCCTCATCCATTCCCAGGCAGAGCTCCATGCACTCCAGCTGGTCCTTGACATAGAGGGCGACACCCCCTCCTTGTCTCCCCTGCCTGTCCTTCCTAAAGAGCCTGTATCCTTCCATTCCAACACTCCAGTCATAGGAGCCATCCCACCACATCTCTGTGATGCCAGTGAGATCATAGCCCTGCAGGCATGCACACATCTCTAACTCCTCCTGTTTATTCCCCGTGCTACATCTGTTTGCATGGAGGCATTTAAGTTGGGCCCCTGATGAAGCTGACTTCCTGGCTGAAGTGGCTGATATTCCTTTGTGCTGCACTCCAGGTGCTCTCCTGCTGACCTGTGACTCTTCTCTGGGCTCTGGGCATCTTTTGCTGGCATTGGCATCATAGTGGTAGGAGGAGGATGGATTGAGGTTCCCCTTCCCTGGCAACTTTAATTTAAAGCCCTCTTTACCAGCTTGGCAACCCTCTGACTGAAGATGCTCTTCCCCCTTCTCTGACAGATGGATCCCATCTGGCCCAGCAGACCAGGTTTCTCAAAGCAAGTCCCATGCTCTAAGCAGCCAAACCCCTGGCTGTAGCACCAGTCCTGTAGCCATTTGTTGATTTGCAGGATTTGACTGGCCCTTTCAAACCCCTTCCCTTTGACTGGGAGAAGTGATGAAAAAACTACCTGTGCCCTAGAGTCCCTTACCAGGGCTCTATAAACCTTGATGTTCCTCAGGCTGCTCCTGGCTGTATCACTGGTGCCCACGTGAAACAGCAGCAGTGGAGTGCCACCTATGCCTGCCCCAGGAGAAAGGTCCAGGCACCTCCTGCAATCTGAGGTCTGCACTGCAGCGTCTCTCTTCAGCAGCTCTGTCTGGGTGGAGACATCGGCCCCCATCGGCTGGGGTGGATGGTGCAGACCCCTGAGCCGTAGCTGCAGCCTTTGCTCTCAGGTGAGTGCCCACCATTCTGTCTTGGGGGTCAGGTAGGATGGGTCACCTTGACCCATGCAGATGGTTGCAGAATGGTGCCTGGTTGCTGGGGTATGTATACTTCTAGTCTCCCACTCTCCCACTTTGCCATTTTGTTTTGTTCTGTCTTTTTCCTTTTTTTCTTTTAACCAATACTTTTATTCAGGAATCCTTTCCCTGCTGCAAGAGTCAGCCACAGGGTGGTCTGGCAACACTGGCTCTGGACAGCGGCCACCAGGTGCTGGCAGCGTTGTGCTGCAGGGCCAGCACCACCCCCCTGGGTGGTTTGATCTGCCAGAGGGTCCTGTGCATGCTGAGTCTCAGTCTGCTTCCTCCTGCCATTGTCCCCAGGCAACGCGTGGCCAGTCCCCACCTGTATAAGCAGTGCCCTCAGTTTGCTGAGGGCAGGTCTGGGATGGCACGCTTGGAAGGAAGCCCAACCTGTCCCTGCTGCTTCTTCCCTCTTCCTCAAAAGGGAGTGACCCCATCATCAGTATTGGGCTTTAAAGGAAGAAAGAGTTTTCTTTTTCCCACTGTTTGCATCTTGGGAGGAGGAAGGAAGGGGAGGAGGAGGTTGTTGTGATTGCTTGCGTGTGGGAGAGGCTTTCAGCTCTGACTCTCCTTGCTAATATGTTTTTTTTTTTAGTGTTGCCATCTACACAACTCCTCAGAGGTGATGCTTTTCATAAGTCATAAAAGGATTTCTAAATAAAAATAATTTAAAATAGTTCTGTGGATTGCTGAGAATTTTAAGACCTTTGAGGCCATATACCAGTGTGTTTATGCGGTGCAGCACTAGCTAACGGCTCCTCCAAGCAGCCTGACGTGGTCCTTGGGCACTCTAGGGCTGCGGTGAGGAAAGGACATGTTCCCGGCATCCCGCTGGCTTGGAGCATGTCAGTATTGGGTTGGTGTTTCCAGATTCCTCAGGGGGACCTCTGCGGCATGGTGCCCATGTGTTTGTAGGAAGGGGAGAAGTTCTGCCCCTGCGGCATGAATCCAGCAGCGCAACAGGAAAGGAGAAGCGAGAAAAACTAGATTAAGGCAGCCCAAAAGCTGTCTTGAGACAGGTTTTTGGTTGCATATGTTCTGCTTCTCTTCTCTGGGAATGTCACATGGGAGCGCAGAGTCCTCTCTTTCAAAGGACTGTTCAATTAAACTTTCTTTTTTGAGATTGTATGCGTTAGAAGGATTCATTTTTCAACCTAAAGGTCCTGTCAGTGACTTTGTAGTGTTTATTTTCAGAGGCTCATGAGCAACCAGACTTGACATATTCACGGGTAAGCACAGTGAGCCCCTTGATGGGGGAAGTGACGCTAATTGCCCCAGGGAAACACATGGAGAGTGTACTGGTCTGTGCCCAGCTTTTCTATTTAACACTCCTGCCTGCACACTGTCTCGGGATTTGAAAGCTCAGCTTTGGAAATGTCAGGTGATGACATTTTCATTTCCCTTTGAAAACTATCCCACAGTCAAATGGATCTTGCCTTTTAGGAATTTTTTTTTTTCTCCCCCTAACCTGTCTTTACGCTTTAAATAGAAGGCATGCAAAACTGCATGTTTTGCATTTGGGTGCAAAAGCCTATTTCTTGGCATTACTGACACCAGCAAGCAAGTTAATGTACTGTCAGTTCAGCTTCCTTACAGAAAAAGGTTTTTGTTTTTTCAGGTGAGCTGTTTTCAACTGACCTTTCTATTCTTGGTCACTGACAGAAGAGGAATACCTGCTGCACAGAGCTGAGCCTTCTCAAATTTGTTCTGGCAGGTGATCTTGCTAGGAACTACAGTTGAGCTGGTCAAATTCCCCTAACAGCACCAGCTTCTGACAATAAAGATCCAACCGTATTTATTATTATTATTATTATTATTACATAGGAGACTTCTAAATAAATCTTTTTATAATGCTGCGATGTCTCAGGAGCTAGCCTTCACTTGTGCTCCTCCCTTCTTCCTCCATGTGTGTTATTTCCTTCACTTGCTGCCAGGAGCATCAGATGCAGCCTTGAACGAAGGCCAGCATTTGCATAGCTCTCATCAGGTTTGGAAGGGATGCCATGACAAGTTTCCTTTCTGCACAGCTTGGAACAAAATGAAATATGTCCATATGTAGAGCACAACTGCAGTAAATGGCAAAAACTAGAGTTAGAATAGCATATCAGAACATTTTATCAGCTCTCTTCTGTGGGGGTTAAGGAAAACTTATAACCCAAAGACTGTTAATTTCCAGACGCATTCTGTTTTCTTCCAGTGGGTGGAGGTGAGCCAAAAGGAAAATGTCTGCTCTGCTTTTTGGACAATAGATGTGGCGTGACCCTAAGTAAGGTAGTTGTGTAAGTGCTGAACTGCATGGATAAAGGGAATTTTCTTTAAACTACTGGAATGCCGTACATATAAAGTCATTTATTATAAAAGGAAAAATATGCCCAGATCAATAAAAAACATTCGTACATTATTTTATGAGAAAAAAAATTAATATGAGGATGGGGGGATTGCTTTTTATTGTTTGTAAGATGACTGTGCATTTTTTTAAAGGAATAAAATGTGAAATTGATCTTTAGAGAAGCCTATCTGACTTGCTTTAAGCAGTAGCACCACCACATGTCAGGAAGCAGCCAGAGGTCCAAAACATAGTATTAACTCTTAATTCTGTGATTAGAAAAAACTCAGTAAAACCTGATTTAAGGAAAATTTCCAGTAGTTTTTGTTAATTCTATAAAAGTAGGATATTAGTCACAATTCGCAAGTCAGATGCATTTTCCAGCTAAATATCCTTCCTGCTATTCTTCTTCCATCTTTGCTCAGTTTCAGGGCATGTCCTATACTGTGCCTAAATTGTGTAAGGTCACAGAGAGTCCTCCCGGACTGCTGCATTGCCCCCTTTGCAGAACTCACATTTCATTACTCGTTGGCTGCAGCCCTTGCTGCACTGCCCTTCAGGTTTAACAGTGCATGTTGGGATCCTCTGGCAGAAGAAGTAAGGTGAAAATCTAGCAGAAAAAAATCACCATCTTGCTGATGTCCTGAAAACTGCTTTTCCTTTAAATACCACATGTGTAAGAATTAATTCTGGGACTCATGCTCTCTTCGATATATAGTCACGTTAAGAAATCAAAAGAGCGTTTGAGAGCACTTTTTGCTCTGAATTCTCCAACTCCCTTGTGCTGCATAGTCAGTGCCATGTAAAGCTGACCTACAGCAATGCAGTTAGAGGATCGAGACTAATAGTGGCACAGATGAGTGTATATGACCTATTGCTTTGAAGCTAATGAGGGAAGAAGCTTGCAAGGGATACTCATTCATGTTCTTCAAATATGTAGAACTTTAATGAAAACATGATTCAAGCATTAATTAATGTGCACTAATTGTTACTGAGATGTGGCTGCCACCTGAATTCCCAGTCTCAGTATTGTGCTTATGCCAGGTAAAGAATAACTATTGAAGGTCAGTTATCTGGACAAGCCCATTTATACTCTAAATCCAATATTTTAAAGAAAACTCACTCAATACCATCTGCTTGTGAGAAAAGAGTCACCATAAGCTCACATTGCTGCATATTGTATTTTGCTACATGGTCCCACACAGACAGTTTCCTATAAATACTTTCTTACAAATGACTGTCATGGTGGTAACTTTCATTGGTTTGGAGACTCTGTAGTAAAAATTTGCATAATTTTGCCATTGTGTTTTGCAAGTTGACATACGGATAACATTAAAGTGTTCTGGTACAACAACGCTCTCTCGTTCATAGCTCGTTTCTCTCCGGGGAAGAAGCTACATGCAGTTGCAGTGGGGAGTCCTTAGCTGTCTAAAAAGTGTTTTCTGGCTTTCTCTTGCTGTGTCTTTATTTATATATTTCTTTTTAAGACAGCATTTGCCCTTTCTCTAGTAGCCAAATAGCCTTGTAATCAAAAAGGTGTATTTGTCATTTGCTTGTCTCCTGCCACTGCCAAGTGGATAATGCAATCTGTGTCCTGGTATTTTGAAGTTTGACATAAGCTGAAAATAACCTGTTCTAAAAATGGGGTTGCCAGGTATTCTTGCAAGCAAGCTCTTCGTATTTAAGTCTTTGAAAGATATCGAGCATGTGGATTTCCCTGAGAAACAGAGCTCTTCGTTACCTTCAGCAGGTATCAGGGCCTACCCGACCTGCTGATTTTGCATCTTGTCATGCATCTTGCAATGGGGCAGTGAATCACAGTCTGCTGTCTAATGCGGCCAGTCAGCTGACTGATCCCAGTTAGGAGAAACCACTTGCTATTAACAGTGTTTCTCTTTCCATTAGAAGTGGGAAAACTGCCCTTCACTCTTCTGAATACTGAAGATCAATATACTCATCCTCCTTAAGTATCCCAGACCATTTTATCAAATGTGATGCAAATATCAGCTAATTTGTAAATAAAGCTTAATATTTATAGTTTGATATGAGTGAAGGGTGGATCAGGCCACTGGAGTCTGACCTCTTGTCTCTGCAATCTGTTTCTGGCTTCTGCTGGTGCCTGGTCTCGGGACAGGGAGAGGTATGTGTGTGTTAGCTGTACCGAGTCTGCTGAGCAGGGGGAAAATGTATTAGGGTGCCTACCAAGCTGAACAGATAATACTATACATTTGAGTTCTGATAACTGCTTCATTCTAAAGTATTGTGAATAATAATAGCACTAAGAAAAATACTGTATGTTTTTGAAACTGTGTATTGCACAATTTAGGGCATTATCTAATGAATGCCTCATAGGCACAATTCAGTAAATGACAAGCCTGCTTGTGTTTCAGAAGCAGCAAGTGATTTAATTTATTCTGGAAGGTTTTCTAAACGGACTTGAGGCTCCAAGATGATTAGATACTGACAATAGATGAAGTCCAAGGACTTGCTTTTAAATCATAGGCTTATAACCAGTCGTCTCTGTTTGATTTTATATAGTTGTTCATTTAATTCCAGTTCCAAAAACCAGGTGGAATAAAGTTATATGACCATGAGCAGAGAAAAGCTAATGAGTTATCTAACTCACTGTTTAGATTACAGTTGTTGCTAATAATGCAGATGAAGCTCTGGAATACTTATTTTCTGGTTAACTCTAAGGAATATTTCAGAAATGTATTTTTTTAATCATCCTGCCTGCTATTGTCTCAAAGGTTTTCAGAAGAATGCTGCCAGTTGTTACTCATATAGCTTCATATGGATGTAGCTTCTAACTTATCTAGCTAGGAAAAACAGACAACTTCCTTGGCACACAAATTCCACAGGGCAGCCCTGGGACTAAAATGATTGTTCCCTTCTCCACAAACTTTGTTTGTCCTCAAATGATCATGAACACAACAGCACTCATACTGCAAATTTAACCTGAGCATGTTAGAATAGGAGTACCAGATGTGTTTCCATCTTTTTAAAAGAGTAACATCTTGACAACAAGCTTTTGAGATTAATCAGCTCTTTCCTAATTTTATTGCATGCGAATAGGAAAAACTGTTCACTGAGAAAGAAGAGGCAATGACACAAGCGCTTCTTTTAAACATTTTCTCAGAAAGAAGGTCTTAATGAGGTAGTTTGTTTTTATTCAGTTCTTATACAAGTAGTTTGGGTAAAGCTTTGAGTTAACTACCTCTTCAGTCTGATCAAATTTAAAACTCATGGATATTTAAGTGTGCAATGTTTCTAAATCAAGTGTTTATATTGTTTTGAATAAGATATGTATAAAAACATACTTGGGAAAAGTGAAAATTGCCTTTTTCTTTTCTTTGGAAAGGATGCCTATGATCTTGATTCAGAAATTACCACCTGTGTTTCCTAATTCCACTTTGTTACAGCAAAGTAAGTTTGTTATGTGGAGGGACGTGCTAATAGCTGAAAAGTATGGTTGGACTCGATGACCTTAAAGGTCCCTTCCAACCTAGACGATCCTATGATTCTATACCTCACTGTCAGCCTTACAGTGCCTGATGTCCCGCAGCGAGCTGCAGATCCTACCTGAGCCTCCCATTTCACCCACTCCTCCTGCCCCTCTGACCAGACTGGACGGTGTCAGAGAGAAGCCACGTGCAGTCCTCCTTTATGGGGTGAACAGAGAGCTTCATGGAGCAGGGACCAAATAACCAATTTCTTGTGCAACCCAACACAACTTTCCTAGAGAAATGGCCCATTGTTTTTACTCATTAAGGGCTGTAAAGCTGATTTGGTACAGCAAGCTTCCTACAGTTGGCAGGATAAGCAACAATATGAGAGCTGAAAAATGTGGAAAAAATGTGGAAAGGATGAGTAAGAAAAGGTGGGGAAAGAGGGAGTGACACAGTAAGAACTGTCATAATGAAGCATATAACTCATAAACCTTCATCTGAGAACCTAAACAATTAGTAGCACAGCAAGTAATAGCCAGAGTGACCAGAAAGAGTGTGTGGTCTTTTGGCACTGGGGTCAGTGCTCTCATTAAAAACCCTGCTTACCCAAAGGTTGGCTGATCCTCTGTTGTCTGATGAGGGAGAAACAAATAGAGTAAATGGGCTGTGCCGGACCTTTGTGCACAACAAAACAGAGAGGGAAAGACAGGTGTATACTACAGCAGAGTTGCACTCTTACACTTTCGCAAGAAGTTTTTGTGGCCCTGGTAAGCAGAGGAGAGAGCGGGTCTCTCTGTGGCTAAAGAAAAACATCCCAGTCGAAACACCTGAGGAGCAGAAGTCTGACAAAGAATTTGATCTCTCCATAGATAAAGACTCAACGTTGATTTAAATCCTAGCAGTTCATACGCTGTTGTGTTTAAAGGCCTGTGAATAAATAGTGGCCACCAACAGCTGATGGATATTTTCTCATACCCAGGCCTTAAGTAAGAAACCCAAGAAATTTTCAGTATGTGCTCTCTGTGCTGTAAATGTAGCTTTCCACCTGCTGAGGAGACATGTGATCCCAGCACAACAATAAAAAAAGGCAAGCATCTTCTTGTCATAGGTATAAAAAAAAAATAAAAACCTCAAAAGCATTTTAGGTGTGTTAGGGAAAAAAACTCAGAAGCCAGAAGCCCCAAAATAAACGTTATACTTCTGTAGAGCAGTTGCCCAAGATGGGAAACTGACTGCAGAGGAACAGTTTCTCTTTAGAGGTTCTTTTTCTGCCCTGCTGCCTTTCACGTGTTGCAATACACCAAAGCATGGACTTACATTTCAGATGTGCTTTTTATGTGTTTCCATGTTGCCTCTGGTAACTTTCCTTGGATAATAAGGTTATTGATATAATAAACTGTCATGATAGAGGACTGTGGACAGTAGCAAGTCTGATCTGGTGTGTTCTGTGAAATTTTGTTTTATTAATAATGGTAATAACAGCTCATGGTGACAGCACCGAGTGCCAAAAAAAGCTAAGGAAAGTATGAGTTCTGTTTGTGATTGATCTTTTTCTGGAAGCATGCTGTAGTTTTGTTCTCTTTCTCCTAAGAGAAAAAGGTTGCTTTGTTGGAAAAGTAAATTATCTTTCTCAGCTGTTTGTTTAGTCATTTCTCCTTGAAATGCAGCAGTGAAGCCGTTTCGAGCATTCCAGATCTCTTTATTTTAGATAATGATTTACTTATTTTGAGAATTTGGCAGTGAAGGCCAAATACTGCTTGAGTACCTCATAAATTTTAGTCAAACCTTCCAAGACAGCATCCCTGTGAGAAGTAGAGTGCTGTCGGCTGATCTTTAGTCATGCATTTGATTTCTTTCTGACAGTCGTTCAATGAATGTGTGGTAGAGAATGGATCTAACCTCAGCTCTTTAGGCTACTAGATTACAATAACAAAATAGTTAGGGCATTCCACTACAGGTGTACAGCTGATTTCCATAGGTTGCTAGCTGGGTGATCAGCCACTTTTGCTACTTTTTTCAGATGTAGTCCTTGAAAAGATCTCTGTAGAAATAGTAGTCGCAACATACATTTCAGAACTATTGATCCTAGGTCTTGGAAATAAAATGAAAACTAACTATTGGCACATTACTTCTATGGTTTTAATTTCCCTAACAAAATCTCATTACAATTGGCACTGTTCTCATACTTTATTTTGTATGTATATTATCTTGAGAATAATTCTTTCATTTATGATTTTTCAAAGAAATCAAAAGTCCAAGAGTAAGAATATTTGTTTCCTATTCCTGAAAAAATAGTGCAGGGATTATACTTTTTATTATTTTAGATAGTTGTCCTAATGCTTTTGCGGTCATCAAGTACCAGAGAACCTATCACAGGTTATGATATTTCTATGTGTTGTGGAGGTACCACTCACTTCAAAATACTCTCTTTTAAATACTGAGGCTGAATCGATGCAATTGTTCGGTGCCTTCTGTGGTGTAAACAGTACGTACACAAAGCTACCATTTTAATGGTGATAGTTTTATAATGATCTTAAAATATCGTTTATGTGCAACCATGCTAACGTGCGGTAACCACAAAATATCATTTGGGACCCCATGTAGTCATTGCTTTTAATAGAGTCCAATTGCTTAAATTTCTTTTTGGTCCAGTTTAACACTGTTAATACTTCAAGCAAAAGCCATGACAAGTGACTCAGGCTATTACAACAGAAATCAGCCAGACCTACTATATTTTGAGAAGAATCCATGTAGATTCTATGCAGACATTTTGTGTCCTTCACCTGCATTTAGTGGGTGCTTTTTTTAGTGTCTTTACAGAGTCTAACACATGATGCAAGGACTTTTTTTTAGCTTGTTCCTTACACAACAGAGGTGCTTGGTTTGTTTGGGGTTTTTTTCCCTTTACAGTTCTGATTTTACAAACACTTTGAAGTTCTCCACCATTTCCCTCAGTTCCTCTTCTCGTTGTCTTGGCCTGAATCAGCATAGGGCATTATCCTAATCATGATGCTCCAGGCATCTAAAAGAGGCAAGATTTGGAAAGAGAGATCAGAGCACATCCTGCCCCTCAGTCAACTCTGCTTCCTGCAGCAGGTCCAGTGAACACGCATTTGCACCATTGATGGTATTTCCTAGTAGGACTGGGACCTAAAACTATGAGCTTTGCCTCCATAGTTTTGTCTGAATTGAAGTAGACCTCAGAAAATAATAGCCCTCTTTGTGTGTGTTTGAAATACAAATATTTTTCTCTAGGAAATTTAATTTTTATTTATTATTTAAAACTTAAGGACAATGGAGAGCCCAGCTATGTACAGAAACACTTTGAATGCTGGGTTGCTGGACAAGTGACATGGCTTCATTGGGCTACTGGGATAATTTCTTTAGCAGACACAGCAGGAAAAGGGTCTGTTATATGGCAAGCTAATAATACTTTTGGAGGTGAAAAATAGCATGAAAATGCTTGTGCTATCTTTTTTTAACAAGGCATATGGAAAGGCAGTGCTGAGACTTGGTTGTGGAAATGAAATGGGACAGCATTCTGAAAACACTCGGTCATTTTCCAATGAGGTTTGATGAACAGTACAGAAAATGTTTAAAAGATAAAAAAAAATAAAAATCTACTACCTCTGTTAGCTAGGAATTTTTGACAAGAACTGTCTGGGGAGGGGAAAGGCAAGTTCAGCTCTTAAAAAGAAGGAAGCCCCACTGGAAATAGGGGATGATTTATTTAGTGAATAATCTTTGTATTTATTTGGGGTTTTGACTGAGCAGTATTTCTGAGTCTTCAGTATAGACCCCTAAGAACTGCGGTTTCAGTTAGTTTTTGTAAAGCATCATTAACACACTACCAGAGGCATCATCCAGTGATGCTTTTAGAAGAAAGTTCAAAGTTGCTGGGATTTTTTTTTTTTCTTTTTCTTGACATTTAACTAGGTAGAATGTCAGATGTGACAATAAATCCTGATTCTGAGTTTTTAGAAGGAATGTCTTAGAAATCTTGATCCTACAGGGAGCAGAAATGGACTAAACAGAAAGGAGGCACCTAGTGGCCAAGGGAAGGTGTGAAAAAATAAAAAGAATATAGGTTATGAATGATAAATCCTACAGAAACACTGTGGCAGCTGGTGGTGTTCCCTGAGCACACTCTCTCCACTTCTAATCTCCCACGCTTTGGTGCAGATTTCAGTAGCAAGCATTGGTGAGCACAAAGCACAGGGAAAAAGCGGGGGGCTGAATCGTTGGTCCTGGAGCAGAGGTCCCTGCAAATGGGAGAAGGAAGAACAGAAAGCAAAGCTATGCTCAGTGGGAGGGAAACATAACAGACGTTGTCCTTCACGGTGAGAGTCTTCCAAAGGCTTTGGCTAAAAACTTTGACCAGGAAAGAGCGAACAAAGCAACATAAGCAGGCTGGAGGAGCAAGGTTACCTCTGTCTCTCCCAGCAACTCAGGCTGGATTCCATCTTGCTCTTTGCTACGACTCTTTTCATGCAGGACAGCAGTTCCTGGTCTGTGATTTAGTAACTCTACAGGACAGCAATACCTTGGGCCTACCCCTGTGTGTCACTAAATCCCATTGACTGATAAATTTTCATCCTGCATGGCCCCAGTATGCCATTATAAATCTTGTTTCTAGCCAAGTATAATGACTGTTTAGCTCTGTTAGATTCAATTCTAGTGAAGATGCTCACACTGAAGCTTCCTTGCAACGATCTGACAAACATATGCCAAAGAAAATTCACAAAATCCTCCAATTTTTCATAAAGTGTGTGGAGGGCATCCAGGACACCTTAGTATAATAGCTCTGGGACAGCTGTGTGTTCTTTGCTTATTATGCACCTAATATTCTCCGTACAATAGAGTTTTCACTTTGTGGTCTGCAAATAAACTTATTTGCATGTCAAATATTTCAGCCTTCTAGGAGGGCAGTCACTGGAAGACTATGTAGCTATTATTGTGTTTTGACCCACAATGAGAATATTTGTTCAAGCTGAGAAGGCAGAAGCAAACCACATGCCTTTTTTTCCTTCTCTAGACTCAGGTGAGCAGATTTACATTATTGTTACACTCTTAGATATTTTAATTTTCAAACTAATGCACTTGAAATCTTAATAAACCTTTTTGTCATGGTGGGAAATTGACTTAGATGGCAGGGTGACCTATAATTTAAGCAAAGTTCAAATCGCATCAGCAGGCAAGTCCGCTTAAGTGTAATCACCTGTGACAAAAAAACTTGGCAGTCACTGCAACCTAAGGCAGCAAACATGGTACAAAATACAATCACCTTAAGAGGTACTTTTGGGGTTTTTTCTTGAGTGTCTCCAAAGTATATTAAAGTTGCAGTATAAGATTATATATCATTTACGCAGCTCTTTTTTAAGGGACCCTAAATCTTTTAACACATCATTTACACAGAATTGCTCCTGAAGTAAATCTTTCCATGCCTAATTAGTGGACAGATTCCCACTCCTGTTGCGACCTGATCCAGCTGTCTCAGATATCAGCAGAGAGAGAGTCCTACTAAGTGCACAAGCTGAAGCAATCGTTTATTTAGCAGCTAAGTTGTTAACACTGGTTCTTTATGGAAAGATTGATCATTGGCCCTATCCGTCTGTAGCACAGGTGATAATATATAAAATACTGCTGAGTCTTGTAGGTGAGGTACAGGTACAAGGGGTCTGCCAAAGCATACTTCCAGTGTGTGAAATGCAGCTCACCTGAATAAAGATATTGGAATTTCAAAACCCAAATGACTGGCACAGGTTGATCCTGGGTTTTCTGGGTGTTTAGCCTATGTCAGATAGATTCAGGTCTGGCACACACAAAAAAATTATCTGGGTTCATCTTGCTTTACAGCCTGTGGCTGTGGCAGATAGATGCTGATGCCACAGCTTCTGTAAGAGCCTTAAGCAAGTCCCTGGGAAGACTTGCTTCCAGTCCTCTTAAGCTGTTGGCACTGATGAATTACAAGTTTTGTCATGCTGTTCCCCAATTAATGCTCCTTGTATGACAAGACATGATATTTATTTTGATCTGGTCTGTCATTTTTATCAGGTTTAAGCTTACTGCTGTTTAGGTGCATGTTATCTTGTATCCTTTGTAGCTGTGGAGTCCAAAAGTAGATTTTTCAGAAGTGCTTAACCTTGACCTTATTTCTGTCTTCTCAAGTTAATAGTGTTTGGCCAGTAGAGTGCTCTTTCCCTGCCCGCTGCTCTGCTTGTTTGCTGCAGGGTGAGGTGCAGAGTGTACCTGTCATACACACAGCTGGATGTCATAAATGATTCACACCTATTTTCAAACAAGTGTACTTTTTAGAAAAATCCTTGTAGTAGATGTTTTATAAACTCAGCAAGCCGATGAGTCTAACAATGTAAATAGGAAAGGACCAAGGGTCCGCTGTGTGTTTCAGATAATGACCTTACTTATCCTTAAAACAAAATTTTAATCACTGAATCAGCTTCTGAAACTGTGGCTTTCCTCTTTTTTTCTCAGGCTCGCCCAGTGCCTGTCTTATCCTGTCACAAGTAGCTCTTGCTCTGTGCCTTTATTTTCATACCTTGCTGAGCTTGACTAAGGGCTCTTTTAAGGAATTCTCTTGCTTTAGATATTTATATTAAACTGTTTGGATTCACAATAATGATTTTCTTTCCAGCACTGTTAGCATTTCACCTACTGCTTTTTCTAATTGTGGTAACTGCTTAACAATAATAAAGTAACCGTTCCTGCTAGGCAAAGTTTCCCAATCTGAGCTATAAACAATTTGTTCAGTTGCTACAGTTCTTTGGGCAAATTCATTACCTATCCAAGTATTTGTATGAATTTTGTAAACATTTAAGATGAAATAGATATCTAAAGTCAACTGCTGAGCCCAGTAGAAAGCAGCATACATAAAACGTGAAATTTACACTTGGTAGGGGGAGAGATATCAAAGCGTAGGTGACATAATGTAAAATGCTGAGCACAAGTTAAGAGGAATAAAGAGATGTGCTTAAGAGTGCTGGCTTGAAGAAAGTGAATGTTGAAGAGTTGTGGTATTAACATAGTGAAATCTTTAGCTTCTGCCCTGCGGAGTTGTTTTTCATTGCTTGAAGTCTCAAGGTGGCTGCCTGTAAAGTAGTGTCAAGAAATGAGACGCTGCAGGTTTCCTGTTTTGAATTAGAAAGCACTCTGGATCAGAAAGGATTGCAGCAACCTAAGCCTTTCAGCTTCTCCAGCAAAAAGCAAGTTAACCAGTATCTTCTAAATGACCTCTGAAAGTCACTTGTAATTCTTCAGCGTTCAGGCTGGAGAGCCTGTGGGACACGGTGCTGCTGCAATGCCACCGCAGCAGGCACCGCTTTCTGATTAGAGTCTCCTGTAACAATAATCGTCCAGCGCCAGCCTCGCTGCAGATGCTACGTAAATACTAAAATCATTTTTGAGGGACCAAAAAATGTCATTCCTTCTGAAAACAAACTGACTATTCTTTTGTTCTAAGCCTGTGGTTTAGTGACAATATTCACTTTTTCCATCATTTTTGGAGTCTCATCTCTTTCTAGTATTATATTAATTTCATTTGCATGTCCCTTCTTTGTTCAATCACTTTTAAATATTAAGCCCATTATCTTGGTTCTCAGTCATATTTAATGGAATTTTCCATGATTTGTTCTATTTTAAGTACTGATTGCCAGTTCTCTTTGTTAATGTATCATATTTGCTCTTCCTCATTTTTCCTATTAAATCAGAATCCTTTCAGATCCTATAATGTGCTGCCACATTCTTACATTTGTTACAAATTGAGAAAGTGATATTAGAACAAAATGAAGTCTAATCAAGTCCATATATCACCTCTCTCACTCAAGAGATCAGAGCTTGGTTCAGTTGGGGTTTAACTGCTCCTTTTTTTCCCTCCACCAGTGTGTGCTATTTCAAAATATTTTCATTTAGTTGGGGTAGGCGGGTGTAGGGCAAAGAAAGATCGAACTGATTGATTCTTGATACTGTTGCCTTTAATTCATAAGCTGTTTTTGTAACTTTTTCAGTAGTGGAAATGTCAGAGAGTCACGTTTGTTTTTCATGTCAGCTACAACCTGTCTGCTGTCCATGTCCTTCAGCTCCTCCATGAAACACGTCAGTTCAGAAGAGTTCACACTGAAAGCTGTTGTCATCACTGTTCAACAACCCTAATACAGACGTTTGGTTTCCTTGCTTTTACATCTCTTTTTCTTCATTCACCGAGTCCTTAAGAATCAAAGATGAAAGGGGGTTGTTTATGCTATAAATCTCCAATTTATAATTCTTGTATGTATGTGCTGATGAACTCTGTCGCCTCCATCCACTCTTGGCTATTTTAGGATTGGCTCCTTATCAGCTACCTTCCTCCCACATCTGCCCTTCCTGCTGGCTGGGGATCTGAGTCTGCACTTCAGACTGTGTTTGTCAAGAAAATTCCTTTACACAGACAACCAGCAAGCAAAACACACTATATGCAGGACCAAGATGCGTGCACAATTTAGTCTACCTTTCAAGGAGTCTGACTCTGCATTTCCTACCCATTGATTTAAATGTTTTCTTTTTAGCTGTCATCTCTCCAGCACTTAGTTTGGTTAATTACAGCACGCAAACATTAGGCACATGTTCAAGTTCCAGTTATTACCAGTGTCATTTATTGTTTGGTGTATGCTCCATACAGGTTCTCTTTTTTTTATTATTATAAATTTTTTTGACATTCCAGGTTCTGCATGTTTCATGTTATGCTGTTGCCAGTGCCCTGTGGGTGTTCAGACTCTGTAATCCTCTGGACTAAATGCCTCATCACTCACCTGTTATATCTGTCATGTTGTTGAACACTATTGCTTCAGGTGCAATATTTAGATCTGCTGGCTTTCAGACACAGAGATGTGGCTCATTGTAAGAACCTTTCAGATGGCATGAAAGATTTATGCTATCTGTACTCTTCGTATTCTGCTGTGTTGCCGTATTCCTTTCTGTTTTTCTTAGTAAGTGTCAAGCACTAGTTATTGATTAAGAAGTTTTACTTTGGCATCTGTCAGTTATTTGTCCCCTGCCAACATGGTCCCAATGGGTAACAAATACTTGGCAGATCTGTTGTTGTCTTAAAGTTTTCTGCAATAACCAGAATTTCTGGCTCTGAGCCACTCTTTGAACCCACAAGACATATATATGAGACCAGCATTCATTGCAATAGCGTATGTGACTCCTGCTTACTGCCATCAGATTAAAGATTGGAGTCTAATTGCTAAAACAGTAGCTACATGATTGTATTTCTTTACAAGATTGATTTTTCTTTTTAAGCTCCCAGGTACACCTCCAGTTTAAAATGAATTTCACATTGACCAACCTTTTCTTTAGTTTTTGTCATACACCAAAAAATGGCATTAAAGTGCTGAAAAATGCTCATTCACTTCAAGGTCCTTGAATAGACAGAGCATCTGTCGCTTCACCAAAACCACCAGAGAGGCAGCATCCATCTGAAGTGAAGGCTGCACATACAAAACTTGACTTTCGTGCTAGCCAATGACTGTCGGTAAATACAGAAATGAACTCGTTACAATTCATGCAGGTTTCAAAAACAGGCTGCTACTTCTACCTGGGCAAGTTGATTGCCTCCCACTTCTTTAGTATGGCTTACTGTATCTGACACTGTATCTTGAGCAGGAGTGCAAGTGCTGATCAGATGGCTGTGTCAAAAACTAAAAGAAATCTGTTTTGGGTGCTGCGTAGATCCTCAGTTGCTCCAGTTCATTACAATGACATACCCCTTCCGATCCTTTCTTCTTGCTTCAGTAGGTGGAGCTGCAACATCTGTTTAAATTTTCCCTTGGCCAGGATGTACCATCGCGGGTGCACTGACAAGTATAACTTTGGGTTTCCAGCACTGCACATATTAAACCATTTTATTTTAGTTGGCATTTTGCATCATTTTGAAATTGCACATAAAAAGGAACCTCAAGTTCTGTGCTCAGTCTGCCAGTTGGGAAAAGCAATCAGTCTCTGTTTCTAATATGCAGTCTTCAACTCTTGGATGGTGATTTTCTACTGTTCAAAAGAACATAAAACATGTTTCAGCTCAATTTTAAAATGTTAGGCTTTGGGAAAAAATCATCTCTAATTTAGTACCTTTTGCTTATTTTGCTAGATTCTGGTTTGAAACAGACTCTTTGGAGTAATCAAGGATTCACGAAATCATTTCATTAATTGTTTTCAATTTTAGAATCATATCAAATCCACTGACAATTGTTAGTTCTCATGTTCATGAGTAGTTTACACTTTATAGTGTCAATGAAAGCTTTTTAAATAACAAGCCATTAATAGATAAGTGGAAATTTCTGATAAATTTTGCAAAATCGCTCTTAAAAATTCACTGTTAGTGAAAAAAAAAAAAAGCGCCTGGTAATGAGACTAATTCACTCTTCAAATGTTACAGCATCATTTGAGCATTGTCCCATCCTCTGAAATCATTCTTAATTCTAATAACCCTTTCCCATTTCAATTTTCTCTGGAACGTTTTCTGTAAAAGCAATGAAAGTATCCAAATTAATTTTAAAGATCACAGAATTTCTATTTCTTTTTAGAGGAAGAGCTGTCTTCTACTGGTCGCCTGTATGCAAAATTGTCTTAATGATATCTTCTTTCGTCTTCGTATTCTTCCGCGAGTGGTTTGAGTGCTTTCTGGTTCTCTTTGGTTGCAGTTAAATATTTCAAGTGGCCGTCAGAAACATTGCAGATTTTGGCTTGTCTCCTTTTAGTTCCAAGAGCTGCTTTGATGGGGACTGGTGACATCTTTTCACAATGCACGATATAAACCAGCAGTTCCCAACCTTTTTCTTTATGTTTTATTTTTTGTAGGATTTTTTAATGACCGTGAATTTCTCCTTTTCTGCCACTTCTTCACTGTTGCCCATGGGCCCTCCCATCCCTAGGTGCACAGCCAGGCTGCTGCTGTGAGTATCTCCAGCCTTGGTCCTTCATCCTTGCCCAGTCCCTTTGGCACGCTGTGCTTCCCAGGGGCAGGAGGGATTTAAGGGGGCAGGGCAGAGGGATGGAGAAAGGAGGGTTCATTTGCAGTATTAGTGCCCCTCTTGGCTAACCTGTGTTGACACCTCCGCAGTTAATTACCCCAGCAGAGCTCAGCAGCTTGTGTCTTGCTCAGCAGTTTACCTTATCCATTGACGTGTCTCTTGGCTAAGATGTGTACCAGCTAGAAACCACTAGTATAAACAAGGATGAGAAAAGAGCCAGTCTTTTATAAAATATCTGCTTTTTCTTGCTGGCTGTTGTACAAGCTTTTTCATGATCTCTAACAATCTGCAGTTGCATATTCACTTTGAGCTTGAAATATAGCTGTCCCATTTGGAAGACTTTATTATCAACACTGGTGTTATCCAAGAGACTTTATTTGTCTAATCAGTTGAGTTGTCAGGTTGAGTTAGCAAATCCATTTGTATGAATCAAAGAACAGCCTGTGGCTGTGGTGTATTTGTTTATGATATTTATTAGGTACGCATGCTGGATAGCTTGGATGTAGATATTACAATGCCTTTGCTATAATCCTATAAAATTGAAAACCACGTAAGTCATCCTTTTAAAAACAGTACTGCAAAGATAAGAAGAAACTTGTGGATTCTATACTGGCTTTAGGTGGCAGATCATTTTTTGAGAAACTTGTTTAACATTATAGCTAGCGGGTACTGTGCATTGTAGAGCCAGGTGTTATTGCTTTGTCAGAAGGTAAATTAATCAAAACTGTAGTAATCCATTACACAGCCCTTAATGTATTAAGAAACATTGTATGTGCTTGTAACTGTCTTGAGGGGTGTGTAAAATCCACCCTTCGAAGAAAAGCTTATAACAATTTGCTGTACTCCTTCATAGCATGTATCCCTTCATTTAATTCACCATTAAAAAAGCCTACAGTGAATGAAGTTATAAGGCAAAAATGTAGCTGAAGATTGGTATGCAGTATCAACCTGTTGGCACTATTTTGCTGCATTGTGCACGTGCTTACATCATTGTTTAGTATGTGCTTGTGGTTTAAAAAGGCTAGCTAAGCTTATTTGCCAATTAAAATCAGTAGTATTTTTACTGTGTAAATTTACACTTTGTTCATAAAACTTCTCTATACTTGCAGACTCTTAAGACTGTTTAAAAACAGCATCAATAGTGATGATTGATCACTATTTAGAGATACCTCATTTTAAAGAATACTCTTGCTTAGCAAGTGAGACTGTAGTGATTGCTCTTGGGACTGGTAAGTGTGAGACAAGTAGGGAGAGAGAGGTTCAGGGTAAATTATAAACAGTAAAATGAAAATTTACTAAATATATTAGTTTGTTAATACATACAGTTCTTGTATATCTTCAGTTAAAAAAAAATAAACCGTCTGCAAACTTTCTAATTTGATCAACAGATTTCTCCATGGCAATGGACCTGAATTTTAATAGCAGCAGTGAATAACTGTTTTAAAAGGAGAAAATTCTCCTTTCTGTGAAAGAATGTTTATTTCCTTCTCTCTTTCCCTATCACTTTCCTCATCCCTTTATAAAAAAACCATACCAAAACAAAACAAAAAAATAAAGAAAAGCAAATGTACTAATTGCAAACACGTTATTACTGCAAAATGATGGCAAAGGGTTGAATTCCAAGTTTCCTAGAAGAGAGAATTGTAAAGCAATTATTCTAAAGCAAACCAAATTACATTTTAGTTATTCCCTGGCCGCCTGGAAGCTATGAAATCCTGTCTCTGGGAGGCATCCATCTTTTCACCTGTACATCTTCAAGCCTGCCACCCCATCCCCCTGCACTTCCCATTTTGATTCTGTCAAAAAGATTCAGCAGTCAGCATGCTTCTCAGTAATATTTTGGGTTTGTTGAACAAGTGTTTTCCGATTGTTGCAGGTTGCGTTATTGTCACTCTTCCTGCATCTCTAGGTCTGCAACTGAACTGCATTTTCTCGCTCAGAATGGCTGTACTGTGAGCCCTCTTACAACCTGGATGGGTGGATATACCACTCAGTCCAATAAATCTCTGAATAATTTTTGTTAGGGTTGTGCATATGACTGAGGCTCTGAGGCTGAGCTTTCCCAGGCGACGATGGCCCTGTCTCCCCCAGCCCCTGTGCCACCCACCCTGGCTGTGGCCACGTTCATCCCCAGGCAGCTCATACTGCAAAGGTACCTCCAGGCAGTCTGGCAAGTGCTCCTTGTTGCTGTGAATGCCTGGAGGTGGAAAAGCCCTCAGCATCTCACAGATACGAAACTAATGATTTTTAAATCTAACATGGCCGAGTTGTCATGGCAATTATCAAATGAATGTTCTTATTTCCTGTAAAGATGTATATTATAATACTCTAAGTACCACTTTAAGTGACTACTTCGTGCAGGCTGTCTAGCCGAACAAGCTGTAAAAGAAGCTAAGTGCCAATTAAAGTATTGGGAAGAATCTCTCTTGCATGAACTCAGCGAGGCACTGTAGCATACATAATATCTCTTAGACAAATCTGTTGCCTTTCATTTCCAATATGCCACAGCAACACCTGGTTTATAGGACCCAGGGTATTCCTGTGGAAAATCAACAATGGTGTGCTTTTTGGAAAACTACCCAGTTTATTTTTAATGTAATTATTCGCAACCATGTTAAGAACAAACTGAATGAAAGGCTTATGAAATTTATCCCACTGGTAGCATTAAACGATAGAGAAGATCAACAGAACAGTTTGCTGTTAATTACATATTTACTGTTACCAAGGAGGAAGTATTTAGTAGCTTTGGGATCAAATACTATCACTCCTCCAAGATAAGGTTTTAAACAATTGAGTTGATTATACTTTCCTAAGTTTACATGTACTGCATTTTTTATATTTTCTTATGTTTGCATCAGTTGTATTGTGGGAGACAACAAATAAATGTGGTTTTTTCCCATTTAATTCTTTTCCGAGTCTTCTGTCTCTTTTCACGCACACAGACTCAAATTCTCTCTGTAGTTTCTCCAGGGGGTCATAACAGCAAGGCTTCTTCCCTCTGGAAACATATATGACTGCTGGATTAATAAAAACATGGAAGAGGAGAACCAGCAGCAGATGCAGGTAGGTAAACCATTGCTAATCATGGAACTTAAATTACTTTCTAAATTTTTATTTTGACAGTGTTCACATTTTCTAGTATTTTTAACTATGTTCCACTGTTTATTTTATTTTTACTTTTCAAAGGCATTGGTTTTGTTACTTAGTTTTTCTCATCTCACAGGACTGTTTTTGCTTTTTATTTTGCCTCTGTGGAAAGTAAATTCCTTCAAGAGACCAGCATCAGGGTATCCTGCTGTTGCCTTCAGCTCCATCTCCTCTACTGAACAGTGGGAACGAAGCTTACCAGTCTTTTCAGCTTACGCAGATTCAGTTTCCAGTGGGCAAACGTTAAGTAGAAGCACCAAGTCATCTTTCAGAATAAAGGATACCTTTGCAAGCAGCATGAGATCCGAGCCATTTTCTCTTTTACAGGAGGATGTAACTTGCTTTGTTTTATGTGATGCAAAATTAAGTTGATTTTCCTTTTCTTTCCCCTGATGAAATCGCCTGCTCAAGCTGTATTACTGTATGTTCAGGGAAATGCAGAAAAAGTGTGTCAGAAGCTTGAAGAGAAACAAAGGCAAGATGCAAAATATGAAAAGAATGGTTCCTCCATTTTAGGGACAGGAAAAAAATGCTGTGGGATGGTTGTAATGCATAAATGAAAGCAAGATCTAAAATGCTGGTTCCCTTTGTTAGAAATGTTAGAGAAAAATTTCCTCTGTTCCTGAGAGATTGAATCAAACCTAAGTCAAAGTAAGTGTTCTGGAGCCCCTGCGTGTAGCTGAGCCACTTGGGACAGCAAGTGTGCAAGACACAAGGCTGCTGATAGTTTATAAAACTGTGTTTTTTCAAGAGGAATATTCTGCTGTTAGACTGCAGCTAATATTTTCCTGCACTGGTTTCTGAGTGCAGCCTGTACTTGCTTCTTTGCAATTTTCTATTAAAACAGTTTGGCTCATAATCCCTACTCTTAGGAATACTTTTATCCACTTGGTGTATTCTTTTGGAAAGTGGGAAGGAAATAGAGAACCCCGTTTGTCTTCCTTGGCAGATCATCTTCAGAGGAGATCTCGGATATCCTTGGGAATACCTCCTGAGGACACCAGTATCCTGAAGTATTTTGTAGGTATGCTGAACCCTTTTATCTTCTCAGCACAGCTGTGGCTTTGTGTTCTCTGGAAGAATACCTGAAATCTAAAGCTACCTCAGTTATCTGTTAAAAACCCTACTTATCTTCTGTTTAAGAAAAGTGCTTTGACTTTCCATCTTCATGATTGGAGTAGGAAATTCTTTTGTGGCTCATATTCACTGTATCAGCTCCCAGTATTCGGAAATCCCTGACTTACTTTGTTATCAGAGAGGATATGTTGGTAGGGTTTTTTTCTTGGTTTTGCTGTTGTTTTGTCTTTCACATTTACAGCCATTCAATGTCAATGACCAAATTCTTTCTAAACACAGTTTGGCAATGGCCATTAAACTGGGAGTATGTTAAGTATTTAAAAAATAGAAAAGTAACAGCCTGTTCATTTTTCACTATCTATAAAATTAAGAAAGTCAAATAAATGCTATCAAATATTTGGAATAAACATGGAGAACAGAAGTCAGGCTGGATATTTAATTTATAACAACAGCTGTGTGATCAGAATGCATGAAAAATTACAACCCAAAAAGGAGCCACAATCTTAGTAAGTATTATTCTTGTGGGTTTTTTGGTTTTTTGTTTGTTTTTTTTTTTTTTTAAATAAGACATGGCTTAAAATATTATATGTGCTTTTTCAGGAAACAGCAATATTTGGTTGGTAACAAGACATTTACCAGCATTTGGGATATCTAAAATTTTATGCCAGGATGAACTCTATTGTGGCAGAGCTGACAAAGAACTTACTTGGTCTTGCTTTTTTCCAAGTAACTCTGCCTACAAAGTTGTTAATCTTGATTATGCTATTTCAAGTTGGAGTTTTTGCCTAGGCACGCTAAGAGCAGAGGTAACGTCTCTGTTACTTTTCCAGACTCCAAAGGCTCTTCCTTTCTCTCATCTGTAACATGTTTTCAGGTTCTCGCCTTATTCACTGCTCCAAGTGCTTTGGGGTCCAGCTGGTTTTCCTTGGGTATGAAGCTGATGCAGTAGGCACAGTGGGTGTGCCTTTAGAAGTAATGAAGGCAACTCATGGTAAACAGACTTTTACTGGGAATTAAACACCTTGGTGGCATCTACACAATATGGTCTGGTCAAGCGCTGGAGGGACACAGCAACAAGCAAGTCTTAACCACTTGGCCCAGCCAAGCAGCATTTTTTTGGTTCTTGTTTTTCATGTTTTTTTTTTCCTTTCTGGATGTCATTGTTAGTCCATTAGATTTACTTAGTAAAGTAGAAGGTAAGCACAGGGAGAGTGCATAGGTCAAAAATGGTACCAGTGGCAGTTTGTGGAGATTTTTTGCATGCATAGCATATATGGTAACCAGATAACTGATGTACTTGCTGTGCAGCTGTCACTTTGTCTAGGAATATACGTGGGAACAAAGATTAGTAAATGATCTGACACCTCTTAAGAGGCGTATTTTGTGTAGATGGATATTAGCAATTGAAAAGCTAAACTGGGATCTAAGCAAGGTCACTGGCTGGTCAGGCAGTTTATTTTTGACCTAAGCAGTATTTAATTTAAGAAGCAAAAGGACTGGGATAAGCAAGTACAACGTATATGGGCAGCTGGCTGCTGAGGGATATTGAAGCTGAGTCATCCAAAAGGGCAGCCCAGTTGTACCCTCACTCAGGAGAAGAGAAACATGAAGACCAGAATGAGAGAAAGGAACCCCCCTGACTCCCATGATGCTTTAGTTGCGATGAGCACAAGTTATTTCTGTTCCACTAGCAAGGAAAGAAAAAAGGAAAGGCAAATACAAAAAGGTGTAAATTGTAAATAAAATATGTCCATATATGCATGCAAATTAGGTGAGACCCTTGGTGTGTCCAAGTTAAAGCAATGTTTTAAAAACTGTAAGCGGGTTTTTTTAGAATTTCTTAATTCCATTGTGTGTTACAAATATATGCAGTGTGAATAAAACCTGAGTTTTCCCATAACAACTCAGGAATGAAAGTAATAAACAATCCTAGTATGGCTTTCTTATAAATAAAACATGCTACTCTGTTTTTTTTAGGGTCTTTAAGTCCTCAGTACTATGCTGGTGGCTGGAATAATTAGGTTCTGTTTTGAAGGTAGTGATTTTTTCAATATAAGCATGAATTTATCACTTTGAAAAAGGAACTTTCTTCTATTTGAGAGATTTATATTTTTTCCTTGGTAGTTTGAGCCTCTTGCACCACCCAGCAGTGCTTCTTGCCAGGTCTAGTTTCCTCATCCTACACTACCATCAAAAGTGTGCTTTTGGGAAGGGGCTTTTGGTTGCCTCAGAAGAGTTGCTGTCTTTTGTACTTCAGCTTAGGTTTGCCTGATAGCACTCCCTTTTCTACCTTGGGCACGGAGGTGCTGTTGCAATATTTAAAAGCAGTATCAAATACATCAGGTGTGACAGAACTCCCCTAAGTCTCCGTATAAAGCTTTTTGCCCAATTCCCTCCTGAAATATCACTGAAGTGGTGTTTGACAGATTTGTGTAGCTATAAAAGCTCTCAACTGCTATTATTACACAGGCCTCTGGAAATATATTGATAGGCTTAAGTCTCCATATTTCTGATTCCACCCACTAAACGCAGCCCCAGTCTATATCTCTGGCTAACTACCTTTCTCTTCTTGGCCAGATTCGTCTCTTAGTTTGACTCTGGAAAGAAAAAAAAAAAAAGACAACTGTTATTGCCTTGGCCTCAACACTAGCTGGGGAGGAAGGATGGAAGCAATAAAATACTTCCAGTGTTCCAGTATATGAATCATAAAAGCTAAAGTGGGGTACCCACTTAGTTCGTCACTCATTTCTGAAAATGGGGAGTCATCCGAGCATGAACTGAAACAGGTAGTTAATCTCCTGTATAAAGGGAGCCATAGATTTGGTTTCTGATAGTATTTCATGCAACTTCCCTTCTCTTTCTCATTCCATTGGCCTTTCTTTTTGCTGTGGCATTTAATTTACCAGTGTTGAGACATAAATGAACCACTTGTTCTCAGTCGGTGAGCCTGGGTCTTTGTGACCGCTGTGAAGCCCACGTTCACTTGCAGCGTGTGAGAACCATCCTCTGGTGACTACTCCACAGCTCTGATCTGCATCTGAGAGACCAGACACCTGGGCTGAGGACATGTTGTGATATCATGGACAGTAACATGGAGCAGAGAAGAACAAGGTGCTGCTCATCTTTTTAGGCCACCAATACCTACAGGCCACCAATACCTATACCAATACCTATGGCTTGTTTACTTGTTGCTTATGTGATTTAGAAAACTAGTGACAGCTGCTGACTCGCATGGATCACCTCAAAGGCAATTTGGCTCTAGCAAAGCATAAAATTAAGCAAAAGTCCCTGCTTCTAAAGATTCACTGAGGCCTATAGCTAACCTGGTCAGATGTAAGAGGCAGCACCTGAGGATGTTTTAAGAGGAGAGGGACTAGATCAGGGCAATGAACTGCCAGTTCTGCGGTCACAAGGAGCAAGGGTAGCAATGCCAGGGGAAACAGTCACACAGGGTGTGCTGTCCTTAACCTTTTCTGCCTGTCTTCACCCCATTATGCCACTCTGCAATCATGCACTTTCTGTGCTGAACACAAACTGTACAGGACTGCCTGGATCATAACAACCAGATAACTGGGTGTTTAGTCCTCAAGTCCATTCACCAGGGACCAGGGTGGCACTTTCAGCAGCTCTCAGTAAGCTTCAGACCTAGAGTAAGAAAACAAGTTACACCTCTGTGTGCCATACACTTTTATTAACTTTTCCCATACTGTGTCCTACACATGTTTCATCAAAACAAAATTGTCTCTCCGTTTTTCTGAGACAAATTGTGTTGGGCACAATGAGAGGATGAGAAATATTTTCTGGAGGTTTACTCACCTCTATTTTTTTGACAGTACAGTCATTATACATAACAGTTTTAGCTCCATTTGAGCCAGCTCCACATTCTTTCTCCTTTCACATGTTGTGTCCTGTCGTGTCCTTAAAAAAATACTGCAGTCTTTGCCCATGTTGTTATTTTTCATTGTCTCAGGACAATGTAATGTGACTACTGTATTTGTACCTTTAGACCGTGATTTGTGACTTCAGCATGCAGTTCATTCAAATTTTGCTCATTTACTACTCCGGAAGTATACTGCAATGTGGACCAGTTTTCTGTACTCCTTGTTCTCCTGCTCATGGGGCTCTAATTTCACATGTATTCAGCACAAGCAGGGCAACACATTCCTCTTGTAAATGTTTGTGGTGTGAGGTGGCTTGCATGTCTATGCTTGGCTCAGTTGACTCCTGCGGAGATGCTGGCTGGCCGCACCAGTGGCCAAAAATGGATGGCTAGGGAAGAGTACAAGGACAGAGTAGGTCTATAAGACAGGTTCCCCAGAACATTCTCCTAGCATCTTGTGACTTACGGCTCAGGTTGCTCTTGACCAGAGGCAGCGTGTTTGCGTTCAGTGGCCTTTGAGGCAGCTTTCTTTGATGAATTTGTCTGATTGCATTTGAACTCCTGCACAGCTTCAGCATCCAAGACAGTTTGTGGGAGTATCCCAGCTTAAGTCCTTGCACAAATACCTCCTTTAGTATTTTTTTCTACCTGCTGCTTGTTTCATTTGAGGTCTCATAGTTCTTGCAGTTCTTCCCCAGGACTCTCACATTTTTATTATTTTTTTCACCCCACCTCCCTCTCTCCACAGCCCTTGACTTTGTGGTACAGGAAAGGTGGGAGCCACTGCGTGTTCCTCATATGATGTAAGCAGTGGTTACCTAGCACTGACTGGGATGAGGCGGGCTATAAAATTCACTAGTGCACAATGCTGAGAACTTGATACTTGATCTGGAACTGAAAGGAGAGGAAGGACCATTTTGGGCTTTTTCATAATTAACCTTACTCATCATGTAAACCATAATTATTTTACATTCCCAATAGCAACATACCAAGAAAAAAGACTGTTCTTATGTCAATTCCATGCCACAATAACCTCTGTAATATCCTCTAGGTTAGAGCTTTCTGTAAGCATCAGTTACTGTCTGCAGCAATTCTGGGAGTTGGAACTGGGTGACCCAGCTTTGGCATTCAGAAAGCGCCCCGCCAAAGGAGCTGGAGAAAAGCTCTGTTAGTTCAGGGCTCACACTACCAAAAGTAAGTAACCTTTCAATGAGCTTTCTATTATAAATGCCAAGTCTGTTGAACCAAAGCTATGACAAAGATACTATGATGGGAAAATCCAGAATATACAGAAATGCAAACCATGCCAACAGTTGCTAGAATGCTATAGGCTTATTTTTTCATACTTACGGCATCTGACCTTGTTTTGCTTTTTTATATATACAAAATAAAAAATCTTGAGGAGTAAAAATTTATGGCTAACGAAAAATGAATTAAGAATCTCATGGAAATAGATGTGGGTATGTGAACATTGCTTTCCTTTTTCTTTTTCTTTCTTTCTTTCTTTTTTTTTTAAGGAATTTCATATGTGACAAAAAATGTTTTAAGAAACTTTTGGAAAAAAACACAACAGAACAAACCAAAGAGGTCTTTCTCTTACTTGGTCAAAATGTGCTTTTTATTTTTGGTTACTCTATGTGGATTTCTTTGGATTCTGGTTTCTTTTATTCTGATTTTATATATCCATATACTTCTGTGGGAGTGCTGCTCAGAGCTTGGACAAAGGAATGACAAGCCAGCTTCCCTGGTTTCCTGTGGCCTTGAGATTCCCAACAATTTATTTCTCAAACCTAAATACCAGTGCGTAGGTTCAGAAATCTTTGGAGTTAAAATCTGTAGAATTTAAGCCCTAAAATTAAATATACAAAGCATCTACATATTTTAAGGATTCCATTATTATTTGCTTTGATATAGACATGCCTATTAAATTGATAAGCACTCCTTAAAATAGTATTTTGAATGCTTCAGTAAAGTTTTTTGAACTTAAATGCATCTGCATTCAGACGTTGCCTGGTCTGTCACTGTTTTTCATAGTGGGAGATTGGAATATATTCAGCTTCAGGAAAAAATATTTAGTTAAAGTGTAGTTTGAAAGCTCCCATGACACTAGAGTCTTTTTAGGGAGCATATTTTACAAATAGATGTTAAAAGTCTCCTCTTTTGCTACAGCTGTATTTTGGTATTTTTGGCAGGTGGGAATGGTTTTCATTTTGAAAAGTATTTGAGGACAGCTGTTTCTGTTGAACAGGAGAAATGACAAAAAGCTATTGACAGGTAAACAACAATGCATTTCTGCAGAGCGTTCTTCTAACCACGCATCTCCATTTCCATTTACACACTAGGCCCTTAAAGCATGTCTCCAAATTAGAGGTACGCAGGAGTTCACAACTGGAGTTGAAGTTTAATGATGAAGAGGTGCTTCCTGTGCATTTAAGGCTTTTCAGAGGACTTAGTAGAAATGAGGTAATCAATCTCATTGCAACCCTTACATTGGGTAGGTAGTTAATTGAAAAGGGACAGCCCTGATGCTTTTGCAGCCAGTGGAAGAAAGCCCTTTTTCAGGTCATCATAACATCACTCAGGTCTGTGTCCTGGCAGCTACCTGCTCCAGTTACCTTCCTGTCCACATCTGCTTCTTCATATAGATAAAATTTCCTTCCCTGATGTATATTCTTCAACTGTAAACTCTGCAAACCGATTAAAAATGTTGCTCTGGCACAGGATAACTGGCTGTAATTTTTTTTTTTTTTTTAAAGCCCGAAGCAGGTAGCTTCATTCTGGAACATGTTTAGTTTGTAGTTGACAAATGGTCTGTGAAACCTTCAGAGGCAGCTCATTATAAATGAGGCCAGGCAGCAGAAGTCCCCATTGTTGCTCAGTGTGGTTAGCCAGTATAATTGGAACTATACAAAGTGAAACCGAGTTAGGATTTAGCAAGGTAATGCTCAAAAAAGTAACGAAAATAAAACACCTTGCTTTAGCTCTTTCCAGCACCTTCAGAATACACTGCCACACTCTCACTTGCTTCTTTCTACATACGCTACTTTTTATTTCTTAATGCTCTCTTGCTTCATTTTTCATCTTTGCCTAAAGAACGCATCAATGTTTTGTAAGGGCTGATTTGCTGATTTCATTTCGTCATATTTTGTTTGGTCATTTCCAAAGAGACACAAAAGAAACTGCAGCAGTTTGGAGCATTGTAGTATACCTGGCCTCACTACTTCAAGAAAAGAAGAACAGAGGGAAAATTTTAACTCTGAGTCTGTAGGTTAACCATTATTTTGAATTAACTTCCTAAACTCTTTTTTACAAGTATTATTATACAGTAGTGTGCTCCCATTAACATTGGCTCACTCTTCCTCCTTGCATACTAGGGGCATGCAAGGCTGGTCTCTTTATGCTTTACAGCTGGGAAAGACCAAGTCTGGAGTCAGTAGGCTTATATAGCTGCTTTTGGTTTTGTGGCACTCTTCACATCAGCAGCACACTATGAAGAGAGGTCTTGCCGGTTTAATTCAGGTTTACTTTTCAGTATTTTTACTCACAGCTTCCAGCCATCTTATGGCAACATTTATTTTACAGATGGTCGGTTTGATCTTCTGACTTTCTAATAGGAAAGTAATCCCATGTCTCAGTTTATCATAATGCAGTTAAGCAAGTAGAGCGCAAGTCATTCTGAAGAACTGAGGAGGCAGATGTTCCAAGTCAAAAGTTTAATAAGAGGTGTCTTCATGGAAAAGCTCCTGTTACAGGGGTTTTTTTCCCCTTAATGTCTCAGAAATACAGTATTTTCTTAAGTTGTCTATTTTCACAAAGGAGACTACTGTAATAACAGTAACAGTGAAGAACATGACATTTAAATTGCCTTTAGAGTTAAAAAGGAAAAAGACACAGATGGTGTATAAAATTTTAAATTTCTCTCAGATATGCTCCTCTGCTTCAACGTAGAGTCAAAAATATCAAATTATTTTCTTTACCCATTAGGTACATATATTTTCATACACTGAAGACTGCAAAATCATTACAGCATGCATGAGCAACAGCACTCACTGCTCAACCTGGATTAGTGCCAGAAAGGTCTCCACCATGACATGGAAAAACTATTGATAAGCATTGAATGAACAGGGCTCACCAAAATTTGCCTTAGATCATCAGAACCTTATGCTACTCAAGTTCAAAGCGACATGCAAGGTACTCATTTTCAGCTTTAGAATGACATGATGTCTTGAGTAAATAAATAAAAAGTCCTAAAATTTAGTGTCTGTCTGACTTCCCCAAGGCACTTCAATTCAAATGTAAGTGATCAACCTTCTGGAGCAAAACCAGTGGAACAGAAAGGCAGCTAGATCTGAAGCTGTCTAGAGCTGTTTCTTCCACAAAAATAGCCCAATACTTTGCGTATTTCTATGACTGCTTACTAAAAGTGCTGGCTTTCCTTTCCACTCCACTGAATTCCAACAATGTGGATTTAATGCATTGTATTCAATTATTTGAATTGCCCACAATATGACATTTTGACAGCAGTTTTACTCGTTAGTCATTTCCTAAGTATCTTTAATATGTTGGACTGATAATCAGAAAAATATTGACTTCTGTCACATAGGAGGCCTAATGATTGCTAACATTTAGAAAATATTCTGCCTACTTTATTACTGCTTAAGTCACGCAGCAGGCTTTACAAAAGAACAGATTAACTCAGTTTTGATCAAGTAGGAAAGACAAGAGTGTAAACACTCAACCTACTGCTAGATGATCAGTGAACTTACAGAAACTGTACCAGGAAAGAAAAATCACATGGTTGAGCCTTTTTGTTTTGTTTTCAAATTTGGATGGGTGAAGGAAGGGGATGATGATTGTTTTGAATAATACACATTAATTATGTAAAAGGCTGGCATGAAATGACCTCTGTAAGCAGAACTGTATCTACATGTCATTACCCTCAAATTCTTATTATAGGCAAAAAAGAAACAAACATTTTATGTAAAGCCAAGAATTTTTTTAAGTCAAATTGAAATCCTAACAGTTTAATTAAATAATATTTATTACCCCAGATGAAGTCATTACAGGACAAAAAAAGAAATAGTACTGTACAGAAAAAGCATAACATGAAGTTGTCATACACATTCTTCCTAGTCTTTGCTACTTTTTCTGATATTCCGCTCAGCGTTCCAACGTCCCTTGGGGTCCTAGCATCGAAGGTTTCAGAAAGAAGAGGGGATCATGAACCTCAAATCCTTAGCCATGAGGAACATGATAGTCTTAATTTCTCCTTCCTCATCTTAGGAGCCTCTTGAAGTAACATTTATGTGTTTGCTAACATGCCGTACACTTTGCTCGTCCTTTATGGATTAGTTCATGGTACAACAAAATTACCTATATATAGTGCATTTCGTGCAAGTTGGATACCTGTTCTTCATTGTCTTTGCACCTTTAAATACGGTTTTGCTCAGCTCTGAGTCTGCATTTCTTCAACTGACCATTGTTGAGTGGTTTGTAGCGCTGCAGCCTCCAATGTCACCCTACGCCACATCTCTTACTATCTCATGCTTGCACTTCTCTAGATCACATCTTGTGTCCCCAGTTTGCAAGGCCTCTCCTATCATACCTTATCTTGTACAGAGAATATCTATATAAAACTATGGTTATACCATACAGAGATAAGCAAAAGTAAACCAAATAAGGCGCAATTATAGCTAAGTTGGGAAATAGCAGACAGGTCAAGAGAAGTTGAGACAAAGTAAGCTTGGCAAGCTGCTGTTCTGAGGCTTTGTAAACTCTGCGCTGCTGCTAGCCTTGGCAATGCAGTATTTACTGGGCTACAGGGCTACGCTATACCAGCTATGAAGTGATATATGTTGTCCTCCTTAGTAATGTGAATTCCAGTTAGGGACATTACTCTTGGAAACATTTTGGAACTACTTCAGCTAGGTTTTCATATGTCATGTCATTTCTACAGTACCATATTTTCTCTCCTGATAGGATTTATGGTCCCAGATCCTGACTTTTTAATGAGAAGGCTGACAGTAGGTTTCAGTCATTGTGTATGAGCCATCACCTCTCACACTTCAAGTCATGGCACTTCATCTATCCTGAATGTTACCCATTCTGGGATCTGGAGGCAGTTCAGGGAATATGAAAAGCAGGCTCCTCTGTGATGGGCTACTTTGAAGGTTTGCTTTTGTTTCTAACGACAGCTATTTGCTTAGATTTCTCTTTATATGTTAAATTAATACAAGCTCCAAGTAATGATTGAGCATGAAGAATGCAGTTAAGCATAGTATCCAGAAGAAATAAAAAAAATGTGGCACAGGGTTAGTCATCAGGTCCCACATTTACCATAATTTGGTAATTGCTTTGGTTTGCTCTCTCTGGGTTCCCCCCAAGATATGTGCTTTACATGGAGAGTTCAAACATATTTCTGTAGAAAGTAGAGGGTCTAAAGACTTGAACAAAAATCCCTAGGGCTGGGGAGGAAAGTAACCGTTCAATTTATCAGTTGAGTCCTTTTGATGTAGTTGTTCCTCCATTAGCTACCTTCAGGGTTGCTACAGTAATAAAACACACCCAGTAAAAATACATCTAGAAAGCAAACATTGAATGACTTTCTGTGTTTGTGATTTGCTCTGTTATTGTGTAAATATATTGTTATTTAGGTATATATGTAGCTATAGAGAATAAAATATTTCACATCTTTCTGCAAGCCATGGCTGACAGCTAGTTCCCTAGGATAAGTTCACTCTCATGATCTAATAACAGTGTATGGTTTTGTTCCATCTCTGCAAACATACACCAAACATTGAAGGTATGCTCCTATTGGACCCAGCCTAATAGTGAACTTAGTTTTTGAGTCACCCCACTCTTTCTGCCGTGTTCATGGTTTCAGTTCCCAGGGCCTCATCCTGGTGAGAGCAAATGGATATGTGACTGAGAGCCAGGCAGCAACGGGATCTTAACAAAAAACTGTTCTGCATGGGAAGCAGTGGAGACATACATCCCGATTTCACGTCCATGGAGAGAGTTGGGGACCCTTTTCTTTGGGCAGAGGACAAAAAAACACGTTGGGGACCTGCAGGCCTTTTCTTCGTAAAAGAAATACCTATGTAAAAGAAATTTCTATGTAAAAGAAATTTCAGATGAAACCTTGCTTCTGGTTGCTGTACCAAAAGAAATTAAGTGACAAGGAAAAGCTGCTGTCCCTGTGGTGCTCACCCAGACTCTTCACCTTAGTGCTCTGTTCTGGTTGTATGATTTCAGCACAGTTTTTACAAGAAAGTGGCTTTTACCTGCCTTCAGTGCAATTAACAGCTAGCCTTTTTTGCAGATCTAGTAAGCAATGCTAGTGTGCATCCAGTGCCTTTCTCTGAGCAGTCTATGCTTCCTAGAGCTAACAGCTAAAATTGGAAACCCCAATTTTGTCATTTGATGTTAACAGGAATGATACAGAGTGCATTCAGAGAAGGATCTATTGTATAAAACAAAGCATTTCTTATAGTCACTCAGGAGAACAACCCCATATAAGAACAGTGCTGTACTTTAAATCATTAAAGATAACTTCTTGCCAGGCAACGCAAGATAATGATAGCACATAATAATCCTCTCTTGCTGCCTCTTTCTCATGTATTGATTGGTCCTATACTGTAGCTGTGACAGACCAGGGTTCTTACCCTCTATTCCTCTGAGCATTTTGAAGCAACTACTACATTTGTCAAATGACAAAAGGAATCACTTTAGAGAGTCAATTGAGACACATCAAAAGCAACTGGAAAATCTACAGTCCCAGGTGAGCTGTTACTTGAAGATTATCCAGCTTTCGAGTCATCTGTGGTTTGTCTTTGAGAAGTTCTGCTGAACTCAGTCTGGATTTGAGAATTAAACACTGGGGTTTTTTGTTTGTTTTCTGGACTCCCTTCCCTCCCTATCTCCTAGGAAGAACAGATTAAAAAGCAGCGTGGTTAAAGGGATTGTGGGCTACATGGTACTTGTCCTGGGACAGCTATGGGGTTACCATTGCCCAATTAAAGATTGTTTGTATGAACGGGCTTCATAAAAAATCATAGAAAATCAAAACAACAAAAATCTCTAAATTGGTCTATTTTTGAAATAAAATATTCTGACCGTAAAAGCGTTAAAACAATCACGCTACGTTTAAGGTATGAGTGTTTTTTCAAGTTTGTCTCACCTCAGGGTTTTTCAGATCAACATTGGGATTCTGGAATCAGCTGCTGTAGCCTGTTATCCAAATGCAATGTGGAAGCTCATAAGAGCTGAAATAATTACACATTTTTGCTGAACACCAACTTTGCTGGGAAGGACATTGACCATGATCAGTTTGAAAGATGTAGACCTTCCTCCTTCTATACCTGCAATATAGAAACCAGTGTTTGCTTTGAAGTAGTAATAAGTTTAGGAATTGTAGGTTGTTAGGAATAGGATATGTCAGTAATTTACAGGCAAGTTCTTTGCTAAATGCCCTCAAGGAATTACCTTCCTTAGTCCATGGAAACAGTGGTCAGGAGTGCAAATGCAAGTAAGTCTTTCAGGATCTTGAGCCTGAGCCCAGCATTTGGTTTCCAAGGAGAAATCCTGCATCAAGAATTGTTGCATTAGATCAAGGGGCAGGGGATAAATAAACATCCGCTGTTCACAGGAATTTGCATCACAAAACTGTATGGTATAGTGCTTCTTCAGATGACAAAGTGCTTGTTCTCAGAAGCAAATTTCTAATAGTGTGAACAAGGACATCTGCTCGCTTCTGCCATATTTAAGGAACAGAAAATTACTGTTTGGTCAAGTTATCACTTCATGATATGCAATATCATTCTTTTCATCCTGATTTCCAATTCAATTGTCTTGAGGGAAAAAGAAATCATAAGACTTTCCCTAAATATATTTAATGTCTAATTGCTATCTTAACAATTGAAATTTTCCTTATCAACTAGATTTGCAGTAGTAGCATAGTTCTAAATATTACTTACCATGTTCATTTTTAGACTACCTCATTCCATCTTTCTGTCACATCATTCTCTTTATCAAATTATTCTACTATTTTCCAAGGGGTTTGATAGAATTATTATTAATAATCAAAGATGAAGACATAGTGCCTCACATATTGTAATTTCTACCCTTTGCTGTGTAGTGATAAAAGGACAGGAAATTGTTTTGTGTTCTATTTGACTTTATATAATCACAAGTGTATATTGAGCTGATTTCCATAATTCTCATAAAATCAGTTCTAAATGGCCATTGTGCTGTTTGCTCACAGGCTGTGCTGCATTGCAGCCCGTGCACCCTTCTGCCCCATCCCCAGCAGCTGGAGCACACTGCAGTGTTTGGGTCCATGTCGTGGGACCACCTGCTCTTCAGCCATACAGGGCTACACCTCCACGAGTATGGGTCTCTGGTGTCCCAGTCTGCTCTGGGACACAAGGCCATCTACTGGAGTTTCCGTCCGAAAGTGGGACGTCTTCCACTCTAGAGTTTCCAGAGTGGTAAGCGCTCTCTTTTCAACAGCCCTGTTCCATTGCTGGGGCTCCTTTATGCTTTATCTCTTTGGACACATGGTAGTTGAAGAAGACAGATTTTGCATAGGATTTCTAAAACATTTGCTTTCTTTCCAGGTCTTCAATGAAGTGGGAATTAAACAGTGTGCCATCCCACCATGGCTACCTCACTGCTCACAGCTGTTCTGCAGGGTATGGTTTGATGTCTTCTCACACTCATTTTCTTTCCCAACTCCATCCCCTCCATTATGTATCACTTTAGAAGATCAGGTTTTGCTTCTACATCATGGTCTCCTCTCTGTCCCGCTGTTAACTGCATCTTTGGTGGATCCTGATTTTTTAAATTCTCCCTTCTGCCTGTTCTCAGTTTCACAGCCAATGTGTCTCTGTAATGACACCTGTTTATCTGTTGCTTCATTGGATTTTCCATTCAAGTCTCTACATTTTGGGGAAGTTAGTTTTGTTTGTGCTCTGGGCAATATCTGTTTGGTTTATTAAGGGTTTCTGACCACAGTTTATATTACAATCAAATGCTTGGACATATCTCAAGTCTTGCAAAAGCTACCAGCCAAAAATATGATCACACGAGGATGGTCAGTAGTTCTGTGGATTTTTTGAAATCTGTATTTAATAGCAAAACTGAAATTGCTTTGATTACAGGAAAGCACATCACCCCCACCTCTTGTGATGTCCTTTGTAAGGTCAGTAATACTCTTTTTTTTCTTTTCAGCTCATCTGGTATTTTTGGTCTGTTTTCCTTTCTTTTCTAGAGATTTACGAACAAGTTCCTTAACATGAAACATCAAATTTTCTTATTTCTTTCTCTTCTAGAACAAATTCTGTCTTCCTACATAGCTGATAAATAGATCAGAAATTACCACAAAGTTAAGTTCCCAGTTAAGTTCTTTGTGATTCAACATTTCTCCTTTAGTTTGCCAAATGCACACTTCTTCTCTCCTTAGTATTATTTTCTTAAAATTTCTTCTGGGAATGTTGTTTCTCAGCAACTTAACCAATTGGATTTCTCTTATCTTCATCTAGTTCTCTTTGTTTTCTGAAGTTTGTCTATTCCCGCATTGGTTATGCTTGTTCATCTTCTGTAGATCTTCTTTGTCTTGGTATTTAATTGCCTGAAAGCATAATCTCTGCATTCTATTTAGCCCAATCCTTGCAGTTCTTATTTAGTCCTGCTTCATTTATTATTAGTTCTCCCAAAAGGAATATGAGACAAGGATTTAGTAAAGAGTTTAGAACATATAAAATATATTAATTCACTTACGGTTCACAAATAAGGCAAATAAAGATTTCATGAGTCACTATGCACCAGCTATCATAGAAATGTTGAAATTTTACTTTGAAATTTAATTTCATACACTTGTGTTACTGCCTTACTGGCTATTTGTTTCTTATAACATCTCTCATTTATCTCAACTATTGGCTTTTCATCTGTGGGCAATCTCTAACTAGCTCCTAGAACTGCCTCTACAGAGGGTAGAAAGAGTGCAGGTATTGGAGACACCTCTGCCAAAATGAAAAGCTTCCAGCTATGCAGATCTTTCTTTTGTTCTTCAAACAGCTTTTTTTATCCCATATTCTATTGTACCTTCTGTTTCTTTGATTGAAATCCCTTGCCAAATGCTTTTGGAAAATCTAAATATAACTACATCCTCTGAATTCGTCTTTATCTTGGTGGTAATACCTTCAAAGGACTCTTGCAGGTAAGATAAATGTTCTTTCCACTGTCCAAATGAATATGGAATAGCATTTCAGTTGTGCACAGAACCCATGGAATTTTGAAAAATGTACACATTTTATTGTGGCAGCTTTGTACTACTTCTATATACTGCAGTCTTTTCAAGTAAAGCATTGTTGCTATAACTACAGTCCATTTTTTCAAAATTTTCACTCAAACTCCAGAACCTTTTGAGCATTTTCAGGTGAAGAGGGGTTAAGCTTTTTTTGGATGCTTCTTGAACTTAAGTCACCCATCAAAGAATAATAAATTAATTCCTAAAGTGTAGTGACAGCACAATGCAGAATAGGGATGCATAATACATACTTTTCAAAATGCAGTACAAACATTTATTTTTAATTTTTTTTAAAGAAACAAAGAAAGAAAGAAAGAATAGTCATTGTTACACATAGTTTAAGTGATACTAACACTTTTTTCAGGAAAGAAGTATAAATGCTTTCATATTTTTGAAAATTTGTATTTATTTTCATGCATAAATATACTTCAGCTATTTATAGAAAATATACAAAAATTTCATCTAAAAAAATTCAGCTGAAAGTAGCTGAGAGCTGTTGCAGAAGTATTACATATGGCTTGCCCTATTCCTGATCTCCCTCAGCATTTTCTTATAGCACTTCTGGGAACAGAATAGGTGGAGAGATGGGCCCTTGGGCTGAACCACGTCACCAACTCATCTGTAGTATTTTGGCCTCACATTTATGAAATTGATACATCCATTTATTCCATCAAGAAGGTCCAAAAATAATTTTATGCCGAGTGACCACTCTTACAAAGCCTGCATTCCTTGTGCAAAGAATATTACGTAAATGATTTCTGCATGTAACATGTTTTATATGTGTTGAAAATGTATACAGAATAGCTCTCAAAGAATCACAAGGTGAGCTATAATTTATATGTTGAACTAGTGTTGTCATTGATAATTTATTATGCAAATTGCTCATATTAAAACATCTTATTATTCCCATCTTTTATAATGATTTTTTTTTTAAAGAAATTTGCATTCTGCTCATCTTGCAGTCTTCTGGATAGTCTAGTTAACACCCAACCTCAAGGCCTTTCAGAAGCAAAAAATGAAGGGTCATTTCATATTCTCATTTCTTGAGTTTCCTAAAAACAAAAAACACAGAGTTTAGGTGTTCAGTAATGCCCACTGATGCTATCCTGAATTGTCAAGAAATGCTAGAAATTATGTGTGTGCAGTCTGCGTGGTTGCCCTGCATGTGGGTGAGGGGAGCTGATGTGATGTCACCTGAACGTGCCCAGAATGCATCACCTTAGAAAGAGCAGGTGTCCATAGTTGAAGTGACCCTTTTTCTCCACAGGCTTGTAAGGGTAGTTAGAAGTCATTTTGAAAGGGGGTTTGCAGCTTATTTCTGTAGTTGTTTCTTTGTGCCGCTACATCAGGGGGCATACTGAATCTAAGCATTAAATTAAAATGTCAGTTGCTAACCTTTTGAACAGTCATTCAGCAAGTCTTTACCATTTAATGACAGGCAGATATAACTAAGTGCCTAAATTTCATGCACCTTTTTCCTAGAGGGCTTTTTTATTAGGACCACAAACAGCTCTCCGTTCTGGAGGCAGCAGAGTCCCAGGATCAAATGTATTTCATTGTTTGGTTTCATGCTTTCTCACAAACGCCTACGAAACAGTGCTAGAATAAGAATGAAAATACTCCATGCACACAGTCAGCTTGTGGCTTTACATCGTGCAAAATAGAAGCTTGTCCTCAGAAGAAGTCACATTTTGTCTTACGGAGACAGTCTACCTGATTGGAAACCCATTTAGCATTGGTAGGGAACTAGAAAAGGTCCAGCTTTACACTTATTCACGAGTTACACTGTAAAATGAAAGACAGACAATTCTTAAGTGGACTAACCACAGCGGAAGAAGCGCAGGTTTCAGCATAGCTGGCCTCTTCCTTTCTCTAAGGAGCCAGTGTATGGTCGGTCACAAAAGAATTGTGCTGTTTCTGTGCCCAGACAACTGTAGGAAAAAAACGCCACATGCGAAAAGCAGCCTCTAAAAGGCAATGTACTTCAGGACAGAGACTTCCACCCCCAAAGAAAACTAGATCACCTAGATGACAAACATATTCTCTTCCCTTCTTGAATCATAGGGAGCATCCCCGTGCTCCCGAGGCACAGTATTGCAATCCCTCATTTCCCTCCTTATGTTAGTTCTGTGTTTGCAGAGTGTTTATTTTGTAACCAGGCAATTTCCAATGTGCTTTCAGAAACATTAAAGACTGTGGAAATACTATCAAAAGTGATTCACTGGACTTAATTTGAACTAAAATGTTTATCCTTTCTTTGCGAGCCCTGTTACCTCTGTATGATGGCTAACACATGCATCCAGTGGCAGTGTGTGTGTAGACGAGAGTCACACACGTGTCCACCAGCAGCCTCGGTGGTCTCTTGTGCTACCATTTGAGTTGTGCTTTTACACAGCCCCCTGTGGGCTCTCTAGTGACTGACTAGCTGCTGTGCCACCATGGTAGCAACCAGTTTCTTCGCTAAAGCTCTGCAGACTAAATACCAAGAGATTAAGGCAAGACAAACCTCAAAAAGAGGTTTGTTATATAGCACGAGCTGATGCAATGGAACACCAAGTACTGAATCTTGCTTGCTTTAGACACGTTACAGAGTAAGTTTCTTGAGGGAGGGATTGTTGTTGGTATTTTTAAAAGGGTCCTTGCCCGAAAAAAACTGGCCTGAAAATGCTGTTGGAGTGTGTATAGAAAATGATTTTATGTTTTGCTTTCCGGTAACATGAGAAACCTTATTTCAGGTTCTGAGGCAGTTTTTAAATAAGTAAGGAATCGAAAAATTTCCCCAGGGGATTTGCATTTGTGTGCACAGGCCATAGTGTCACTGAAACACAAGTTTTCCCTTTGTCATTTGACAGCCAGAGGCACATGGAAGAGGGGACACAGTGAAATAATCTGTTCTGTTAAATACCATACAGGGAAGACTCAAAAAATGAGATCAAGCAAAGAGCAGCCTAAGGTGCAAGGCAGTTATCGAAACTTGTGTACATCCTAAGTGGCATTTGATAGTACAGGAAGAATCAACACATTTAATGTTAAGCTGGTTTGGTCAGGTTTTAATGCATAAATGGTAGCATTACAATGGGAACGAACTTCCCTGGAACAATCTCCAAGTCTGCTAGCAATAAGTATATACTCCTTCTGCTGTTGTTACACCCCTGTTTTCATGTAAGTCTCCATTTATTTGACTCACATTCACTGCACGCCCAAACACAAATGTATCGTTAGCTCTTACTAGTGATTTTATCATGGTGGTGATTCAGGGAACCTTTAATATTTTTCGTTCAAGCATATAGAAGTTGGTGTGTCTATTAAAAGGTTGCTTTCCTCACACCTTTACCCTGCATGGTGTTCCTAGAATTGTAAATACGCTGATTAAATTTTACTGTGTCTCATTTCTCAGTGAAAAGTTTCCTTGTAATTATAGATACTGACTACAAGTTTTAATATCTTCATTTTGAAACCAGTGTAGCTGTTAAGAGCAAGACGATGACTTTTTTACTGCCCTTGACACTGGCTGTGCGAAATACCAGGTTCAGGAGCACGCCTTTGGTATATACAATATAGTCTTTCGAAATGGACATTCGTATGCTGAACCACAAATATTTCCACTCATGTTTTAGCTCATGAATGATGATGAAACTCATCTTCTGTGTTGGTAATTTTATTACAGTGATCAAATCAACTCAGGATTAATGCTTCTTGGATTTGGCAATAGCCTCTCACACTGTAATATTGCAGGTCATGCCTTTGACAAGAGGACTAATTACATTGCTCCTGTGAAGGTTTGTCTATATTTATGTTTTTTCATTAGAATAGCTCCCAAGCCATTTTTCAGACAGTTAGCTCACAGTACTTTGCTACAATTTTTTATTCAGAACAAAAAAGTAACTTTTCTTGAATTAGATTGTTCTCACATTCCCTCAAGCATCAAAAAGACAGAAACACTTTTATTTCAGATGGCTGAAAATTCCACCCCCACATACATCTTCAAAGATTAGAGGGCGGGGACACACGATTAAATAAATGGCTTTGCCTTGGATAGATACCAGGCCTCTAGCGCTACAGATTTCATTCCCAAAAGAAAGGGATCAGAATGTTAATGTATATACAAATGGGAAAATAACATTGTGGTGTTATAGCTCCTATAATTCAACTTGCCCAACATTTCTGTGTTGTGCTAGAAGAAACAGAATGTCAGAGAGCAGTAAATAAAGCTGTATGTTAATATGAGTCTAAACTATAAGGCACGGCATGAGTAATGCTTGTAGGTAAACTGGCTAGGACAAAAACTTATTGGTGCTGTCAGTCTTCATGCTTCAGGATGTCCATCGATCACTCAAAAAGGTGAGGAAAAAAATTCATCCCCTCGCAGCCCATTCTTTCCTCTTTCACTGCAAGTTTATTAAGTATGAGTGTATTGATTGTTTGCATCCTGGTTTATTTGCTTTTGCCTGTTGTTGACTCCTGCTGAAGATTACATGAAATATTGGTTTAACCTGATAAAATCATTCCTGGTCATATCTGTAGCAAGCAGTGGTGAGGAATTATGTGGTCACATGTGAACTGATTAGCATTTTATTTGTTTTCTGATTTCCTGAAAAAGAGGTGTGTCAGATCTCAGTCTTTGGAAGATTAACCTGTCATTAAGCTAAGCGCTATAAGCAAGATAAAGGGTTGTCAGCCAATAAGCTCTTAATTGAAACTCTGTTTTTTTCTATGACAGTCAATCAGTGAAAGGTAAAAGCATCCAGTTTCACCCACGTTTTTCTACAAAAACGGCAAGCAGGATGCTGCATAAGAAAATATCACTTTAAAGAGGCCACTTTCTTTGAAATTTGGCCCTAAAATCAAAACTGTGAACAGTGATGTTTTAACATGGAGGTATGCTCCCCAGAAATGCGATTTAACAATGTATCTTAGGTTCTTGTAACTTACTGTATGACAGCAGTGGTTTGTAGGGGAATTTAATGATATCTTTCAAGACAGATGAATCTGTGCTGCTAAACACACACGAGGCAGCTCTTTGTCTCTGTGGTCCTGCTCAGCTACAGGCAGTGGTGCAGTACACAGTCCAGAGAGGTCCGACCAACATCTCTTCCACGCACCCCAGGCTACAGAGGTGTAAATCACATCTGGAAAATCCCATAACAAACTCCAGACCTTTTAAAAGAGAAACATCTTCTGCAGCGTGACGCAGAAGGAGACACCCCAGGGAATGATTTCAGACTGTGAAGGCGTCCAACATACATGCTGTTAAATTAAAAATAATTCCAGCCTAGCTGTTTCCTATATAGTTTTGCAGGTACTCCTTCCCAATCTAAAGGAAAACACCTGTTTTGTGAACCATGGATGTTGTTACAATTAATGTGAAAGACAGTGATCCAGAAATTATCTGTGTGAGGAATTTCTTTAAAGCACCAAAGCTGTTGTATGAGAACAATTCATATCAAAATTGAACATAGGGGTGATCCTAAACCTCCTGCTGCTTAAAAAACATTTTTAAACCGGTGTCTCACAATATTGTACTATCATTGAGGATTGAAAGCAGTTGCGTATAAATATGAATTAACCAAGTTTCTTGTAAACTGTGGTGGGTTGACCTTGGCTGGACTCCAGGTGCCCACCAAAGCTGCTTTATCACTCCCCTTCCTCAGCTGGTCAGGGGAAAAGAAAAATACAACGAAAAGATCGTGGGTCAAGATAAGGACAGGGAGAGATCTTTCACTAATTACCATCACAGGCAAAACAAACTTGAATTGGGGAAATTTAATTTATTATTAATCAAATCAGTAGGATAATAAGAAATAAAACCAAATCTTAGAACACCTTTCCCCCACCCCTCCTTTCTTCCCAGGCTTAACTTCAGTCCCGAATTCTCTACCTCCTCCCCTTCAGCAGCACAGGGGGACAGGGAATGGGAGTTGCAGTCAGTTCATCACACGTTTCTGCGGCTCTCATCCTCAGGGGAAGGACTCTGCACACTCTTCCCCTGCTCCAGCATGGGTTCCCTCCCACAGGAGACAGTTCTCCATGAACTTCTCCAATGTGAGTCCTTCTGACGGCCTACAGTTCTTCATGAACTGCCCCAGCATGGGTCCCTTCCTCGGGATGCAGTCCTTCAGAAACAGACTACTCCAGCATGGGTCCCCTGCAGGGTCACAAGTCCTGCCAGGAGACTGTTCCAGCATGGGCTCCTCTCTCCACAGGTGCAGAGGTCCTGCCAGGAACCTGCTCCAGCGCGGGCTTCCCACAGGGTCACAACCTCCTTTGGGCATCCACCTGCTCCAGCGTGGGGTCCTCCATGGACTGCAGGTGGATATCTGCTCCACCGTTAACCTCCATGGGCTGTTGAGGGACAGGCTGCCTCGCCATGGTCTTCACCATGGGCTGCGGAGGAATCTCTGCTCCGGCACCTGGAGCACTTCCTGCCCCTCCTTTTTCACCGACCTCAGTGTCTGCAGAGTTGTTGCTCTCACATATTCTCACTGCTCCCTCTGGCTGCAATTGCACAGGTTTTTTGTTTTGGTTTTTTTTTTTTTCTCTTTTTAAATATGTTATCCCAGAGGCTCTACCACCATTGCTGATGGGCTTGGCCTTGGCCAGCAGCAGGTCCGTCTTGGAGCCGGCTGTCATTGGCTCCATCAGACACGGGGAAAGCTTCTAGCAGCTTCTCACAGAAGCCACCCCTGTAGTCCCCCGACTACCAAAACCTTGCTATGCAAACCCAATACATAAACCATGATAAAAGACTGTGTTGTGGCAGGTAAAGTAGCATGGGTGAGCTCTATCACAGATGGGCTTTCAATGTCTTAAAGCCAGTAATACTCTTAACATGGTGACTGAGCACTCTAAATCTCTGGCTTGGGATATCATTCGCCTTAATTACTTGTGGATCATCTGTCTTAAAGTGCTGACTTATTCTTCAAAACATAATGTTGGTGATGCAGTGAAAGTTAACCTACAAACCTGCTAGATAAACTCAATTAATACTTCCTTCCAATTAGTTACAAAAATATAATCAACCCAGAATAATATTAAAACCTCTAAATAGTAGGTTTATCTTTCCCTCTCTGAAAGAAAAAAAAAAGAAAAGAAAGAAAACCCACTGATACAGTATACAGGAGGTGAAGACACCTATTATGTATTAACTTTCAGAAATGGAAATTTGATAGCCAGAGGCTAATTTGCAAAATTATAAAGAAATACAGGAAAAGTAATTTCCTGAAAATAGTGTGAATTGAACGCCCCAGAATCAAGAGGGTAAAGCATAAGCAGAAGATAAATCAGACAAAGTTTAGAAGGTATTAGTAGGTTATTTTAATGAATTTGTTGTAGTGCTTCACTGCAGCACAGAATGGGCCTTTTAGAGTACAAAGAGTATAAAAAAAAATTCCTAATGTCATTTTTAATTGAACAATAGAAATCTGCACCAATTTATGACACCTTTGGTGAAGAGAGGGATTTTCAAATTAAGGAACAGTTTCTATAATAGCGCTATGGATAGATAGCAGGCTTGCATTAGGAATTAGCAGTCAATTTAAGAGCAGAATATTCCTGAGCTGATTGAAAGCCAAATAATTTCCTTCCATTAAACTAAATGTCAGTAAAGTTTTGAGTGCTTATAGCACACAACTGTTTCTCATAAGGGATATGAAATCTAGCACTGAGGAAGGTACTAAAGGTGTGGCATTTATTATCAGACCTTGGAACTTAGCCATTTTGGGGTGATATCTCAGGAAGCTGTTCAGGTTGCAGTCCTTTTGGTCAAAATGAACTATTGTTGTGTTGCTTTCACTTACCTTGTGTTCCATGTTTTTCCTACAAATAAATACCTGTCTATATGCAAATAAAGTCACTTTTAAGAGGCAGCATATGTGACAGAACTGGAATATAAGTTAGTATCACCTGGGCTGAATTTACAGGTCTTACCAAATCATGTTACAAATGACATTGCCTGCTAGCTGTTTCCTCTTTGTAATAGGGGGTCTGTGCTGCTGATGTGCAAACAACAGTTGAGTCCATACACAGTATTTAATGCTGCTAAGCCAATTGCTTCTTGTAAGGACGCTTTTTTGCATTACACTGAAATTTCTATTTTATTAACCAAGAATTCACCATGATACAAGTTCTACCCACGCTCTACCTTTTGATCCTAATCTGTCTTTATTTTCTGCTTAGACACTATTCTGGTTGTCCTATAAATGATGAATAGCTATAAACTCACTACAAATTGTTATGCTTGAAACATTAACATTTCAAAATTACTGCATAATTCTCTCCAGGTATGCCACCCACTATGATGCTTACCTTTTCTGATTCTTTGTGAGTTTCTTTTAGCCCTTATGCCACTGTCTCAATTGTTTAAAACATATATACATACGTCTTATGCTACGACTTGCCTAAGCCACGACTACATGATCACAACTGACAATCTAGTCTCAGATGGCTGGCCAACAATTAGGTCAGCTGATCACTACCTCATGTGCCTTTAATTGCTTTTTGATTATGCTGTTCTGTGCTAGAAAATTAACATAAGATTTAGTTGCCTTGTGTTCCCTTAGCAGCTTCTGTTACCCTAAAGCTGGCAGTTTTCAACCCCACTTCCTTTGCTTAACTATCTGCCCACAGTCCTTCTCTCATTTTTATGTTTCAAGCCAAGCAAACTCTGGCATTTTGGCAGAATAAAAGAAGGTAGTAATTTTCATTACTACTAGGCTCAGGCTCTTTGCTTGTGAAAACTGGCCTGGGTCTTCTTAAGTTGCTGGATATCTGGCAATTTTACATGCACTGAAGATCAGCCATTTAATCTGTCAGATGGAATAACGTAGGATAGGTTTGATAGATAGTTTGCAGAACACATTATCCCTGTTTCAGGGCTAGCTGAAATGTCTGATAATCATATATTATACCATGCTTTACCTCATGTTCATGTGTTCAGATAGGTAGTTCATTATTTTTAACACTTCACATCATGCATCATATCTATTTGTAGGAATGTGACGCTAAGAACTGGACTAAGTTATATCTGTCTTGATCCTTTCTTTCCTTGAAAAGTATGACGTCACTTCCTTCCCTCATCTCCTTAATCATCTGTTGGGCCTTGTTGTCATTAGCTATGTCAACATACTTCAGGGAAATGGCATAGCTAAGGCCTGTCTAAACTGACTTGAGAACTTACTGTGGCCACCAGAGGCGAACAAGAGCACTTAATGCTGTTCCTCCTGCTGTCCCCTTCTGATCCATTAATAGCACCCTGCACTTCAGGAGTTCTTTGTTTTGTTTTCTTACATCTTCTTTAATTCTGGGGAGTTTGGGGTGGGGTTTTTTGTGGGTTTTTTGTTCGTTTGGGGTTTTTTTTTCCCCTTTAAGCTAGAAGCTTGCCTGTCTCCTTTTGTGAGCTAATAATTACTCTCTTTCCATGACTTCTGTACCGGACATCTAGACCTGTGATTAACTTTTGTGGCTGGTCTGATTTGATCATAGGTGATAATCAACTTGCTTTTACTGCAAAGAAAGTTACAGTACTGTACACGGACACTTCATAAAACCATCTGTCCAGGGCATCTGTACTGATAAGTGACAGTGCACATGGATGGAAGACAATCAATGCCAATTACTCTGTGAAAAAGCCTCTACTATTCTCAGACAGTAACTCCTATCACCTCTATAATAAAGGGTTGCTACTAGCTCTGTTACAAATCCCTGTTCTTCCAAAATATATAATAGTACTCAAAGTATACTCTAAGATAAAGCTTGGTATAATAAACCTAATATCCAAGAGCAAGTGTGAAATTACCTGCTCGCTTTTCAGTAGGCAGTAAAACAGGGCAGTTAAAGCGGTTACGTGCTATATATAAATGCCAGGAAATCGTAGGCTAGTACAAACCTATACCTCTGGTCAAACAGGGGATTCAGTTTCTGTCTCTGATAGACAGCCTGCATCCAGCTGAGTGCTGTCCCTGCAAAACCAGTCTTGCCTCTGCTTCTTCCTTTTGGACTTCACATGTAGATGGGCAGAATGAGCGAAGAGGCTGACCTGCTTCTGCCTTGGGCTGTTGGGTGGGAGGTTTGAGCTCTTTCACACAGCTTTTCACAGCAGCTGTTAATGGCATTCTTCCACTAGCATCAGCTCAACCACTTCTCTTAAAGGTCTGCATATCTGCTTATGTTATTTAGTAACTGTCAGGATATAGACATATTTAAGATAATTAAGTCAGTCAAAGAGCTCGGAAAAAGCTTGATCTTTTTCACCAACTCTAGAAAAATGCTTTGTGTGTGCACATATATTTCTTTGTTTGATATTTCAGCCAGCACCTGAGTACCCGCCAGCCACTTGCTCACACCCCCACCCACCTCCATCCACCAGGAGATGGGGGAGAGAATGGGAAGAGCAACAGTAAGAAAAATTTGTGGTTCAAGATAAAGGCAGTTTCATAATCTGTTTCATAATAATGATGAGCTGGTGTCTGAAAATCTATTGGATCGAAATGGGAAACAACTAGCAAGAAAATATTTACAGTTCATCTCTGCCATTTTCAAGTCATTATCATCAGTGGACCTATTGCTGATGAAAATAAAAGTAAAGGTAAAGTAGGATGCTATTGCACCTGATGAACCAATAGCATCTGATTCTTGTTAGTTATATCCATGTTTCTATCAAAAGTTAGGTAGATTAACACATAGGAAACTTGACTTTATTGTAAGTGACATTTTATAAATTTTGCTTCGAGATGAGACTGAAGACTTACTCCAGCATGAGGAAATTTAAGAATAGGCTTTATTGATGACAGGGAAAAAGATTGCTGCTCTGAGCTTTAATTTACATTCGTGAGATTTTATTGCTTTTGAGTGTTTTTTTAACAAAACTATTTATATAACAGGACTAAAACCTGATTTTGCTAGTATGTCATATGGAACAGCAACTAACCAACCTGAATGCCACCTGCCTGTTACAGATTATTTACCTGAAAGAAAAGTCATCCTGAAGAGCCTTTTGTTCTGCTTGCGCTCAATACAGAGCAATATGATTCTTCTGTGTAAGCTCTTTTAAAGTAATTATTGCTAATATTTTTTAAATAACAAGCATGTACATACTTACTAAAGGTAGACATGTTTAAAAGTTCTTTAAAGAGATCATTTTCAAATAATCCAGCTGATGTTCTTGGCCAAGTCTGTAGACTTATTTGAGAGCCATGAAAATGTTACGATGTACAAACATGTATTTGGTGGGGAAGAAAAGGGTAGTAGTTTGCTGCTTCTACACCAGACAGGCGATAAGAGTAACCATGCTATTTGGAATAGCTGCAGCTAATGATAAAAAACATAATGCAATGCATAACATAGGTCATTCTATATAAAAGAACAAGTTAAAAACTGAGGCTAATGATGCCTTCAGGTTTCAGTGATGAGATCTTCCCTGGAGAATTACGTCTTGTATTTATGCTTTATTTTTGGTGACTGCATAAACACTAAATTTATTTCATTTATCTTATACACCAAAACAACTGCTAAAAAGGTCCTGATTTCCAAAAACATTTCAGACTGGAGGCTTTCTTCAGCCAATAGGTACACTGATAACTTGGGACCATCTGCAGTATGATATTTAATTTACAAAATATAAATATTAGAGTATTAGCATTATCTGAGGATTACATGACCAGGAGTATCCTCCTGAGACAGTTTCCCAACTCCTCATCCCAGAGTCAACTATGTCATATAACTCTGTTCATAAACCAATTAAGATCCATCTTCTCTCTGCTCGCAACCTTTCCCTAGATTTGCATGTGATCTTAATTGAGTCTTATGTAGGAAATTTTGCCTTCCATACTCATTGAAATGATTCTTTGACTCTTTTAGAGATTTAAATCATCATTCCAGTCAATTTTGAGAAACTAATAGTAATTTCATATGTGACATTTTTCTGTAAATAAATGCCTCGATGTAAATTATATCTATAGAATTCTTGTTTATTCTTGTTCTTCTTCATTTCCTGGTACTTTATTTGATAAATATAGGGTTAATACAATAAATCTGGCATTCTTCATGCAAACACAGCCTCAATTATTTTCAGAAAGACTTTAAAAGTAGTGATTAAATGCCTATTCCCTAAACTGCCAAAAAACAGAAAGGATTCTTCCAAGTCCCTGCTGCTCACCCAGTGTATTAAAGTCAAGGACTTGTCCAAGGTTTCAGATCCCTTAATTATGCTAGCTTTGCTTCAGTTGTACGTTTTTAGCTTGTAGTTAGAGCAATATAATTACTGCTTTATGCAGCTGGCAGAAAATATGTGTACCACTGTAGCTGCTTAACTCCAGTGTGCCAGACACAACACATAGTCTTGCAAGGCTTGGAGCAACATCTGCTCTCATAAATTCGCTAGGCTGGGGTTGACAGATGCCTGACCCTAGTCTTGTCAGGATGGGTAAATGCACTGTAGCATTCAGCCAACTGTCTTGGCTTTGTTGGATGAATGATTTTAAAGACATGTAAAGTGTTGTCGCGCACAGGTAAGATACGTGGAAAAGGCACTCCAGTAACATTAATGCAGGTATTAAAATAATGCTATATCAGAATAAGGTAGTATCTGGACAAATATTTTTTCTGCAGTACCTCAATCATTTACCTTTAAGTGGTATCTCGGACTGCTGCTGTGTGCAGTATCAATTTCTGCACTTTACAGTATGTATCAAAACTGGGAATTGTTGCTTTGAATTTTCTCATGTGCTTCTCTTAAAACTCGGTGAAAGGAAGCCCACTGAATAAAGTTTTATTTTTAGCAGATTTCTCAAAGTAATTTTTGTGGAGAGAGCAACCGTCAGAATATTAGCTTGTCAGTACCAAAATAGTAGGTATGTTAGTATAAAATATCCAACATTAGAAAAAAATAATCCAAACTAAATAATACTGTTTCTTAAAAGATTTAGTCTATTTCCCATCTTCCTTATTTCTTTGCAAAAGTACCTATCCACCTGTTACTTGTTTGATTTTGCACATTTAAGCTAATTAAGTTCTAAGGTTTCACACCACCAACCCCTTCTTATGTGTTCTTTAGTAAAATTTACAACTCTAATTCACTTATCTTCCTAGTCCAAAAGTACCTGTCTCCTGTTGGATGAAAGAATAGGTTGAGAGATGCCTTCTGTTCATACCTGCCTGAGATCATTGAACTCCAGCTGGCAAAACAATTGATTTAATCAATATTTTCCTGGCTTAGACCATGCATATCGCACTCTACCCTACACAGCCAGGATGTTAAGGAGACCATTTTTTTCCAAGACATATGCTCTTCCTCCCAAAGCAAAAGAAGATGTTTAATACCTGAGCTGCTTTCACTCCACTTCTTCTGAATTCTTCCAGCCCTTTCTCTTCCTGAGAGGCATTAGTACTGCCATAACTTGGAAGGGCTCAGACCTATTTGACCCCATTTGCAAGCCCTTCTGTCAGCCTTTTGCTTTCACTTTGCTCTTAGAACTCTAAACGCACTTTTTCTGCTCCCTGGCTGAAGAGGCTGGGGCAGCCATCCCTTACTCCTTGCTTTCAGGGCCAAGTGGGCTTTAGGTTTGGAAAGTTCTCCGGTCCAGAACGCTGGGGCCAGCGCCCTCGGCCCAGCAGCGGTTTCACCTGCTTCCTCAACTTTGACTCAAAAATAAGGATGGTGTGATTTCAAGTTCTAGTTTGACACTTACTGTGGCAGCTTTAACATGTTAACTGTTAAGAAGGTGATAGGAAGGGTACCTATGACTTTCTTTAAGTTTATTCTGTTTTCTGCTTAATTAGCATAGTGAAGAAATTTGCACCATTAGACGGGAAGCTGATGCAGTGACCACATTCATGGGATCTTCCCCGTGTGTGTGGAGGAGGACACTGGAAATGGCAGCCTCTCATTTAAGGTAAGCTTTTCTATGGCAAATACCTGAGCAATCCCTCTGTGCTCGTCTTGCGCACAGGCAGATTTAAACCCAATTACAGTCTGTGCTTCACAGCCTTATGCAGAAATATGAACAAAGTTTGAGCACTGTACAAAATACCCTGAACATAATAAACATCTGATCAAGTTTTCACCAGTCTATGATGTGTGCCCTGCAGTTTTACTTAAGCTGAAATTTTGAGGTGCACATAGATCACCTGGGGTATGCTCTCGTAAAACCATGCTTGGGTGAGAGTTACAGTTTTGAGGACTCGGCTCCTCCGTGTTGTTTGTTCATGTTGGGGCAATGCTGTTCAGCTGCATGAGCAGTGATTTGAAATAAGAAAGGGAATGGAGAGATTCGTCCCTTTGCAAGCCGAATTCCCATTTTACAGCATTATATAACTCTAATCCTGGTTTCAGCACTTCAGCAGGATGAAAGTGGCAGGTATTTGGCTCTTTTCCTGTCACATCACCGTAGTGTAATGGTGGATTTAGCAGGGTGAAATGAGGATTTTTGTCTCTTACTACCTCTTACGTCTCTCTCTGAAGCCAGTAATAGCCATGCTCTCTGCGGGTGTTCAAGACTGTTTTTCAGGGAGTGAAAGACTGTTCCTTCTTCTCGACAGTGAATTGAATTAAAAGTGAAGCTGCAAGTAGTTTGGTCTTGGATGAGGGAGGAAATCTTTGGTTTAGTGCTGAAATTGGCGGTCAGGAAATTGCATAAATTGAATACGTAAGTTTTTGGCAGATGCTGTGTTTCTACCAGATTTGGAGGAGGAACGGGGGCTTGAGAGTGTAACTTTGAAACATTGCGCTTAGAATTTAAACTATATGCATTGTGACAGCAGTGATATCTAAACTCTCTTTGCAACTCTCTTTCACTTTTTACGGCATTTTTAACTTGGCTCATCATGCACTTTGTGTTTCACATAGGGAGTAAAATACCAAACTGGGTCACTTGCAGATTTGGCTTCTGAGACTGTCTGCTCTGTAGTAAAAAGCAAGGTGTTACGTCAGGTTCTGAAGACAGAAGCAAAAAGAGGTTTAGATATTTTCAAACCGTTTATCTCCTGAAACAAAAAGGAGTGATGTACTAAGCAAATGACAGAAGTCGGGACATATTCCATACTCCTGTTACATTGATCATTAAAACTAAGAAGCTCTAGGTCAGGTATAAAGAGCACCTGGTCCCATAGTAGGCTTCTGCTCTCCAGGAGTCTTTTACATTGAACAACCACTGGATAAATCATAGTTTAGTAGATTCTTCTTAAACTAAAGAAAAAAGTATAGGCAGGAACTAAGGTTAAATAGATAAAACTTTACCAGGCTTCTTATTTAAAGATTATCAACTTGTGAAAAAGTAGAGAGATGAACAGCTTTAAAGATATTTGTTAGCAAAATGATGACACCTCTGTTTCAGTGAATATAGTTGCTGTGGCCAGCTACATCATTAAGATTGTTAATATAATTGCTCTAAATCATTTTCTGAGAGTAGAACAATTCCTAAATTAGAAGCAATGTTGAAATCACTCAAAAACCTTTGACAGAGGAAAAACTACTGTTTTGTTTTGTTATTCTTTGATTCAGTAGATGCAGTTTGTAAAGAGCATGAGCACGCTGCAGTTGAACTCTCAGATTATACTACATGATTAAACAGCCTCTTCAAATGTGTGTTATGAGTGATATAGCAGCCTTATCATTATTATGTGCCTGAAACTGAGCAGATGTCCAATAAAATTGCCAGAAGTACCAGTGGTTCCCTAAGGTGACTTTTCTGTCAATAGGGAGAAATGCATTAAAGCCAACCTTTCGACACTGTTCTGTGGGAAAGCGTAACTGCCTTAAGGCCAGAAGTACAGGCATATGAAATGCCACCAGTGTCAGCATTTACAGTCAGACTTTTTGCAGGTAAAATTAAGCTTGTAAGAAGCCAGCTTCCATTACTCTCTCTAAGTGCAGTGGCGCAATAACTGAATGTGTAAGGTAGGGTCTCACACAAGCTTGCAGTACAGTTTCCAGGTGTGTTAAGCCTCTGCCTGTGATTCGGGTTGCACTTCCTTTATTGAAATGGCATCCATGATTGATTTGCATCCAACTTAAGGCATTCAATAATTCAAGCAGGGTTATTAGGCAATGCGGACTAGGCAACAGGAATATTCTGCCTGAGAGAAGATCCTCCTTCATGCCCTGCCTCTGTTGCTCCTTACCCTCCTTACTGAACTCACAACCACCGTGCAAGCAGCTAGTGACATGAGTTGTTCAGTGGAAGCTGTCGCATCCCCACAGCAGAAGGCAGCTCTTCTGCACCCCTTCCAAGGACAGAATGAGTGCAGTGGGAGGGAACCTCACCCCTGAGATGTCGAGTGACTAAAGTCAGGTGTCAGATCTGCACACACCATTTCTGACCCCAGCGTGATTTCACTGCAGCTCTGAGACAAAACTCTTTCTGTGCTGCAGCTTCTTATGTGAAATACAAGGAAGCATTTTGTAAAACATGGACTTTTTCCATCATTGATGTAAAATTAAAATAAAAAAAGCTTTCTGTTCTTCTCCTGACACTGTGTGGAAGACACATCGATGGCATTGGATAGCACAGACACATAGTGAAGACACTGGATAGCACATATAGTTGGCCTGCAATTCTTTAATTTTAAACACAGCAAATTACACACAATGATTGCCAGATGGTTCAGCATCATCTTTAGGATCCATTTTGAAAAAACAGAATTAATATTCATAAAATTGAGATTTCTGCCACTTAAAAGTGTACTAAATTAGAAACTGCCCTCTAAGTAAATTTTTCTAATGAGATGGTGTGCGCTGATGTCTTGTAAGTGCACTTTGCCTGTGTGAGGCATTTTCCTGATGCTTCCTTACTCTAAATAGGGGGAATATCCTGCTCTCTTTAAGTACTTCTGACATACAGATGCAGGCAGAGTTCCTATTTCACTGGAAACCGCAGTGACACCATGTGTGAACCGACACAGGCAGGACACAGGAACAATCACAAAAACATGGATGGAAAGCAAAGTAAATTTAATCTAGATACCTCGCGAACTGGGGTATCTCTGAAGCAGCACCTGGGCAGAGACATGCAAGCAGGGGACACAGGCACCACAGAGCTCAAGAGTCCTTGCTAGAGACTTTTTCCTTGTTAGCAAGAGACGGTTCAAACCTGCTGTTCTTGCCTGTACATCAGGGGTTCAAACAGGCGTCGTTTTCCACTGTGCTTTGATCTTCTCCAACAGCAGGGCAGGAATCTCAGGCATGTTCGATAAGGTGTCCCTGAGTCCATCACAGACCTATGTTATCTAAGTGCAGATGTTCTACTTGTTGAGCCCACAAGACTAAAGAACGATTAGTGTGATATATGTGTTTTCTGACACGCCAGGTGCAAGTCACTTGAGCGTGTTTACAGTCCTCCTCGCCGATCTTCTGTTACTTTCCCACACACCGACTGACACATAGAGACATGAGAACGTTGCAGAATTGGTACGAAGACATGCACTGACACAATTTTTCCAATGAGTTTTGCAAGGGAAGTGATTGGCCTCTCTTGTTTTTCAGGGCGGGCAGTGTCTGCTTTTGTCCCCAGCCTCAGCTGTGCTAAAATTTTGGTTGAAGCAATGTACAGGGTGCAGGTGTCAATCTGCTGGCATCAGGAGTTGTAGGGGTGGCTCCAACCGACCCACCACAGGGCACGGCTGAGCCGCTCTGCCATGGTGGTGGCGCCACGGGGAAAGCCTGTGTTGGAAAGGGCAAAACGCTGCACAGTCAGTGAGGAGTGAGAGGAAGAGCGTGAGAAACAGCCTTGCAGACACCAAAGTCAGAGAAGGAGGATGGGAGGAGGCTCTCCAGGCACCTGCGCAGAGATTCCCTTGCAGCCGCTGAAGGAGACCACGCTGCAGCAGGCATCCACACTGCAGCCTGTGGAGAGGACCACGCTGGAGGAGGTGGACATGCCCTGAAGGAGCTGCAGCTCATGGAGAGCTTGCGCTGGAGTAGGTTTGTCCTGAAGGACTGCAGCCCGTGGGAAGGAGCCACCTTGGAGAAGAGGAAAAGCGTGTGGAGGATGGAGAGGCAGAGAGGAGCTGTTATGGACTGACAACAGGCTCCATTCCTCATCCCCTGCACTGCTCAGGGAGGGGAGGTAAAGGAGTCAGGAATGAGAGAGTGAAGTTGAGTGCGGAAAAAAAGGGGGCTGTGGGGAAGGTGTTGGTTTTATTTGTGTTTCTTTCTCAGAGTGGTACTCTATTTTAATTGAGAATAAATTAAATTAATTTTCTCTAAGTCAAGTCTGTTTTCCTCATGACAGTAATTGGTAAGCAATCTCGCTGTCTTTATCTCGTCCCATGAGCTTTTTCGTCTTATTTTCTCCCCCATCCTGCTGAGGAGGCAGAATGAGAGAGCGGCTGGGTGGGGATCTGGCAGCCAGCCACGGTCGACCCACCACAATCATTTACAACAGAAATTGGTACACTTTAGGAGTCCCTCGTGGTAAGTACAGCTAGTTGGCTTGATTATTTTTACCAGTCCGCGTTACATGTGCGTAGTTGCTATGTTTTGTCTCTGTGGACAAATCATTACCCACTTGTTTCTAAACTCTGCCGATGTACGATGAATTCAGAAGACATGACCACAGTACCATTCAGAGAAGCTGCAGCTCACTCTGCCCCTGTTAATAAGCTGTTTTCCTCCAGCCTCTGCATATTGCTAATCCAATTTAGAAAGGGAACACTTTCCAGACACCTTTAAGGTGAAACGCAAAGATCAGATATTTTCATGTGAAGTTTTAATTGGTTCCCCATCAAGGACCCAAGAAACATATAGATTTGTTTTCAGGAATCTTTTTATATTTTGTCCTATGCTGTCTCGCAGCATCGGGAAAGTTTAAAACCTATGCATGTTTAATGGGGGCTGGTGTTACTGGAAGATGCCAGCAGTCGGTTGGTTGTCCAAAGCATACATTCACAGTCTCTGAGGTTTGTCTCAACAACAAACTTCAAGTTTTCAAACTTTTCCAGGAATTGATCAACAGAATTAAACAGCCTGTTATGGTTCTTCTGGTAAGTGTCATTTTAGATCAAAGGATTTGAAACTTATATTAGCATCAGAGGGCAGGTTTATCAGTTGTCCTGGCCTTCTTTTTCTCCAGTACTGCAGATTTACTATTTTTTAAATACTCCAATGTCACCTTTAAGGTATGGGAGGATAACTCAGCTGTGAAAATGTTGTTGTTGACCGGCTGATGGTAAACAGTTAGTTTGCTCATCTAGGGCTTCCATACCCTCCTGAATTTAATTGGTGTTCTCTCTTTTCTCTATTTGCTTTTCTTCAGCTGTTGTTCCTTTACAAACTTCTCTTGACTCCTTTTATACACACAGATAATACTCACCTCCTGAATTAAAATTCTAATTATTTTTTCTTCTTAATAAGAAGAACCAGAGATTCCTCCTGAACAATTAAAGAAGTCAGAATCATGCTACATCCACGTAAAAAATATTACCTAAAATTCATTTCTATTCCAAGATGATGTGCCACTAAACAGCTGTAATTATTCTTCGTGGATGCGACTTTCCAAGGAAAAGAGCATTCTTTGGTTTATATTCTTGAATTTATTAACAGAATTATGTTTAATACTCCAGAGAGCCTTCGTAAATTATGTGAAGTAGACAAAAAGGTTAAGCCTAATTCAGAAAATCTGAGCTCAACTTTAGCTTTCAGTTATTGTCGCAAAATATTGTGGCAGTCAAGACTATCAAAACATTAATACAGAAAGAATTTAGTTCAATTAAATGTTTCTTGTGAAATTTTTTCGGGTTCTGAATACATTAACTTCTCTGGTAACAGGCTGGAAAATTTGGTCTCAAACTTATTAGTGCAAAAAGAGGGTGGTTATGTTTGAGTAAATCTTCAGATTTACAGGAATTGCTCTAGAAGTGTATCCTGTTTCTTAGACAAATCACATCAACGTGATGATTTTTTTAAGAACTGTGAGAGAAGCAATATTAGTCTACTAAAGGTCAGTTTTCCAGGCTCCTGCAAATAGCACTTGCTGTCAAGAATAGTTCGCATATTTCACTCTGATGTGCTTTTGAAGGATGAGGCCTGGTTTAGTAAGTAAATGAACTTGGCATACTTAGAATATTTTTCCCCTTTTGTATCCACTATGGAAAAGAATTTGGTAAAATATTGATGCTCGCCATTGCATGCTGAATATGTGATCTTTAAGGAATGAGATTTTTTTCCTGTCACTCCATATCTTCCTGAGACTTTCTACCAGTTCAGTGGATATTGTTACTCTCTAAGAACATGGATGTTTGGCACAAATTAGAGACTTTCTTAAAATGCCAGCTAATGAAACTGGAAGATCAGCTGAGGTCTCTATTTCCACCTAAGTATAACGGCTGAGAGGAACCTACTTGGTTTCACAAACAGAATATGTAACCTCTGCTTCTTAAGCTAGAGAGCACTTTTCATTAAATTAAACCTTCAAGGAGCCTTGGAACCCAAATCACTCTTTTCCCCTTTGTTTCTCTTCAAATTTTGATTGCAAGTCCGAGTCTAATTTTTCAGAGCTTAAAGTTCAAGTGGTTTACTCTTAACAGCGAATGCTGATATGCTGACCTATTACATGATGATGAAAATATTTTAAAAATGCAAAAAAGAAATCTGTAATACATCAGAAAATTTGTCTGGAAACAGTGATATTTACCTTCTAAACTCTACCAGACTTCCTGAGCCTTTATTTTAATTACATGTGCAGATTAAGCACATACATTCTATTTTAGAAGTAAAGGCATTGATGTTGTGCCTTCCTACTCATAGAGTGCAACTTCTTAGTGAAGAGTAAATTCTCTAACATGTATTTTCATCAGTTTTTCAGACTGAAACACAGAGGAATACTCTTTGTCAATACTCAGTGGAAAAACACTTGAATAAATGTTGTGCCTACTGATTTTTTTTCGTATTTGTCAAGAATTACAGCAGTCAGGAACTATCTTTGAGATCGCTGTGGTGGTGGGAGACAACTTTGCAGCACAGTCAGTGCTGCATAGCACAGTGGTGATGAAATTCCTTTTGAGGAATATAAAGTATAAAAGGTCAAAAGATTTTCCTACATCTTTCTTTTAAATTAAATTCCATGCTGGTTTTAATTTTTGTGTATTGACTCTCAGGATGTAATATCAAATGCTGATTGTAGGATAAAAAGATATACCAGTTTCCTTTTTGTTTTCTTTGTCCTATCCTATTAACAGATCTTGCTCTCAACTATTTGGGGTCCTTCTGACAGAAAAACAGGAGTGAGAAATCAAAACTTACAAGATTTTTCAGTCTGACCTCAATAATGTAAAAAACTGGCATTGTGGTTATCAACAGGCTGGCAAAGGTTCAGATAAAACTTTTTGGATATGCTACAAAGTAAGTTACTATAATCACCTGAGTCCATTCTGCATCAGTTGCTGTTGACCAGACATGAACCATGGATGCGCCTTACAGGCCATTGTCTGCATGCCCTCTGTTATGGGTTATTAACCATGGTGGGTTATTAGCTGGTAATTCTCTACATGCAGATGAATATTTATAGGAGTTCTCAGTAGAAATATATTTTAAAGGGACTGCAGGGTTGCTTTTATCTGGGATATAAAACAAAACAGTCTCTTTAGATTTGAAAGACTATCTCATTCCAGTTAAAAATTAAAAAAAAAAGAAAAAAAGAGAAAAATTCTGTCCCTCGCTGCATCTACAAAGCAGAGTATGCCAGCAAACTGCAGCAAAGCTGAGTTGCAAACACAGCTGTTCAAGGAAAACTTAGTAGCCTGAGGGGAAAGATGGCAGAATTACTAAAGTGCCCTCACAGTGTAAATGACATTTAATTTCAAGTATTTCTTGTTATTGAACAAAAGAAGAAACATGTGGCCTGTCCTGGGCTTCCAGAGTTAGCTGCATGTCCATCTATAAGCATAGATGCATATAGATAGCATAGATGCGCATCTATGGATTCTTTGCAGTCTGGGAGACGTGCCCTGGTGCACTGGAGCTGAATCTGCTCCCATTTCCCACCAAGTCTCTCTGCACCCAGGTGCTCAGAGGGAACGTGATGCTTTGTGTGCTGTGAATTCCTGTGCCTGTTCACGTAGCACTAATCTCGCTGCTTAGATAATCCCAGACTCTATCCCAGCAAGGATGACAGATTAGATGCAATTACTGCTGTCAAATCAAATTATGACTTACTTATTAAACATAAGGTTTCTTTTCAAGGCTAGTGGTGCTAAGCATGTTATGTATGTTCTTCAACTTAAGTTTGTATAATCACTTTACAAATATTAATTGTTATATTGTTTCATTAATACCTTCTGCTGAATTTTATGATATTTAGTATCCTTCTGAAGGAGGAATAACTTTTATCTCTTTTTTCCACTTAGGGTGCGGGGAAGGGGATGGTTGCCTTTTGTTTGTTTGTTTTAAGATAAAATAATGTCTGTTGTATAAGAGTCCCAGAAAGACAATGATGTCACCTTAATACTTTATAAAGGGCTTTAGTAGCATTAAAACATTACTTAAGTAACCTTACCAACAACTTAGAAACAACTTACAAAACTAATTTTAAGAGACGTCTAATAAAGTTTATGAGAACCACTGCAAATTAATTAATTATAACAATAATAAAAACAATAGAAGAGGAAGAATTACATGTTAATTGCCATCTAGTCATCTCCTCAGTGTAGGCTATCACAACTCTTTCTGATTTTTGTTCTGTTATCAGCTGATATCAGTAGGACTCTGCTTTGTCTCTCTATGCATCATGACTTTGGTAGTAGACAGATTTCTGCATGTGTATTGTTTTGCCACTTAAGAAAACAGATATAGGACATAACACAATAATAAGCCACTAATTCACAGGTTTATTACTGTGTATTGGGAGTTGCACATTTTCACATACAAGCACACTGAGCTTACAGGCAAATTAAAACAGAAAGGGTCCTAATAAGAAGCACTAAGCCTGTCTGAAAAAATTATGGGAAGATGCAAATAGAAACAGTATGGAAAAAGTAATTTACATCAGTGCTTTTATGATAAATGTGAAAATTACAAATAAACTGGGTGTGACTGCATTTATCCAGACATTCATCTAAGACAGGATCTTTGAAATAGCATAATTTTTTCCAAAATGATTGCTCTTCATTCAGTCAGTCTAAGCACCCACTAGATAAAGATAGCCAATTAAACACCCTTTAGATCATGTCTCGTGTATAAAAATAGCCATACTTCACCAATCAGGTCAAAAGTACTTCTGGTCCACTCTCCTGTCTCTGGCAATAGCCAGGAGCACGTGCCTTAGGAACAGGTACAGATAAACAGGATCAGATAAAAATTCTAAATGGTGCTGTCTTCCTACATCCTTAAAATCTAAGAATCTTATTCCTGTGTATTGTAGAGGTTGATGGTGCTAATATATAACACTGAGAGAGACTTAGTGAGAATTTTGTTACTGGGAAAAAGCTGGTGTCAGAGTTTAGTCATTTGAAGCTTCATGAGAAAATAGCTGTTGACTTCTCTGTCCTCATATCATTGTCCTCATTGTCTGCGCTTTTTATGTTTCAAATGCTTCATTACATTTTCCCCTATATTTCACAGCGTCATGCACAGAAACCCTGAAACTTCCTCAATGGAGTTTATCAGAGCCTCAAGAGCCTTTATTTTATAACCTGTGCTAGTAGCCTTGCGTCACTTCCATTACATATGAAGGTCTAAGTGCAGGTGCCATCTGGTACAGTGCTGAGAGGCTCCAGGTGACCTGGCTTTTTTTTCCAGGCATGTTCAGAGGAAACTAAGCACATGGTATGTATTTGATACAGGCACTACTCGGGCAATACGTTTCTGTGTATGACTGTTCATGCTGGATTTACGTCTTTGGAATTAAATTGTGGTTTTCACTCTGATCTGTAAGTTCCATTTCTTCTTTCTAAGCCTCACCCTTCCTTTATGACATAATTTTATATTTTATCCTGTCCTGAAGTGTCTTACATTCTCAAAGTCCTGTCAGCCTCTCTGCTATGTGTTTCTTTTCCTCTTCGAGCTGCTTTCCCTCCCCTTTTACTTACATTGCCTGCAGACCTACAATTCCAGTTCTTCACTATTTCTGCATTCTCATTCTACTCATTCTACTTCTGGACTTTGTTGTAGAGTCATACACATGAAGAAATACAATCCCCAACTAATCTGGATGTGCAGATACGGCAAGTCTGAGAAAACTGTGCTTTAACTAAAGAAGAATCTTTTCCTCAGAGTGAAAGAGAGGATAGTATTAAACTGCTAAAAAGAACAGTGTTGCCAGCAGAGCCCTTCTAATCTACGTGTACTTCATCACTATAATCCCCCAGTAAAGCTGTCCTAACAGGAACATGGCCTACAAGAACTCCTTTAAAAGCAGTTTCTTCTCCTACTTGCACTTAATTCTAGCTTCCGTGTTTCCATTTTATTCTGGGCTATTGCAGTGCTTCTTCAAGTCTTCTGGGTGTTCTCTCATTTCTTTTTTAATTACGCCTTTTGCTGATAAGCATGTTGTGTTTGTTCATATGCTTATTTTTGTCAAATGCTGCAGTGTAAAATTTAAGTTTTTTTCAGATTACTCAAATAGATAATTTAGAACAGCTTCATGATTATCTTGAAGAGTTACTTAAATAAAATGTGGATTTCTCTGATGTTTTAACCTTGTCTTCTGTAAGGACAAACACAACAGAGTGAGGAGATTCTTCCATGCTATATGAAAGAAATATGCATGTTTTCAAGGACTGAGATGGCTTAGTCTTTGATACTCATGTTTATGCTGTCATATTTTCCAGAAGCACATTTGAAAATGAAAATGTACAAAAAACTATTGTAGACTCCTTGATTTACAAAAAAATAGTCTATCGCTTCTGAAGCTTATGATTGAAATCTTTGATTTTTTTCCTTTGAATACTGCTGTTATTTCTGAAAAAAATGGAAGTCTGAGTAACATTTGAGTTTTAAAACACTTCCTCTTTTTGTTGAACAAGAAATTTGGTATACACTTGGAAAATTCTGTGTCGGCATTTCCAATTACTACCTACTGAAAATTTAGATTTGATGAACAAAGATAAAAGACTGAAGATTACTACTTCAAGCTACTTTTCTTTTGCTTGCTGTTCTTGCTTATTAAAAATACAGTATTCTTTGCCTGCTCTTGATATTTTGAAGTGGAGTATTTCCAAATACCACTTCATATGTTCCAGCTTTATTCTGGTTTTATTCAGTATTTTACATGGGTAATCCCCGCTGTTTCTCAGTATTGAAGTCCTTGATCCTATAACTGACAGCACATTAGCAGACAGCTATTGTTGAAAGAGGTGCAAGGCAAGACCAGAGATTAGAAAAATCACCTTTTAATGACAGCTACAGTATATGCTGCTATTGAAGTCGTCTAGGCCTCCACGTGCCCTTTTTCACCCCTTCTCTCCCTCCTCAGCAGCATTGCCCTGACTGGCTGCAGACTCTGGTTTATGCAACGTAATTATAAATATATGCTGAAAGCCTGTAGTCACAGCCCACTTTCTTCCAGCCACCACCTTTTGCAGCGAAGGCTTGTACCTATTTCTGAGAAGTATTTTGCAATTCTGATCTTACGTGATTAGTGCCTCCCAGCTCTTTATTTGTTTGAAGAATTAAAGAGTTCAGAATACTGGATGACTACGTGAGCCTGTATGCTGGGACACAGAGCCTGCCCTAAACCTGCTGCTGCTGCAGGGGCATCTTGCCCAGGTTCGTTACGCCGCTCTCTCCGCGCACACCCAACAGACGCACCACCACTCACCCCTCCTGCCACCTCAAAACCAGGTTTCATGACCTGTCCGACCGCAGCATTCCGTTTCTTTGCAGTTTTGAGATCAAGTTTGTCCCTCCTGGCTGTTGACGCTGCTTTTGCAACCGAAGCAGCCTGAACCTTGGCCCAGAGGAAAATTCATGTCGTGCAGCCGTACCCTGCTCCGGGGGGCAGCCGCACTGCCCCCTCCTCTGCAGAGCGAAGTAGAAATGCTGCTCAGGCAGTGCTCACCTTCCCTCTCGTGAGACACCACCAGAATGCCATTGGTGAGACAACACCTTTACGGTGAGCTTAAGTATAACAATTATATTTTTACATTCCAACAGTTTAAACTACTGTGTGCCATATTATATAGTGTAATAGTACTGTAAAACTGTAAACTGCCATGTACAGCTATATAGCACAGACATTATGATATGACACTAGAAGTTTCCACAAATAATTTAAATCATCAAAAAAAGCAGTCCTGCACCCCCTCTGCTGCTGGCCACCCTTTTCCATCCCTGCTTAATCTGTTCTCTCATACAACCCAGTGTTTTGTGAGACCAGGCAACACAAAATTTAAATAATGTTTTCTAAAGCTGACTATATTAGTATTTGATTTTATTGAAGCTTTTGCCTGCATCTGTTCTTACAGTTGTTCCCAAGTACAACCACAAACACTCATGCTGGCCTAAGGGAAGGGAAAGCACGGGATTGAATGAGCAGTGGCAGCAGGGGAGCAGTTTTTAGGACAACGTTGGCTTATGCAAGCCTCAGATGCTTGTAAAACTGCTGTCTAAAAACAATAGCAAGTATTTTGTGCTTTGTGTATAGCTTTTGTGCAGTGTATTGCTGCTTTCAATTATATTCAGGTTATCCAAGTCAAATCATGTTGCAGTTTTGGCCTATAAGGTAAGATTTGGACCATATACAGAAGTAATAAAAATAAAAAATCAGTTGCTACAAGGCAGCTGCACAAAAGGTATCCAAATATTAAAATGGGGCTGAAGGTTTAGTTAAAACCTGCGGATTATTAAAACAACGGTTTAGAAACTACTCTGAAAGTCCCTGTGTGTTGCTTACTCAATATTCACCCAGTTTACATAGCTTTAGCAGCGCAGATGCCAAGGCAAGTTAAGGATCAGCATAATCAGTCCTCAGGCCCTCCTGAGGTTCTGCAAACTGACTGTGCACAAAGACTGTAATCAGCTGATAAAACCATGGTGCACTAAAACTGGGCGCCAGTAATCTTGCTAGGGTGCTATATTTACCTAGTCTATATCGGTAGTGATCCGTAAGAGGTTTAAAGTAGCTCTCAAAGGCAGAGTTGGTGTCTGAATGATCATTGTTGGGAAGCAAGAATGACTAAACACTGAAAAAGGTTACTTGGTATCTTTGATGCTATGGGTGCCGCTGGGTCAGCGGATGACATTAATGCTATGGAAATTCACCATTGGTACACAAAATTTATGAAGGAGTGCCCCTCTGGACAACTTTGTCTGCATGAATTTAAACACGTCCTGGATCTACATGGACTCACTCCAGAAGCTAACAGCTACGTTGAACAAGTATTTCACACATTTGACATGAATAAGGTAAGAATTCATTCTTAACTTGCTGGCTTTCTTATGGCTGTATCATTTGATGCATTAAGTGACATGTCTCAGAGGGCTGGCCATACTGGCTATTCAGAGGTAACGGGAGTGATTCAGAGGTGATTCAATAGAAAACTATGGGTAAATAAATATGAGTGGCAGGCAAACAATTTTGAATCTTCTGTTCCCAGTACATTTTGCCATTTTGAAAACTGCGTACAGTCATTCTAATACATGTTGAATAGTTTCTCATCTTTGAAATCCAGATTTTTATTATTCTTTTTGGTGTTTGTTAATAATTGCAAGGTTTATTTATATGACTCTGCTTGAAAAATCTTTTTTAAAGCAGTGTTTGGCTGGGTCCGTAGGTATTAACACTTTAGGAATATGCAACATAGACACAATATGATTCCTTCTGTTGCCAAATAAAATATTGCTGGATTCATTCCAAGCACCTTCTGTGGCTTAGTTTGGTATTAGTCAATCCCTCTTTTCCAAAGAGACATCTGTTTTGATCCCTCATCCCAATTTTACTGCTTAATATCCCAGGTCATCCCACAGGCATCCAGCGGCTGTTAGTTGCATTGCTGTCTTGCGCCCTTCCAACTCAGTGCTCATAGAGGTTCCTTCTAGTCATGAGACCCATCCAGAAGACTGTGCCTTGTTATTTTCCCCTCTGAAAGAGAGGAGAGTGGAGAGTCATCTGTAATTCCTATGAAAGTGTCTGTCCTTGACTGAAATAAGGTTTAGACTGCAGCGCCAATACTACACAATCAAAGTCTGCTTCCAGCTAATAGAACAGATGGGCCTATCATGGTATAAAACCTTATTTTAAAAAAATAAAATAAACTAAAGCATTAGTATTCTCTACCCACACCATTGATCTCAATGGATTCAGAGAGGTAATGAAAAATGTGTTATTACATAAGAATGACTTTAGTGGCAGGTTAAAATTGGTCCAAACTGTAGCCAGAACTACTCCACACAGTTTCAATTTCCAGAAATGGCCTTTCTGTTCTTTATTATTAAATGAATTATATTTGTTTCAGACAATGCTGAGAGTATGAGGTACCTTGTATGTTTTTACATCCAACCTTTAGTTTCTTGTATGGTGCCCAGCAGACTAAGAATTCCCAGAGTCAGTACCATTGTTACACCGAGTTTTCTTGTTATACTTTTTTCCACACATACCCCCACCCCCAATTCAGCTTGCTTTTTTCGTATTAGGTAATTCTTTCTTACATAATCTTCAAGTACACTTCCTATAAAATCAGGCTTATCGCATGCTCTTTTCTTCCCCCCTGCCAATTACCAGAGGGTTAGATATAATGGAATTTGATTAAGTAGAATCACCTAACTCAATAAATGTGCTAATTACAGTTGGTGAGCAAACTTCAAGTCTATCAATATGAAATCTGACTGGCAGAAATTGTCGGCTTACTGTGTTCTTTTCAATTAATAAATGAATGCATTACGTTCCCCAGTAAAGCTTTAACAATGCTACTTTCTTAAGTAATGCACGTGGACAATGTTTGAGCTCATCTAAGAGCTTTTTCAGTTTAACTTTAATGTGTACTGCAGAAAGTTCCTGACATCTCAGTGCTATTGAGAAATATTTGGAAAAAATTCCAAAATTTATTTTAGACAAATACTTTTAAAGCAACTAGTGACTTGAGGATGTTTCAGAAAATTGGGCACACAGCTTGTTTTAGTTACTTTTTCAGAAAACTGGAACATGAAATGAAGACTTCTTGAAAATCAGGCTTCTGTCAAGATGATAGTGTCCCAGTGCAGGACCAACCACAGGCATTGGGAAACTGAGGATTTGCCATGGGATAACTGCAGGTGTGAAGAGGGGAGAAGAAAGTGCCCTTCAAATAGCTTTGCATCAACAGAAATGCCTAGGAGAACTTGCCGCTACTACTGGTATTGAGCTATATATTTGAAAATATCTGTTGTACTCAGTAAACGGTGCATCCAGCACAGGCAGAGAGAGCAGAATAAATTAGATACAAACTTTCAGGGTACGGTTGCTCTTTACCACCCTACTCCATTCAGCTGTCTCTACAATTTGTAGTCCTTGTAATACTGAGTGGAATTAAAACTAATAGTTTTCTTCACTTGTTTATGTTACTTATAGTATTGAGAATGTGCATATAGGTGCTGGCATTTGTTTTTTCTATACTTGTGAAGAATACTTTTCCATATCTAGTTTATTTAGAGTACCTTTCTGTAAGGAAAAAGTATTTTGCAAAAGTAGCTAGTCATTCGATATTAAGACAAGCTTTATGTGAACCTGAAACCTGTCTAAATAGGGAAAGAGCTCCAAACCAAGAAGGTGGGGAGCTTTCTGGAGTTTCAGGTTGGTTTGTGGGGTTTTTTTGGGGGGGAGGGGAAAGGGGTGGTGGTGTCTTTTTGTTGGTCGTTCTTTTGCAAGTTACTAATCACTGTGCCTCCCTCCCAGTACAAATAGCTTAGCACCCAGGGAGTAGCTTGCACAAGTTATTTCATGAATATTAAGACACATGCCTTAAACATCTCAGGTTATATACACACCAGAGTTTAACTGTTACATAGTCCTATCCATCAATCTCTGATCCCCTTCTGTTTCCTCATAACTTTTAAATCAATTGGCATATTTCAATGACATTTCAAAGAGGAGGCATTTCAGCTAATTAGTTCCTAAAGTTTTCATAGAAATGGCAGCTGGGTGGCAATGACACATCCAGAATGAATGCGTCACTCATGCAGAATTCAGCTTTTATTCATTGTTTAAGGCAACAGCTGGCTGGCAAAATAATCAGGCACTTGTTTCCTTTTGCCTGGTGAGGATACAGGGTGAAGCTGGGGTACCAGGGTGCGGAGATTTAGGGGACAAAAGACAGAGTCTGTACAAATCTAGGCTTTTGCTTTGTTGTTCCCGGAAGAGCTTGTTTAATTAATGTTCCATGTTAAACAGAAAAAGATGTTTCAATGTTTTATCTGTTTGGAAGTCTTCCCCCCATTTTAATGAAATGAAACAACAACTTGGCCTTTAGGGCTTCATAAAATCCACTATAAAAACTGCTTATGCTAGGCTTACAACTTCATTATTTAATAATGAGCTCCCACTAAAGATCTGATATTCATTTCCAGTTCTGCAAGATGTTGTAACAACCCTCCATTAGCTACTGTAATCTGAGGCATAGATTTTATTGTGTATTTTCTTAATTGAGCTGTTGCAGCAATAGGCCCAGGAAAAGTTATTTAGAAGGCAGGAGTGGAATGGCACATTTACAACAGTCATATACCTGGGGCTGTATAGTCTGTATCCTTTGCAGCTGGAAATAATATTAAGAATTTGGCATCTACTCCCAGATAAAAGGCTGGCAATTTTTTTTCCTTGTCCAAACTATTTGTTTACTGTAGTGGCTGGAAACACTTAAACACTTAGAGATATGAAGGAAATTAACCAGAATGTTTTACCTGCATGTTTTACTTTTTCACTTTTAATAATAGAAAAAAATAAACTATTTTTGATGAAATAGCAACAGTGTAATTTTTGATGAAATGGCAACAGTATAACTACAAGATTCAGATACAACACAGAGCATCTAGATAAGCTGTAGCTCGGTTTTATTTTTCTCTTGCCTTGAATACGGTCTGTGAGAGCCTCACTGAAAAGCCTGTGGCAAACAAGGCCCAGGACCTCTCAAGCCACGTGCCAGGATTTCATAAGCTTTCCCTTTGGGATTCACACCACATGTGTTTAGTTTGATATGATGTGTATATTTATCTGTTGTAATGTATGTTTCCTGTGAAGTCATTCTACGGGGCTTCAGGCTGGCTTAGGGAATCAATTTACTTAAGAAGAAGAATGAGCTGTTGGCATACCAGCTTGCCAAGAGTAACGCATATGGGATTTTTATAGCTTGGCACCAGCTTTCTCAGTAACAGTACCCTCATACTATTCTTGATCGTTCTGACTGTATCGATACTTCTCTAACAAGAGCATGACTTATGTGTAGTACAATCAAAATGCTTTTGTCTTCTGGATTCCGGTCTTAATACAGAAATCCAGCTCAAGACTCCTTTTCAGGCTTATTAGAGCTGAAGGAGCTCATTGCAAGATGACTCAGCTCTTCGCAGGTTAGATGAACTAAGTCTCTTCACCCTCCCTTATACTTCAGTAGAATAAAAACCTACCTGATTTGGTCAGTGGTAACTATTTAAATCTTTCTTAACAGAATAAGCAGATAATTTTTTTTGTGAAAGAAATGTCATGGTTTAGCCCCAGCTGGCAACCAGGATCATGCATTCATTCACTCACTCCCCCTGCTGTCCCCCAGTAGGACAGGGAGAAGAGGGAGAAAAAGGAAAAAAACCTTGTGGGTTGAGATAAAGACAGTTTAATAGAACCACAACAGAAGAGAAAATAATAATAATAATAATGGTAAAAGAATACACAAAATGAGTAATGCAATACAATTGCTCACCACCCCAGCCTGTCCTGAGCAGTGATCATGGATTCCTGCCCCCTGGCCAGCCCCCATTTATATACTGAGCATGACGTCTACGTTACGGAATATTGCTTTGGCCAGTTTGTCCTGTCTAAGCTCTCTCTCAGCTTCTACGGGAAGCTGAAAAATTCCTGACTTAATAAGCGTTACTTAGCAACAGTTAAAACAGTATGTTATCAACATTATTCTATTACTAAGTCCAAAACACAGCAGTTACTAGGAAGAAAATTAACTCTATCCCAGCTGAAACCAGAATGAGAAACTACACATAAGTCAAGGTTCTGAAGTGTCATAACATCTTGCCTACTGAAATGCAATTAAATTTCAAAGTTGAAAATTGCAGGGTTAGTTTTCTTCTTTTTTCTGAAGTCTATATGTTATTTTTCTTCTGTTAGAGGATCACATTTTGTCTGCTGGGTAAAAGTCACTGCCAGATCTTTGACATTACTGGGTGAGGAAAAGAATTTGGGATCTCATCTCTTGCATCATGTATTTGGCATTTAGGAAGTGAGATTTCAAGCAAATAGCAGACTTCGGTGTGCTGCAAGCTTCTCCCTGAACCCAAAACTGCTGCAGGTGCCTCTATCAGCTTCCAGTTTCTATGATACTGAAAGTGCCATGCTTTAAATATTCAAATTTCTATCATGGCATTATCTGAAAACCCATCACTAAGACTGTGTGAACAGAACGTGTGTGTTAAGTGGATTATGCAAATGAAGCAATATGATTACTTTTTAGTGCCTCCCCACACTCTTACTGTTTCAGAATTATATAAATAAGAACATGTTCCTAGTTCTTTTTACCTTAAGATTATATGAAAAGTATTTGTCACATGCTTGGTTTAGATGGAATGTTAAGTCAAATTCAAAGTCTGCACCTTTAACTGGAGAGCCATGAAGAGTCTGCCTTCAATTAAAAAGTCCCCTTCCTGAATTTCACTAGCTCTGGTTTATATCCTTTCCTCAGGTTCTACTGTGTGAATTTCACCAGTTTTTGTATTTAAATAACCTGATATTTCCTGTGAGACATTATCAGAATATGTGTTTTCAATGCTAATGTTATGATACTGTTACATATTACCTTCCTTCAGCTGGATGAATACTTACTGGCACACACCAGGGTCACCATACACATCATTAGTATTTTGCATGATTTATGATTCTCCTTGTTTTCCAAGGGGCTGAATGCAAAGCCCTCCAAACAAAGCACAGCAACACCATTTCACAGTTTGGGAAGCATTCAAAGTCATCTTAGCCAGAGCACTTTCAGTGCAAAACATTGTAAGTTTACCAAGACTGCAAACCTCACATAGGATCTTGCACACCATGAGCACAAATTTCATGTTTTGTCTTCACAAGAGCCCTGCAGAAGCAGGTTGAGCCCTGGGAACACATCGGGGTGTTGAGGAGGCTCTGGGCAGGGAGAAGGACCCAGCTACTGGCAGGCCTGCCTGCATTCAAACAGACCACGAAGGATGATCCTGTGCAGTTTCTATTTTTGCCTAATCCAGATCTGCAGGGATCTTTAAGAGGTTTATGGCAGTTTTACAGCTCCTGGTTTGTTGGTGAATTCTAGGTGGAGGTGAGACAGGGAATATAGGAGCACTGTGCAAAGGCAAACAGTGTGGCGTGGATGGAGAGGAAGAGTGGACGGTGCTATGGGCGCGGGGGAATCAGTTGGTGATTTTGCTGCAATAGACAACAGTCAGTGGTACCAGAAATTTATGAACTATTGCCCCTCTGGGCAACTTACTCTCTATGAGTTTAAGACAATACTGGGTTTACGTGATATGAACCCTCAGGCAAACAAGTATGTTGAGCAGCTGTTTCACACCTTTGACATGAATCAGGTAAGAAATTTTCTTGACTATCTTCCTCATGAAATGTGTGTGTTAGCATGAACAGACTTTGGCCTAGTGATATCAAATAAGAAGCATTAGGTAACCCGGAATTGGGGTTTTTCTCATTAATTTGCAGCAGCTGTGCAACATTACTTAAGCTGAGAAAACTGGATTTGTTGGACTCTTTCCAATGTCATTTAGGTTGTTTAAGAGAAGACCTCTTCAAAAATCTACTAAACAAGATTGATTCCTTGTAGGTAGGACTGGGTGAGAGTCCTAAAACCCTCATGTTCCCCTGTTTCACTACTGGGAGGTTGTGTGACTATTTCTGTCTTTACTTTCCTTTTTAAACATTATTTTCCTCACCATTTCCCAAGCAAAGTCTCTTCAGATCCATTGAGCTGCATTTTTGGACAGTTACAATGATTTTTCTTTTTTTTTTCCTCATATTTTATTATCACCATTTTTATTCTTATTTGGAAAGTTTGTAAAAGACTAATACAGGTGTTTTACTTCCCTACCCACCCCTTAAAAAAGTAATTTTAAAGCTAAGCAGTGGAAGGAAGGTAGACTTGAATTATTGTATAGATCAGAAATCAGAAGACCGTGTTATTTCTTCTAAAAGATAAATTGAAAGAATCAAGAAATGCAGTAGGAAAAGTACAGTCAAAAACAGGAACAGGCAAAATAAGATAAGTAGATACCAGCCTTCCAGGAGGGGGAAGAAAGAAGTGAAATCTAAACCAACCAAACAAAAAAATCAAATTAACAAAATTAGGGCACAAGTATAAAGAGGTAGAAATAAATCTTCAAAGAGTAGGAGGAAGGAGGAAAGTGTCTCATCCCTTCTTTGTATGTTAATTGAAACCCCTGTGAAACTGAAATGCAAGCTGTGGAGAAAAGGTGTTGAAAAGATAGTTAAAATCTTAGCGAGAGAATCATTTTCCACCATAAACAAAGCTGCTACTTGGACAAAAACAACGTGCGGGAATAAACGTGGTTGGTTCCTCAGCCGCAGTAAGAGGGAGAAGAAGAGGCTGGGAATGGCAGCCACAAGATCCAGCTCCTTGGGATGTCTCTCCACAGGGCCTGCCTCTTCCACTAGCCCAGAAAAGCACTTGGACAGGGATTACTAGACAGAAATATCGCCATGCTCTTTAGCAACCACAACAAACCCTTGCCTTGCTAACCGGAGCCACTAGGAGATGCAAGTTGCTCAGTGTCTGCTTGGTTTGGGAAAGACTTCAGACACCAAGGAGAACATCTCGAATCAAAACAATGGTACTTAATTAGGGAAGACAGCCTCTCCTTTTAATTAAACATTTACTGATGTCCTTCTCTATTGGCTCGGTTTTCGCTCTTCCAAAATGCTTAACTCAGTGGGTTTTATTGCCGGCAGGGGAAAAAAAAAGAAAAAAAAGAAAAAAAAGAAAAGGAAAAAAAAAAAGGAAAAAGTAAAAGGATGCTTTAGTAGTCAAAGTTCTTCCAAATAGCTCTGCTGTGTAGGCAGATAAAAACAGGAAGCTGGGATTTAGAATTGTGTAAGGATGTATATGCAACATTATTAACTGGAAAAAATCCAATTTGTATAAGCTGAAATCCTTAATAAAAACAGCCTGTGGCATCAAAATGTCGTTGGGATGGGGGTCAGTTCAGAGATACTACCCTTAATACTAAGATTTTTGGGTACTCTTGAAACAAGAATTTATTAAATTGAAAATTAATTTTTATAAATTTAAACTAATGGTAGCTACAGACAGTTGAAAATCAAGTATTTTTAAAAATTTCAAAATTAAGTATTTGTTTGGTTTTCACCCCATTTCCTCTTCAGGTTATCAGCATGCAAAAGTTGAGGAGTTTCTTTTCTATTTATTTCTCCCAGCTGGAGTCAGAACATTTCATTGATCTCCCAGATCTTCCCTGGATGAGAGGACTCTTTCCCTTCAGTTCTAATAAGACCACTTAAAAATAACAGTTTAACAGTCTCTTGATCCTTAATCAGAGGTTGTTAATCCCACTTGCAGTTCCCTGATGCCCACAAAGCAAAGCACAGCCCAAGCTCTTGCCAACCCTGAGTTCAGGAAAATCCGTGAATTTGCAATAGCTACAAGAAGAAAGTATTCCTGACCTATCCACCTGACAAAGGAGGATGCATCTCTTTGGCAACTAGAAACCCTGATGAAAATAACAGCTTCAGGAGTGGGCCCTCATTGTGTTATGTCTTTAAATTCCAAATGGAAAATGTAAAGTCAGGATCTCAGAGCACTTCCCATAATCATTAACATGAGAACAACTGCACTACAAATGGTTCTGTGGGAAGTATAAGACTACTTATTTCATTATGCACGGTCTGCTGGTTATTTATAGATACTGGTGCACCGTAGCGTGTGTGGCTAACAACACCCACAAAATCACGTCTGTAAGTGGTTAGTTTAATGGCAAAAAAAGCTTAGGCTAGACTGCACACAACTAAGATAAGCACAATTGCTTATCTTATCACCAGGACATGTATCATTGTGCTACACTCATAATCTCCGTGTCGGGAATAATGAAGCAGTAGTACAAAAAGGAATCAGACGTAATAGGCTTCTATAGATGTACATTTAAATAGTCACTGCCTTCTGTTTCAGTTTTAAATCCATGCACAAACCCAAGGAGTTCATTGCTTGTAAAAACATAGTAGCAGGCCCACAAGGAATGTGATTATGAACTAACAAAGTTGTGCCAGTGCTTGATTAGTGTTTTCAATAATTAAGCAATTGTACATACATTGCCACATACTTTGCTGTGTATGGTTAAAATGCCATACAACCTAGTGATGACATCTCTCTTCCTCATCCCCATGCTCGAGTTAGGAAGAATTTGGTGAGTCCTCTCCTCTCAGGCAGGGAGATAAGAAACTTTCTAGTTTCTAGTAGCTTTCTAAAAGCTTTCTGGTTTATGAAGGAAAGGAAAACAATCCTTAGAAGCAAGCTACCATTCTGATGAAGATACAGGAGGAGGAAAGGCTAGCTTGGTCCTCTTCCTTGTAACACGCATAGGCAAAGTCCAGAAGCCCAAGCCAAGTCACGCAAGAAAGAGAAATGGCATGTTTCAGAGCAAGTGGCAGTCAGAAATTGCTGGGGAAGGAAAACGGAAATGTGCTGGAGTGAGTCAGAGTGGATTAAAAAAATCAAGAGGAAAAGACAAAAAGTTAATTGGCAAAGATGACACAACTTTTAGATAAAAAATCTGTGGGTAAGCTTTTTTATTCAAATGCATTTAAAACCTGGCATTTGTCATTTCAAGTACTAGCAGTTGTCTTTTTTGTCTTACACTTCAAACCGGTAGCATTCAGCTGAATCCATCAGCATGGAAGTATGTCTAACCTCCTTGTTTCACAACACAGGGAAACAGCCGCCTTACTGCTGCTTTCATAATACCCAAGGAAAAGAGAATGTTGTCTTTATTATTTTACTTTTCTGCCACTTTTTATATGAAGGTAGTTCCTGATCACCCTGCTGTGAAGTTGGTTTTTTTTTAATTTAAAAAACAACAAAAAAGAGCAACTGCTATTTTCAAACTCTGTCAAAAGACTACCTCTTTTTCACTTTTAAAGAAATCTAGATGACATCATCCCTTCCAAAACTAATGAGATTTTATACCATTTTCAGAGCAGGATTAATGAATCTGATTTTTTTTTTTTGCCCTCACATTTCCTTACAGAGAGAGTTTTGCTTTACCAGCAGCGTGTGTTTTCTGTGTGCCCCATGTTCTTGCAGTTTAGCAACAGTCTGTCCTCGAACAAGCAATCTTCTTTATTACAGGACTGTCATTTTCAGTGCAAGTACATAGTCCCACTGTTGCCTGTTTGTACCTTTTTCTTAATTCCCAGAATATTGTACAGGCTCCAGAAAGCTTCTCGGCATCTCTAATGTAGATCTCAATAGATACTGTAATTTTATCTTCATCTTTTAGCATCAATTCAGTTTGCTACAGATCACTCATTTAGAATTGCTTCACTGGGCTTCCTATATACAAACTAGTCTTTATACCTATTGGTTCAGGCTTCTTCCAAATGGATTTGCCATATTAATTTCATCAGTTCAGCTCCACATTGTTATGAATTTTTCTATTTTTATTTATAAAAGTATAAACGGCTCATTGCCGTTGGCTTCAGGAATGGGTGATTTCTGTGGAATTTCTACTATCTCAGCACACACTTTGTGAGTTTAAGTGCTGTCAAACTATGCAGCAGGTTATAAATTTTAGTCTTGTTGTTCTCCATAAAACTCACCTCCTTTTTTTTGTCAGGTGTAATATCAACTATTATATACTATTCCAGTCCCCCACTAGGAGTGAGGGATGCTGTGAGACTGAAGTATAAATCACATTGCTTTTTACCCAGGCATATTTGCTGTCTTTTACAGGTATTTTAGTTATTGTTTATTAAACTAGAGGGATCCTGAAAACAGGTATTGAACTACAGCTGGAATGATTTTAAAGTAACATTCTCTTGTAAGCTTTTTACCAGAATGTATGAAATCTGACAAAAATCTGAGTTGTAAGGCCCCATCTCTAAGTCAGTGTAGTGGTCTCTCTCATGTGCCTCAGTCACCATGGGTACACTTCCCCAAGACTTGTTATTTGGAAGCAAGTAGCAGTAATGTGTTTTTTGGGCAGAGAAAATAGGAGGGAGGGGAGAGGGATTAGCAGATGTGAGCAACTCCAGAGTTCCCTATGCCTAAGCGGGATCCTGTGAACAGTGCTTGCACAAGGTCATGTGAAGAGATGTGACAGAGCTGTCATCTTCCAAGCAGAAGAGATAAACCAGGAAGGATGGCTAGCACTGGGTGAGTTACCTGATCATATCACGTAGAGTTTGCAGCCTGCTTAAGTCATGTTCCTGGTGTCCTGTCTTTCTCTGGTGTTTGACATAATGACTGGTCATTGCTTTAAGAGCAGGGCATGATGGCTGAGGAATAAAATTCAGGATTTTTGTCTGACTGTGCGTAGCCAAGAGGTTTGTCTGCTTATTTCCTTTCACCTCCCTTGTCTTCGCTTCCTTTGCACTCACCCTCGCTGCTCCAGCTGGCACTCACCTGCAGATGAGTCGCCCACACGAAATGTGTCTCCGCTCTCCCTCCGTCACTGGGATCACACAGCAGCTCTAGGGCTCAGAGACAGTCTCTGGGGGAAAGGCAACACACCAACCATCCAGTTTCCTGTATGTGCTTTGCCTGCTGAACCAGTTTTGGCTAAACCAACGGCAATGTCTTTATCTTCCTGTTTAATCTTCAAAAGTTCATGGGCACTTGAGGAGTGTTCACGCTTTCTTACTCGCATGCCACATTTGCAAGTATATGATATTAAACTTAATGTTGTCCTTACGGAGAGAGCTGTAGCATAGCCCGTTAAGAGTATGGGAGTCCTCAAAAATTGTCCTGATCCTACAAGATATTGATTGCTCTCTGGCTTAAGTTGGGCTGGAGGGAGGTTGCCGTTTTTCATGAGCCACTCAGCACCTGACAGGACTGTACTCTTTAACTCCACTGCGTGATTATAAATGAAAAGGATAAGTGCGTGGGAGTGTCTTGTTCCTGCCTCTCTAACGTCCTATAGTTTTACACTGATATTTATAGCTCTGAATTTGTCTGTGCTATAGGAATGCTCCTGAGCCGCTCATCTCCTTGTATAGAAGCTAATCAGGACAGAAGTATTATTGATACCTAACTCCTTCCCTGACCTTACAGAGGAAGAAGGAATTCGGCTTGTGAAAGCTGTAAAATAAAAAACAGGACTATAGCACTGACCAGCAGCAAGGAAACTTGTATTTAATTCACTTATCTGACCAAGTTGATTCTTGTTAAAGAAGTTACTGTAAAAGATTTCTGTTCCGCTCAGGTTCTGTCATGAGGCTGGTGACCCAAATTGTGTGTTTTATCTGGGGACTCGTGCTGAGAGGAGGGAAATGGGGTGTGATTGCACACAAATACAAGATATCATACAGCATATTCATGGTAAGAAGTGGCTCCATCTTTAGAAAGGCTTAATCCACATACAACAGAGGAAATGTAATAACGAGCATGTCTGTTTGTACTCTCAACCTTTTCCATCCTTATTTACAGCATAAATTGTAGCTATTCCTTACAGCCAATCCAGGATTAGATTTTTAAGAGTTGATAACAGTTTGCATATAATTCAAAGTCAACCACTTTGAGGACTTCCTCATTTTTCTGTTTCTCACATCCATGTTTGTAGTCAGTGGGAGAGTCTGGATTTTCACAAACTCTAATTTGAGCATGGCTCTCTTTACTTCTACTTTAGCCACATTCTGAAATCCCATCTGGTTTAGAACTGGGCATTAAAGGTAATCTCACATGAGTACAGATAGTCACTAAATAAAAATAGAAACTTACATTGTAAGAGGTTTACCGTGGCCATTTAAATGCAGTATTTGTCTGAGTACTGGTCATAAGCAAGACTCTGAACCTCAGAGATATAAACGCGAATAGAAAAAAAAGAGACACTTTCTGCGTAGTAACATGGGCGCCAAAGAATCATTACCAGGTGATGGCCCTGCCCCAGAGATGCACCATTATTACAGCAAATTTATGAGGGAATGCCCATCTGGGCAACTTAGTCTGCACGAATTCAAGAAACTCCTGGGTCTGCAAGGGCTGGATCCACAGGGAGATACGTACATTAAACGAGTGTTCGATATCTTTGATCTGAACCAGGTAAACTTTCTTTTCTTTATTTCTTTAATCTCATGCTATTGCTTTGTTTGTGAGTTGTAGCCTGCAAGCTCTTCTTTGTGCTCTGCTCACAAAACTGCTACTGGGGACAGGGTTGCCATTATGGTGCACTAGAAGTGAAGAAGTGGGACTGTGCTTTGAGGGCTTTGAGTAGGACTCTTGTTAGTACTTTCCAGGGGCACTTAAAAAATGTCAAGAAACAATTTGGAAAATGAGATGTAATTTGCAGTTCACTGGTTATTCTTCTCTGCTTTGCCTGTCCTGTGCTTTTATGTAAGCGTATGAAAATATTGGTATGCTCAAATACAAAGTTAATAAGTTTTTAGAGCAATGTTAGACAGAGAGGAAAATATGGTCTGCACTTAACCGATGATGAAGTGTAGTGTAGATAAACAGATTTGTTCAAAGTACTGTATTGAACCTGTGGCAGAGAGGAAAATGTAACTCAGGTGAGACGATCACACACAGTGCCCAAATTACAAGACCAAACAGACTACCCAATGAAGAGGTGAAGCAGCTTCTCCAGGCTATATTTCTAACCCTCCCTGCTACTGCAATAACTGTTTGTGATTGCAATCAACTCTTCGTAATGTAGCTGGCTCCCAGACAGACAATATATATTTTCCTGAGGTGTACAGACAAGGCCAAAGCTATGGCCATCTTGTACTTGTGTGTAGCACCTTTCACTGGGTGTAGAAGACCTTAGACCATGCGGTTGTGGAGGGAGAGGGCAAATGACGCCAGAGAATCTAACAACTGACAGACTGGCAGACAAGTGCGGGCTGTTTTCTAGGTCTGTCTTGACCACTGCCTTATGCTCGTAAGGTCCTGGAGCTGGCCACTTTGAGCCCTCCACTCATTGCAATGCTGGAGTGTCCCAGGACACTGCCTGGCAGCACAGGCTCTGCAGAGTTGTGGAACCTTCAGATTTGTGAGACCTTCAGATTCTAGATCAATGTAAAAGTGGGGAGAGTGGAATAAAAACAGGTTTCAGAAAGAGCACTTGCTCACCTCTAGTTGCTGTGGCAGTGGCCAAACATACTTAAAACAAAAGGGGAACACCCTGCTAACTGTTGCTTCTCTAGCTGGTGTTTCAGAGTTGTGTCACCCTGCTCTGCAAGCTGTCATCACTCTCATATACGAAGCCATCAAGTTGCCACATAGCAAAGCAACTTTTCCCATAAGAAGTAGAGGTCAGATGCTCGGGGGTACTCAATACATGTGTTTTACACATGGAGGGACGATATGTATAGTGTGGAAGGCAGAGAGGCAGGAGGAGCTGCACCAGGATTGTCAGCTGGAGAGCATGCTGTCTTTTCAGCATGGCTTTCAGGAAAACCATCCTGAAAGATCTCAGCTGCTTCATCTGTGTGACTGACTTTCCTCTTTTATGAAAAACTTTCTTGCTGCATCTTTCTGAACTTTAACTTATCAATGTCTCCACCTTCATCGTCCTCAGATGAACCAAGATCAATGAAGACTAAAGGACAGAAAAACAGGGTAATGGCCAGGAATTCAATCTGTTACCATACAGCCCGAGTTGTTTCTTTTTCTAACATTTTTAACAGCACTCTGTTTTCATAAGTTTAATTATACTTTTTTCCTTTATTACCAAAACTAATGACCACTATTTTTAAGGTATACTTTTAGAAACAACAAACATCAGTCAAACACTTTTCAAGTACACGGATATAATGCTTTTTATGTGGTTAAGCTGGGAACTAAGTGGCAACAGACCAGCCTCTCAGGGCAGGAGAAAGAAACGTATGTTACTGATGAGGTAAAATAAGAGAAACTCCTTATTCCATACAGTCACTTTTTGTCCTATTCCCTTTCTACAGTTTTTTCTCCTCCCTGGGATTTTTGGTAGAAATGTAGGCTTTGATCCTGAAGAGCGCTTTTAGTTAAGTACAGATTTGTGAAGAGTGGTCAACGGATGTCTGACTTGGAGTATCACACTGTGGGCTGTGAAATGGCAGCTATCATTGCACAAATAAGGGGTCACTACACTTCCATGAAATTATGTAGAACATTTAGGCATTGTGCGATAATAAACAGATTATAATCTTTCATCTCCAAGCCACATAATGTAATGGATGCATGCGGTTGCCTGCATAACGCACGAATTCAGAAATAATTTGGTCATTTGAGTTTTTGTTTACATTGTTTCCTTCAATACTACAGCAACTTCTCAGGTTTGTAGATCAAAATTTTATTTCCTTCTTTATTGTATTCTTGTCTGGTTGTTGCTTTCTAATAAAGGAGCCATTATGCCAGTGAGTGGTGAAGTATACAAAACTTGTTGATAGAAATTATTTCCTTTATCTTACTAGTACCATTTATATAGAAGTGCTGTTTAGCTAGACAGCGAGCAAACTTGAACCTTCCCCCATGCTTCCCCCCGCTGACTTTGATAGATACATGACCTGATTTTTTCCTTATCTAACTTTTTGTGGCCAGACAATACCATGGCTTAATAGTGGGGCTTTCACAGTTTACAACTGCTATGACTTCTATTGCTGAATCTTATATATAAAAGCATATAGTTTGGGGACTAGTTTACAGTTGATCTAGATCTAAAGAAACTTATTCTGGAAAACTTAAGTCGTTAATAAGGTCTTCCTACTCTCAGCATAAAACATATTTTTCTCATGTAGGCTTCTGTTTTCTCACAAATAGGAATCTGCTTAGAAAGCTGTGCCAAAGCGTTAGGCCTAAATTAATCTACAATTCCAATTATAGCAGCCTAATGCTCCTTGATTGAAGTTGGGGTTATCCATGCTTGGAGGTATTCTATCATACAATAAGATGACAAAACACTCTTAAAAGGTGCACAGAATTTCTCCTGTGTGTATCATGTATGCCTAGTTTAAAACCTCTAGCAGGTAAGGTGTGGAATATTAACCTCATAAGATGCCAATGGGACTTTGCAGGATGGGGAAGGGGAAGGGGGTAATTACAGCTGTGAATTGGATTCCACCTCCTTGTTATCCGTGTTGCTTCCAGCTGAAGTCTGTTACAGACATCCTTCACCTACTTAGGATTTCCATTTTTAAAAAAACAACTTGCCAGTAAACTGGAAACAGTTAAAAAGGGATTATGGCAGCGTGGTAGGTTTTTTTAACAATTTGTGACACATTGAAAGCCTAGTCAAAGTTTGTTTCACTCAAGTCATCCATACAAATACCAACAGGAATTCACTTGCAAGCCAAACCTTACCATTCCCTGGATTTCTTTAGGTTCAAGGTAACAGAGTAGTTCAACTCCCCACTCGTGGAAATGACTATGGTCAGCGGACGTACGACAGAGAGGGGTACATCTTCACAGCACAATTCAATATCACGTGGAGATTGAGGTTATCTCTGCTCTTGGCAGCAGGCAGAACATGTAAGCTCAGAGCATTGCACTAACTTACCGCACCAAAGAGGCAACGCTATTGTGGCTGTATGTCTTCTTGGACTCTGTTATCTTGCATGTTTATATGTGGCAGAGCAAGTACTGTACAGGTACTCATGCCTCTGGCTCAACAGAGTGCATCTGTTCAATGTATAAAAGCTGTTTCCAGCCAGTGCCTGTTTCTATTGGAGATTAGTGACATAGGCTATGTCCTAAAAAGCTTTATTCTCAGGAACATACTAAATAAGGGCTAACAATTTCTGGTGTGTCTCTTGTGCAGACCACCATCTATTTCATAATTAAATGTCCTTATACACCAAGTATGCAGATGCCTTTAATTTTTCCGTGTTTCTTAAAAATAAGGGTTCTGTCAAGACTTATCATCCCTTCCTTGACCTCTGTGGGATGCTTTGCTAATAATTAAACAAACAAAAAAACTAATAAATAAATATGCTAGTGAAGTTTGAAAGTTGTTCTTCATCATTCTTAGCTCCAGTGAAAAATAAAGATGCTGAACATTCAGAATTGTAATTGCAAAGTTAACTTTCCATGAGATTATCACATGGAGTGCAGGAAGTAGCATTTAAGCAAACGTTTTATTTATGACTCATATATTAATACTTGTAAGCATTATTTATACAATGGCATTGGCAGTATAATAAATGGTGGGTTTATCTTTTGCCACAGCTTTCCAATGAAAGCCTTCAAAAATAATGTTTTTATTAAAATACAAGTGCAACAGTGTTCATTTTTTAAAAGATTCCCTTTATTAGGTCATTTTAGGGAAAAATTATCTCAGTCTTCTTCACCCTTACGCTATTTGTAATACAAAAATGAAAAAGCTGCAACCCCATACAAGTAAGCTGAATTCCTCCTGCCTTTTTTATTCCTTCTGCATTTCAGTCCACACGTAACTGTCATGCAGTCCTAGTTCATGCAGCCTGCTAATGAATTTTAGACAGGAAACAGTTATGTTTATCTAAAATACTTCAGTAGTTGCCAAGCATACTGATATATACTTTGTTTTCTGTGAGAATATGTATCATATTTCCGAGAGATTATATCCTTCAAAATGAGGTTACCCAATGTTAAAGGAGAGAGCATATCTAGAAAAACAATGTCTAGTCTATCCATAATATAGTGGAAGTGTTAGTTTCTCTTAAACAGAACTAAAAAAACATTCTGTAGTCAGCACTACTACTATTTAACACTTATTCTAAAAAATCTTTCTTTAAATCAGAAACCCAGATCATTTCCAACCACTTCCACTGGCTGGCAGATAGGTTTTGCCACCACTGAAATAAAAATTGAACACTGTAAGGACTGATTAATTGACAGATTGGGTTCTTATGACCTGTGAAGGATAAAATTTGCATTGCCATTTAACATGTGAAGCACTACTGAAAATGGGATGCTGCAATTGTAGTACTCTTATTGCTTATTTTGGCATTAATTGAAACTAGCTACAGGAATAAGTGTCTGTTGCTTTGTAAGTAAACCAGATTTTAAAAGGTAGGATATACTGTGAAGAGTAAAGAAGATTAAGAGCTATGTGGCACCAAAGGAAAATCATGCAAGTTCAAGGATCTTCTGTTAACATTTTATAAAGCATTGGATAGCCCGCAACAGAGAACAGTATTTTCTGCTACACTACTTACGCAGACATAAAGTTGGTAGGTGTAGAAAAACGGACACTCCACAACAAAGTGTTTAAGAAATCTTTAGCTAAGGAGCCACCAACTGATGTCAATCTTTAGTCATCATTCTAGTTTGTGCTTTTTCATTTAAAATTTAAAGTAGTTCTGTGATAAACTAGAGTTCATCTGACATCATTATGCAGATTAGAACTATAAAAAAGATTTAAAAAGGAATCCATTTTAAAATCTAAAGAAGAAAATTAGAACAGGCTGTTTGATGTAGAACAGATAAGAAATGCAAAAATGTGTTACTTCAATAGAACTTTGTTGTGTGTCAAAATGACTACATAGGAATGTAAACTAAATCTCAAGCTACATCTTTGGGTTTTTTTCCTGAAGAATAAGAGTTTCCTTTCACTCCTCATACTTTGCACAATGCTGACAAGTGTTGGGAGGCAGGCCACCACTCCTTTTTTCCTCATCCCAGCTCCTTTCCCACTGTCCTGCTGTGTCTTTACAGTTGTGAATTTCAGGTAGACTTTTCATCATCTGATTCTGTGTTCTGGCTATAAATAGATGTTATGCTCTCTGGTTATAGGGACATGAATAGGAGTAGCCAAGTATATCTTCTCAGGTATTGTAGTAGAAGGAAATGCAAATTATTTGGCCATGAAATTCTCTATGAATGCAGTGGTTGCACCTCATATTCTAAGCAAAGCATGCGCATATTCACAGAAAGATGTAATATTTTTCAGAGATGTTTTCATGACTAATGCAATTCATTCTTCATTTGACTTTGTTTTCTCCCTCCACTTTTTCCCCCTTCTTAGGAATTGTGAGAGACAGAGGAATATCATTTTCATTGATATGAGGCAATTAGTTGCTAGAGATTCTACCGAAGACGTTATTTTGTTAAAGATTGACATGGCCCAACTATGCAAGGGTTACCTAGCACTACGTGATAGCTGCCTTCCACGTTCTTATTGAAAGCATGAAGAGCTCTTAAAAGATGAAATAAAATGACTGCTAGTGAGAAATGCTTCAAACGCTACCTAGATTCTAAATATTAAGTGTTTCCCCCTCTTGTGGGATTAATTATAATGGCTCACGGCATCTTTGCTAACTGTCCTTTGCTGGAAAATTTGATCTTCAGCGGGCTTCCTTTCTCAGATCGTCTTGCTCTGATGTGTCCTCAGGACCAGGAATAGCTGCTGTGATACGAGTTGTCAGACTGTGTACAGAATTGCCTAGACTGCTGCATCCTTACATATTTGCAGGCATTACCAAAGTTGACATAATAGAATTAGGTGCAATAGTTAAGAGTCATCCAAAGCAGGGTGAGAGGGGATGATAATTATAGAAATATTTTCCCAAACTTTCCTGAACAACTTTCTTCTTTTGTATCCTAAGTCTTCAAATAGTTATGCAAGGATAAATTCAGCTGCACACATAATTTTAGGGATGTCTTCAGGCTGAAATGACTCTCCGGACAAGTTAGCTTACTCTAACCAGCTAGCTTAACCAAGGCAGTAAGGTTGCAGCACCAACATCTGCATTACACTACACTATGGGGCCATGAGCCATATAAGCTGGTATTGTGGTTGGCAAGACATGCTACATTTTATGCTATTCCTTTTGCGCGGTTCTTGTGTTGGCCCAGCACCTGTGGATAGCACTACCACTTTGCCCAGAGAAGTCTAACTCCTGCTTTTTCTGGTTTTGAACCCTTTTTCACTCTCGCAATCACCTAATTAGTCTCCACAACAAGAAATACTTAGAAAATTTATTTTCTTTTCATGACAGTCACAGCTATCACATTGTAGAGTCAACAATAAAAGCCTGTGTGTCAAAAAATCAATCAGCTTCTAAACCAAGGGCTAGAAGAAAATAAGAATTGAGATATCTCTTAGCTAGAAAGAATTCTTCTGTCAGAAGTAACAAAAATTTACAGCTCTTACTTCCTGAAACATTTGGGCTTTTTGGAGTTGACAGGTACATGTACAAATCCTTTTCCCATTAGTTTCAGACACAATCCAACAAAAACAAGAAAGCCAAACCACTTGCTTCTCCTTAATCTGGAGTAATGTTGCATAAAATTGTCTCAAATGTAAAGTAACTAGCCTGTTTACTGTAAATCAGGAGGAGATTATATTATGCTTTGCTGTGTTCAAGGCAGTGTAGTTACATCATTTTTCTCAGCATGCTTAAATGCCTTTGAAAGGTACTGTACCCTTATAAGAAATTCCGTGGAATAGAAACTATGTTCTATGAATAGTTCACCTGGTTCCATGAAACACTACTCTATTTATTTATAGATTGTCTTAAAGAATGTCTTTGTTCTTAACTACTTCCAGAATTCTTTTACATCCAATTTTATATATTCATTCCAAAAAGGAATCTATTACTTTGTAAGGACTTCCCACAATTATCGGTGCAATTTCACAATCTTAATTTTGTTTTCTAGTGGTTTGGCACAGGACTTACTGCTATGATAGTACTAACTTATGCTATACTAATGTGTCATTATCAGCTAAAAGCCTATGTTAACATTATCATTAAAATCATCACTTGCTTAATGTCAGTACAGTTGAATTCTTGACTATAGGATTTGATGGTATGAATTATGATCTAAAAGTTTGTCGTGGTTTGGCCTCAGCCGGCAACAGAGAACCACGCAGTTGCCTGCTCAACCCCCGAGGGCGGTGGGGAAAATCGGAAGAAAAAGGCAAAACCCGTGGGTTGAGATAAAAGGCAGTTTAACATAACAGCAAACGAGAGAGGAGAACAACAACAACTGACGGAGGGATGCACACACAGGGTCACTGTACCGACCGACGCTCACCGACCGGACCGCGCAGCCCCAGCCCGCTCCCGGACCGCGCCTGCCTCCCCCTCCCGCCCAGCTCCCTTTTATGGACTGGGCATGGCGTCACGTGGTATGGAATACCTGTGTCCCGGGCCAGAAAATTAACCCTATTCCCGCCGGAACCAGGACAAAGTTTTAGATCAGAGGTAATTACTCAGTAGCGGCACAGCACCATCAAGCATGGAAGGTTGATTCTTTACACGGGACGTTGAAGTGAGGTGTGTCTCAGATTTCTGTTAGAGCATTGCAGAATTCAGTGGGGGTTTTTTTGCATTTCAAAAAGGGTAAACTGAATGTCCAAGAAATTTTCTCTTTAAAAACAAAATTTCAAAATAGTCATGTAGGCAAGTGCTATTAAGTAGTATTCCAGTTGCGTTTGCCTTGCATAGCAGTCTTGATGCTTAGCTGGATTGGATTAAGCCATGCAATGGGGCAGCAGTACTCACAGTGCACACCACCAAGTGTCCCCACCTCACTGAATAAGCCCCTTCCTTGCCATCTGCGCACAGCATGTCCAGGCTCGCTGCATTTGCAATACAGATCTGCTGCACTTGGGGACAGTGGGTCCATCACACTGTTACGTGTCCAGATCAAAGCACTGTTTGCGTGTGGTGCGAGGCCAGATGTACTACATCCACCAGCGCTTTGGCAGCTGGCTGTCAGGAGTCCCATTTCACACTGGGACCCAGCACCTGAGATCCACAGGTTAAGACAGTGCGGCCTGTAAGTCCTGTATGAAGCGGTAATGCCACTTATGTTGCACAAGAGACCTAGCAAATATGAATCACTGCATTGGATACAGAGAACTTGGTAGCAAAAAAGTACTGACAATAAAAATTAAGCACTTAGAGGTTTGGTCAAGTGATTCTTTGGCTTAACATTTTTTCATTGTTTTTTTCTTTAACATGGATTAAATTTGTATCAGATACATTTTTACTGAATGTCCTGCAGAAACAAATGTAGCAAAATTCAATTTGAGTCAGTATGGAAAGGGAGGACTATAAAAGAATGATGAAGTTCAATTTTATCTAAAAATAATCTTCATTGTCTACGCAGTCTCCCATTGAGTTGTGCTACCTGAGTTCCTACATTTCCTGACTGTTTTTAAAACATAAGAAAGGGTTTAGAGTTGTTTCCTCTGCAGTTACTCAGTGACCAACACTACACATCAAACTGAAGCAATTACACTTTTCTAACAACATGTCGTGGTTTAACCCCAGCCGGCAACTAAGCGCCACGCAGCCACTCACTCCTGCGCGGTGAGATGGGGGAGAGAATCAGAACAGCAAAAGTGAGAAAACTCGTGGGTTGAGATAAAGACAGTTTAATAAGTAAAGAAAAAGCTGAGCACACAAGCAAAGCAAAACAAGGAATTCATTCACTGCTTCCCATCAGCAGGCAGGTGTTCAGCCATCTCCAGGAAAGCAGGGCTCCATCACACATAATGGTCACTTGGGAAGACAAAAGGCTGTCCCCCCCCTTCCTTCTTCTTCCCCCAGTTTTATATACTGAGCATGACGTCATATGGTTTGGAATATCCCTTTGGTCAGTTGGGGTCAGCTGTTCCAGCTGTGTCTCCTCCCAACTTTTTGTGCACCCCCAGCCTGCCCGCTGGTGGGGCGGTACAAGGAGCAGAAAAGGCCTTGCCTGTGTAAGCACTGCTCAGCAATAACTAAGACATCTCTGTATTATCAACACTGTTTTCAGCACAAATCCAAAACATAGCCCCATACTAGCTACTATGAAGAAAATTACTCTACCCCAGCCAAAACCAGCACACATGCGTAGGGTTTCTTTGACAATTTCATTTAGCTGAAAACAAATTAGCATGTACTCTGCTTAAAAAGTGCTTGGAGCATGTTACTACCATTACCAGCTAACACTGTAATTTTGTCATATTACATGAATAGGCAATGAAGATTAACTTTGTACAATGAATCATAATTACTTTTAAATACTACTTGTTAAGTTATGATGTAGATAACGGGGAAAGTAATTTTAATGAGAAATAGCTCAGGGATATGCTTTCCAACTCCTTGAACACAAAGGTCCTCGTATTTTCTAAGTTCCCAAATCTCACAGGTCCTCTTCATCTGGGCAAAGCAGAACCTTGTCTAACAGTCTGGTGAATACAGCCTCATACAATGTGTATGCAACTATCGCAAAACCACTTAACGATCTGCAGCTCCTAATTCCCTGCTTCGTTCTTCATCCTGAACAGCAAGCCTTTGCTTGCTGAGAGTCTCCCCCCACCCTGTGACAAATGCCAGCTTTGTTTATTTAGGAAACTAGTGATTCTGGCCACAGCCTGTATGGAATCTGGAGCTCCCTCCAAGCTCCAAACTCCAATATCAGACCTTAGGGACATGCCAAAGCAATAGAATCACAAGCAGTCTGTATTTCTTCAATAATGCGGGTGCAACCTTTGAAGAACAGCTGAAAGACTTCAGAAGTAAAAAGAAAGTAAGGAAATGGGGGAAGATGAAATGGAGCGAAATGAATCCTCCTTTAGGCTTCTGAGGGCGGAGAAAGCAGTGCTATATTTGAAACGGTGTCCACAGAGAAAGAGAGAAGCACGCAGGATTAGCTATAAATTTCACAGTTATTCTGAGCTGTTGTAATCTGCTGTTTGACCTGTGCCTCCTCCCTCTGCCTTCTGAGGTTTAAGTAGTATTCTGAAAGACGGGGTGGGGAGGGAAGGTGGCTTAATGTCCTAAGCCCTAGGTTTGAAATACCTAGACCGTCTATATTTGCACAGTTGTTAATCCTGTTAAAGCCTGTTGAGCTATTCTCCTGGTGTCAGGTTGAGCTTAGAGGTTTTTCAGGAGCAAATTTGAAACCAAAACGCTGCTTACTGTGTATCGGCTCTCAGTAGAGTCCTCAGGACACCAAGTAAGATGATGCATTCACTCATCGTAGGGTTTTGCGGGGACAGAAATCCGCCCTTTCCCCGCACGTAGCCATGGTGTGCTGAGGGAGACGGCTGGCTCTCTATCCCAGTGGCTCTGCATCCACACACAGGTAGGACATTGCCTTCAGGTAAGAGCTAGGCAGCCAAAATGCCAAGTTCAGATTATTGTGGCCAAACCTCAAGTTCCCATGCCATTTAAGATCAGCTGTGTACCCACAGCTGACAAGTCAATTATTTCTTAATCCATATTCAAATAGTTTGAAGCTGTGAGAGTTTTTCAAGGAGCTGTGAAGATTAGCAACACTGTTCTGGGAACCGACGGGTAATGCCCTCCTACGGCTCTGGGGCCGGGCTATTAATTGCCGTTGTGTAATGCTGTGGTCCCTCCCTGCCCAGCTTTGCCCTCACAGGACACACATCCCCCTCCTCACCCAACAAAAGTGAGCAGCCTCCAGCAACTCCAGGCAGGTTGGCGTTCTGAAGCCAAAACACCTCATAAAAAAGGATAAGGTTAAATTGCTTTCTCCTCAGAAGATCCAGTAACTAACGAACAACTGAAATGGGGCCTGGGCAGGGGCAGTCAGGGCTGGTGGTGCCCTCAGGGCCATGAGGGTCAGTTTTATATCATCAGCAAATTCTCCTTCCAGTTTCGGAGCCTTCTTTTGTCTTTGTTTTGTGAACCAAACTGTTCCAAGCAGCTTTAAAGAATCACTCATCAGTGAAAGCAAGACAAGTTACAAAAACACAGCATCAAAGGGTACAAACACATGCACAACCCTAACGTGTCCTTAAGCTTCTAGCTCATCTGGTCAAGCCATTGAAGAGACTAAAAAAAAGTATATATTTTTAAAGTGTACTATGCTAAGCAGAAAGTCCAGAAGACTTTGGGGCATGTAAAAGAAGTTTTGAACGCTTTTTTTTTTTGGTGTCTCTCCAGCCCACTCCTCAAAATTGGATAAGGAGACATCTGCCCCCCTGTTTTACACCATGTCCAGAGGGGGTAGGTGCCCTGTGTGCTTGCCCCAGCTGGCTCTGCACACATCGGCAGGAAAGGAAGCAGGACTTCACCACCCCTCCGGACGCCCATAGTATCCCTCTGTAGTTGTGCTGCAGCCAAGAAAGGTATGGCTAGCACCATAGACATGGAAAATAAGCCTTCACACACAAGAAATGCATCTATCACCCAAAACTGTCCCATATCCTAAGCTGCTGAATAAGCAGGTTTCACCAGCATTTACTCCATTTAATAGAAATATTAGAAATTTGCCCTTTGGAATAACAGAGTAAAGCACCAGAAGTAAATTATTGGTGTCTTCCACCACACTCTGTTTATTATGTTGTTGCGGGGTTTTTTTCATTATCATTTATTTTATTATTTTTATGGCAGCCCTTTGCTTGTGAATTACTGACTTCCTAACGAGCAACAGATACTTTACTGTGTGTGCTGCACAGACTGAAGTTTTATAGAGCCCAGAGACATGTAAGGACCTACCTATATACTTGTCTTGTGAATGGTTATAGAGCAGCAGATGGGTAAATCAGCATGGCAATATTCTTTTAATAACATCGTAACACGTTTATTGTATTATTTGTTGTACTCACAGAACTACAGGGTGATCTTCATAGGTTACTGTTATGAGTTTTTTCATTATTTAATGTACTGTTCTGAGGATCTTGGATGCTACTGTAAAAAGTGCAGTATTTCTCTTTATTTGAGAAATCTCTGTGTATGTGTAACAAGATTGCCATAGCCTTCTGCATCACATAAACATTTTCTTTTCTACCTACAATATATGTCTTTTGGTGTAGAAAGGAAAAACAGTACATTTCTCATCAATGCTTTTGTGCAATGCTTCCGGTTCCATATCCCATAGATAAACATGTCTGCCTTCTCAGTATTTGTACTCCTGGTGCACTGGCTGCTGAGGTTAATATGTTGCCGCTGGTCTTTGCACATCTACAGAATGTGTCTGGGGCTTTCCTGGCAACTACAATTTCTCTCAGGTGTTTTTCAGAGGTGGAAGTTTTTTGACCTTGGTCTTCCGTCCCTTCCTGCTCGGGGCAGGCCAAATGACGCACCAAATCAGAATTACATACCTGAACACGTTAAGATGATTATTACGTTTTCCAAACTTCTGATATTTTGTCAGAGCAACAACAGTGACACAAAAATATAGGAAGAAAGCAAACAAAATACTATTTTCCAAAATCCCAAGTGAAATGTAAGGGAGGAAGAAGAGAATTAATCTTGTCATGGACATCCAGCAATCCTAAAACTGATCTGTAGTTTCAATAAGTAGTATGAAATGCAATAAAAAAGCAGCAATGTGAAATGCATCTAACCACCTTCTTAATAGATCTATCAAATCAGATGATGGAAACGTAATCAGCAAAATAAACCTTGCCCTCCAGTAAAATACTTGACGAGATGCTTCTTGAAATAATACTTGCAAAATTGAAATTCAAGCTGGTGTGCCAAAAAGAAGCACAAAGTTTGTGGTTCATGATGTGTCATTTTTTTGGTAAAGCATCTGCTTTTAATACTGGGCCTAATCTTGTTTGAAAACTACATGCAGTTACTGCCAAATTTCATTTAATCCCAAACAGCGCTTGAACGGTGTCTTTGCTGAGTTTGCTGTGATTGCAATTACAGGAAATCCAGCAACCACAGCAGAACCTGCACAAAGAGTCTGTGAAGCAATGGTCAGTCTGCACAAGTTCTGCATGCACCACTTCTGTGTGTACATTGAATCCAGTGTGTTTGAAACCTTGGATTTACCTCTTAGGTGCCACTCTGCCGAACAGCCTTGCAGAAGTCAAAGCAAGCACTACAAGTATGGCGATGAGTCGCACCACACCTTTACAGGAGGACTTCTTTTCCTTCAGTCTAGTCTCGAGGGCAGATTAATGCCTGCTGGTTGCAAAACCTCTACTGGCAAGACTTGTGTTGCTGTATGACAATAAAAATAAGTAACACGTTAAACCTACTAGATACTCATCCAACCTTCTCTTCTCAATCACAGGCCATCTGAAACTGATGACAGTCTTTCCAAGGTTTTCCAAGCGATTGGATTCTGACCAACATAAAGATCACAAGATTAAATTTAACAGCTGTTAATTCTTTTTATATGCACATGAGAAACAGTTGGAGCAAGTACTCTCCAAATTCAGCAACTGTTTCTTCCATCCTCACCACATTTTTACAGAAACAGAGGAACTGCCACAGTGGCTTAGACCACCTGACCATGGAGGCCTGTCCTTGACAGGTTTCCATCACTAGCTTCAGACAAGAAAGCAGAAAATATGGAATTAAATCAATCTGAAATGATCTTTCCCTGTGAATATCCCCCAATCCTCACTATTTAGAAACTAGTTTATGACTTGAAGGCTTTATATCCCATGCAAAATGTATTAGTCAAAGAGACCTTCCATTTATATGGAAAAAACACAGTATCTGGAGTTCATGCCAGGTTATTAGTTACCATGTACACCACTTACTACATGATCTCTCAGATGAGTAACACCTGGAGCAGCTCTGTTGCACTGGAAATCATCCATAGTTCTGCCGTATCCATATGAATATAAGAACTCTGCTGTAGATACCTTATTAGTACCAAACCAGCTATCCCAGACTTCTCTTTTCCACATGTGGGAGTCTACCACAAAACTGTTTCTCTTCTCCTCAAAAAATGTCAATAACAATTGCTCCAAACAGATTTGCCCCCCACCCCTACTGCTCCCAGCTTTCAGGGGAGAACAAAACTGTCTGTCCTAACGTCCCTTCCTTTAGGGCTCCCAGTGGAGCGCATCCTTTTTAAACACCACAGGAGATTTCTATGTTAGGGTGCCTTATAAATCATTGTGTATTATAGTGAAATTGATGACCTGTTTCTGTGAAATTGCCAGAATGAACAGAAAACCAATGTTGGTAAATAGGGGGTTTTTCTTCTCTCTCTCTCTCTTAGGATGGATTTATAGACTTCTTGGAGTTCATAGCTGCAATAAATTTGGTTATACGAGGGAAAATTGACCAAAAATTGAAATGGTATTTTAAGCTATACGATGCCGATGGAAACGGATGTATTGACAAAAAAGAACTATTAAGCATATTCACGGTAAGGAAGTTATGACCAATAGCAAAAGCCCCTGAAACAGTGGCTTCATCATGTGTTGTAAACGGATTGTCTATACTTTACCTAATGTTTTACAGTTGTAAAACCAGAATTGTCCTGGCCAGCAACACTCCTGCCATTAGCTTCTTGCTTACTGAAGTAAACGTATCTAAGTAGTATTTTTACCTTAAACCATAATTCTACAGATACAATGCTTTACTGAAAGTGAAAAACTGCAGAAACACTAGAGACATTATTGTGATTAACTATACTATAAGGCAGGGTAGAACTGAAGCAGCGTAATGAATAAAACAGTTGGTTACACGTCTTTGTGCCAGTCTATTGTGGAAAACTAGCTTCTCAAACTGAACTTGCTGCAAGAAACAATATACATTTCATCAAAATACTCCAATATTTTAAATTTTTGAAAGGCTTATAGATTTGTTTACTATAAATGCCATTACCCCTATTTTAAAATTAAATTGGGAAAATTAATTTTATCATTAAATCATGCAGTGACACTGGGATACAAATATTGTAGAAAATTTTGCAGGAAATGGGTCCATTTCAAACCCATAAAACGAAAGCAGTGTAATTCTTTCTTCAAAATTATTTCTGTCTCTTTCAACTTGCTCTAGTGAAATAATATTTTGCACTTCAGTAGCTGCTTTCATCCAAAAGATATTACAGGGTTCCTTGCAAATACGAATGACTTAATACTGCTCCCTAAATATACAGGACTTGTTACAGATCAAGGTTTTGCTGCAGGGAGCATAAAATCTAAATAGGGGTTTAATGTCATAATAAACAAGGAACGTACTTGCCTGGATTCTGTATTACTGCTGGTGCCTGGCTAGTCACTGTTAGAGACTTTCAAGACCTGCTGCCCAAATTAAAAGGAACTGGAGCCAGACAGAGCCGCAAGGTCAAACAAATAAAGTTGATGCATCACCGTCTAAAGAGCATCTTTCTAAAGGTAGAAGGAGAGGCTGCATCTCCCAGATTTCTCCTCATTTAAGACTAATGACATCTTTCTTTTGCAGATATTTTCCATCATTTTTCACCCACAGGCAATGAGGCGAATGTGTTTTGTCTTGGGCTTTATCTGAAAAGAGAATTAAAATCCTTTTAATGTAAAGAAGATTTCTGTTTTAACTTACCTGGTTTTAAAACCAGTTTAAACCTCTGTGTATTTTCTTCTCTTTTGGAGTATGAGAACTTTAACTTAAACCTGCCTAAGTCATTTGACCTAGGCTAGATTAAAGTCGCTGGACTCTAAATAAAAATAAAAATACAGGCTCACAGCCATTGAGGGACTTGCTTATACTAAGCATCAGTAAACAAGGGCTTGTCCAAAAAAGATGTGGCATATCTGAGACATCAATTTAAGTCACAGAAGTCCTATTAAAACTTCATCTGTCCTTACAGCTATGCAAACTTTGGACCAGCAGGTCATTACCAACCATCAAAATTCCTTCCAGACAGCCATGCAACCTCACAGTGCCTTTTAACAGCCTGGTTATTTTATTTTATTATTTAAGGTGATTCTGTGGTAGTCAGTGATTTAAGTACTTCAGGAACCACTGCTTTACTCTTAGCTCTACGATAAATTAAACAGTGGCAGAGGTACAACCTTCTTCTGAAGACTGCATCAGGGTCAGACATATGAAACACCAAAAGTATCTAAAGTATGAATTAGTAATACAAACAAGTTTATGCACCTGTTTTTGTAAAATTCTTGCTGCCTTTTTGAACTCGTGTACAAAGTGAGATAAAGACAGTGATGGTCAAGAATTCCACATCAGTGCTGAACAGGTTTAACTTACGTTTTATTTAAATATAATTAATTCTAAAATAGTATCAGAAATACTGAAGGAACCAACTCACACCTACTGTGAATTATCTTACACAACACAGTTTATCTCAAGATAATTCAGGTGTAGAAAAACAAATCCTATAGTATGCCCATTATAGAACATATATGTATGCGTGTTTACACATATATATGTATGTATTTTCCCAGTCACGAATTGTGATATGCGTTTGAGGCCAACTCTGTAAACATATGCTTGCTGCTTCTGGACCACTGGCTATTAACAAATAGGCTTCTATTTTATTAACCCAAATGATCATCATATTGCAAAAACTGTTATCTCAGTGAATAGGATACAATTTTGCAAAAATATTCATGTATACCTTTACTCCAAATATTGGGTCCCTTTGCCACAGAAAAACTAGAGGGGAGACTTTTGGTTTTCTTAATTTCTTTGGAGGACAAGCAAATTTTGTCAACTTCCAGGACTGCTGGTCTGACTTTATTTGTGATTACTAAGTCAAACATGCCTTAATAGAAAAATGACTTAGGCTTTCTCCTCAAGTGCTTTCAGCTGTGAAAAATAATACTGTATTTAAATCACACAGACCATAGGGCACTCTCCAAAGACACAGAACTCTCTAGAGCCAGATAAAAATGCTGGTACAGAATCTAAAGTGTATTGCAGAGCAGAGGTGCCACATGGTTTCAGAAGACCTTCAGAGATATGTAAATTAGTCTCTAATCTTCAGGCTGTGTGATGTTAATTAAATTTCCAATCCTCATTACTGAAGATTTACTTGAAATAGCTATTTATTTAGCGATTTTTGAAAGGGTTGGTGAACTAAGGAGCTGCATCGAAATTACTGCAGTTGCCAGTGTATTGTTTTTACAACTTGATGGAAAAAAAGTCTGAAAGAACTTTCTGCATTTCTTCCTTCAGGCTATCCAGGCTATTAATGGCCACACCGGCACGTCTCCTGAAGAGTTCACAAACATGGTATTTCAGAAGATAGATGTGAACAATGATGGTAAGAATCTAAGTTTTCTTGGCATTGGCAGGGATTTTCCCCCATGAGGAAGTATGGGATCAAGAGGAGAGCTGAACACACTACTGATGAACTGACTTCTAGATGAACTGAAAGCCTGAATTTGTTCTTCTTTACCCATATTACTTCAGCTTTACAGTGAAGTGTAAATCCGCTGACTCTATTAAGCTGACATAGGAATTACATGCAGTAGGGGCTAAAACATAGAGGTCTTACACTGTTCATCCAAAATGCCAGTGCTCTGGTTGCATAGCAAAATGGAAGTGTGATCGAGGTATTTTTTTAGTATATTTGTGTTGTCTTAATCTATCTAAAATGGCTAAGAAACCAATTAAGATGCATGGTTGCACATGCTCTAGCATGTTCTAAAGATTGGACAGCATATTGGATGTCCCTTCAAGCCTGATTGTTAACACATGCTAAGACACATGCTACTGTTTTTTCATGATAGCTAGATTTAGCCAAGTGGACTTGTATTTGGAAATTAAAACTTTAATTCACTGCTTCAGAATTGTTTCTCATAGAAAACTTGTCACGTGTGAATGTCTTCTCTCATAGTTCTAATCATGAAGATCCTCCTTCCACTGGCAATTATGTTTTACATCAATTACTGCAATTATTGACAAATTAGGACTATTAGGAAAGCATTGCAGAGCAAAAACAGATCCCAGCCAGGAATTTGGGGCATTTTTTTGTTCATTTTTCTGGTATTATTTGTTGTAAAATTTTACTTTTTAAAAAGCTGTTTGCAATATATAATCAGAGTACAAACAGTGATCTTGTGATGCGTAGGAATAACTTGTAGAGGATTTTTTCCCAATCTGCTTGGCCCATCTTTTGGGTGAAGGCAAATTACCAAAGGACTCCAAATAACATATAGTCATATTCCAGAATCTAACCCAAATTCTATGATTATTCGTACTTTGGCCACTGCTTTGACCATATGTTTACTGCAAGTAATAATCACGTCTGAGCTAGACCATCATCTGAAAAAATAATTTTTCTGTCTTATGTTTTAGCAATTAAATGCCAGAACATGAATTATTCAGTATTATCTTCATAATACTCCCATTTCAAACCGCTTTCCATAGTTAGTTATTTTTTAAATAGCTGCAAAGCAGCAGGACTAGCTCCACCTGAGGAATGGGACAAATTTTACCAGGTTTAGCTTAAACTATGCTACGTTCTTATAACTTCTTATTAAAGAAAAGGGCAAATAGACAAATAAGTTGAAATGTCTTTCCTCACATTAAAATACAAGAAATAATCCCACGGTTGTAGGGAGCAATTCTTAAAACAAATCTCCTGATGGCTTTGCAATTTATTTTCATTAGCTCAAGGAAATCTGAGACCTGTCACGGTCACAGTGAGTCTGGGCATGCCAGCGTAACCACATCTCACTGGTAACTGCAGTGGTTCTTGTATGCTTGCACGCTCATATTGGAACTTTGAAATATACAGCCTGGGATCAAGAGGAGGGAATTCAAGACCAGTTGACCTGCATAAGCAGGAAAATGATGCAGCGTGTCCATCTGACGAGTCCAGGTACCAAAGACCTCAGCCAAAGGCAGTACAGAGGGAAGGACATGGGAAGCGAGAGGAGTGCCTGGGATAGGAGGAGAGATCAGAGGAAGTGAGTGGACGAGTGGCAAAGCAGGAGGACGCAGACAAGCGTACAGAGACAGCTTGTTCGGTCTCTGCTCCCAGGATGACTATGTAAGGGCTCCGGGGTTGAAAGAGGGGGCGTGAACATCCTCAGGGCACTGCGCGCCAGCCCCTGGAGAGGGTCCTACTCTCACTGGAGCCTAAGACTTCTGTTAAATGACATCTTTCCACTTTAACAGTGTGTATATGAGCCTGCTCACCAGTGCAGTGAGGACCCATATGACGAAAGAGGAAGCAGCCTTTACTGCCCATGGGTAGAAAGTGGTTTTCACATTTTTTCAAATGCTGATCATTTTCCTTTTTCACATCAGATGAAGTTTCCAAGGTTGCCACAAACAAAAAAAAAAAACCAAAACACAAAAAACCTCTGGGAAGTACTTAAATCCGAAAATAGCCAAAAGTCATCTAGCTAGGCATTGATCAGAAGTGCATGAGACTTGAATTGCTGCTCCCCTGCACCCTGGGACTCTAAGTCATCCAGCTCTCTTCCTCTTTGCCTGGCCTCTTGTCATTTCTTATTTCAGTGAGAAATCATTCATTGTTGTGATTTTAACAAGAAACTTTAAACAGTTTTCAGAGGAAAGAATCAAGCTGTTCCTATTAAACCAGGTTCTGTTTCCCCTTTCAGAGAAAAACAGTGTCACTGGAATAACTTCTAACCAGAGAATTGTGTACACTCCTGTGTACCGTGCGAGCAGATACATGCCTAGGACTGGCCTTTGTCTTTGCCAACAGGGAAGAGAGCAGGAAAAGAGAAAGAATGCTAAACGATATTCCTGCTCCTCAATAAAAGAGATTTTTATAGCTGTCATGCAACTTCCAAGGTATTACCTGACTTTGACATGAGCCCAAAAAATCATGCTTTAAATAACCGTTTCATTTGTTTGGAAGAATTTATCTAATCAAACCACTTAACCAATTTTTTTTTTTTTTACTAAATCTTATCATGGCTCTGAATAATCCTAGTTGTCAACACAGGGAGTATCCCTGGTAATCCTCAGCAAATCACCCCCTAATCTCCATTAAAACCAGATATAAGATAAATTCCAGTTAGCTCAGTAAGAATTGGCCCATGCAGCTAAATTCAGCCTGGATATAGGCTTCATTAGTGCCCTTTTTCACACATTTCTGTCACCATAGATACTGAGCATTCATAGTTGTCTTAGACTTCTGTGAAAGGTGTGTTTGATCTTTTTGAAGAGAAAAAAGCGAGTTTGTGTTCTAGGATCTGATGCAAAGTGGAAAACAATAGAAAATATTCTGCCTGCATTTGCCTATCAGCAGAGAACGTGGAACCTTCTCGAGGGATTCAATCTGTCATGAATGGCCTTGTGTTGGGCTGAGAGTAATTGCTGGGTTCCTCGGTTCCTAAGGAGTATTTGATTTCCTTTTAGGGGAACTGACTTTAGAAGAATTTATCAGTGGTGTGGAAAGTGACGAGGACCTAATGGAATTGATTACGAAAAGTTTTGACCTTTCCAACGTACTCAAAGTCATACAGAGTGGCAGGAGACACAGCATCTGAAGGATCCAGTGATGGATGTGGCATCTGTGTCATCGTTTCAAGGAAGATAATATTTGATACATTCAGAGAGCTTGATGTCATCAAAGCTGCCCAGACAATACCAAGCAGCCTGCTCCAGGAGTAACAATTTTCACTCTTGACTCCGTATTTCTCCTTTCCTTTTCTTTATTCTTTCCCTCGCTAATGACTGTGGCAGCCACAGAACACAAACCTTTGCTCACATATAATAGAAAACTATTTGATGCAATACAAATAACCTACTGGTTCGCTGTGACTGTTCAGAGTAATCAATAAAACACTGAATATATGACAAAATGCAACCTTTCTAGAAGACATGGAGTTAATAAATTCCTTCTTTTAAGTACAGACTCTTTAACCTATTATTTAAAGTGTGGACATAAACTTCTAGGTAGGACTGGATTCTGTCTGGATCAACTAAGAACAAAGCCTGGTTTGCATTAACATAACATTTGCTCTAATCAATACTCAAAATTGGAATAAGTTCTCAGAGAAACACCTCAGCTTAATATTCCCGAGATGTCCATCCTCCTTAACAAGCTGTCTACCACTCCTGATTTTATTACATCTGTAAATTAAAATAATGTGATGTTTTGATGGTTTTGGCAGGGCTCAGCTACTATTTTATCAAATTAACCTTTTCTAGAAGCACTGGAATGAAATTTTGTTATCTTTTTAGAGTAAAATTAGAAGTTCAAAGAATAGCTAAAACCAAGTAATTTTTTAAGCACTCTGTTTTTCCAGAGATTTGTGTCCTTAGATTTGTATGTCCTCCTTTTCAAAACAATTCATTTTCACTGGGCTCTTTGCCACAGCTGCATAAGACAAAAGGCAAGAGGTATCGTGACTAGTTCCTGCTGATGGGACTGCTGGCTTCTGCCAGACTGTTTAAGAGCTGAATTCTTCCTGCCTTTCCCTGACAGGGAGTACTAATTTAGGTATCTTTGCCCTGCCCAGATACCTCGGCTAAAGCTTTTAGCAATTTAGTCTCTTTGAGACTTATACCTTCTTTCGAGCTGGGTTGCAATTGTCTCTGAAGGTGGTAGCCATTAGGAGTGCAGGGAAGGCATTCACAGATGGCATGATCACATATGCCTCATTTTCTTAGGAAACCACACTAAAAACAATTCAACCTCACTTTACAAGCAACAAGATTAATTCTATGAGCTGAAACAGAACTGCATGAACTGTCTACAAAGGGAAAGTTTTAGTTCTCTCAGGTTCTGTTGGGATTGATTCTCTCTCAAGTCTGCAACAAGTTTTATCAAATTACTACATTATAGCATAAGAATAAGTCCTCCTTGGCTGACAGTGCCCTGTAAGCATCACACTAATATTAGTTATTGTTAGAAGCATCAGCTTTATGCAAAATAATTTGTGCACAGATCGGTGCAAGTTGAATGAAACAATTCTTAAGACTTCAACATGAAAATGTTTTCCTTCCAAATCCACTTCAAATCCATGTCCATTTGCACATGAAATGTGCTCCATCATCTGCAATTATTATCCCAGGTTCTGGTTTGATCAATGGAATATACTGAGAGTATGCAACATGCATCACTTGACATTATAAACAGTTCTGCCATTATAGTTCTGACATTTGAATCTTTTATATCCTTTCCAAAAAAAGAGAATGATGTATGAGATTGCTGGTGGCTTGAATTTTAAGTTCTTGTATTTATTCATCATTGACACATTAATATGTCATTGTATCAGTTTTCTCACACCCAGACCTTAAAAAGTCACTTTTCTTAATCTAAAGGTTTTGCATTTCAATCCTATGATGGTGATGTCCTTCAAAATTGGCTTTAAAATATTTAAAATAAAATGGCCCAATTTAAGCAATTTCGGCATATGGGAACAGCTGTGTTTTGGATTTTTGCTTTTAAACTAATGAAGTTAGACTTTGAAAAATGACTACTATCTATATACACAGACTTTTTTTTATAAAGGGGTTTTAAAGACAGTATTTCCACTTAAATCTGTCTCATTTTTCTGTGTAACTGTAATTATATGAAGTGAATTACCAATTCAGGAAGAGTGTTGTGTTGTATTAAAAAAAAAACTATGTACATAAGGAAATTCTTAGCCATTTTTTGTTAACCTAACTTTTAAAGAATAAGCTGACATGCTCATTTTCCACACTTTAATCTAAAATCATCTAGCAGAAACCTGTGTAATTAAGAAGCAAGTATCTTTCCTGTTTAATGTAAACACTCTGGCACATCATTTCCAGATATTTACCTACAGTAACTCGACATGTGCTTGGGATAAGATTCTATCTAGTTTTTTATAAGTTTATAAACATAAATTTCCTTTAACTACTTAAGCACCATTTGACACACAGCTGCTTGAGTTAAATGCATTATGGCCATAATTTTCTATTGGCTTCATTCTTCTAAATTTGTCAGCTGCTCATCAAGTGTATCAGTGAAATCAGGTGGCACATGGAAAAACTCTCAAGTGTGATTCCCCAAAGTCTTGTTCTAAACCAATGCGAAGCTGCACCTTGTGGTGGTGGAGGTGCTTTGTAGTCATGAAGATACATTGTAAGTTGACCTGACTATTGGAATGCTTATTGCTAGTTTAATAGACAGCAGAAAAGGAAAAAGCAACCCCAATGTCAGCTCACGTTATGTTGTACCCCTTAGCAAATACGTGAGTGTTTAAGGGCCAGTGCTGAGCCGCTGACCCTGAGGGCTGCCAGAGCCCACAGGAATGCTTCTGCTTCAAAGCCCCGCACGGGAGAGAAAAAACGTTATAGCACCTGTTCTAAAGAAGTGTCTTTGTCAAGAAGATTGATGCAGATGCCAGCTGTGAGTGTCTGGGCAAGCTGGGCTGCCTATATCATCATCACAGGGGGGTATGTTTTAATTAAGATAGATGTGTACTGAGAATGGTTAATGATTTTTGTCACCATATTCACCTTGGAAACAATCACAGGTTTCAAATTTGCTCCGTGCAGCTGGGTGAGCTTTGCCAATCAATGGGGTAATCAGTAGTTTCTCTTCTAATATAAGTTCTTTTACTGTTAAGAGATCCTTATGACTTTATGTTCTTTTTATTGCATCCAAACAGCTAAAGGTAATTAGTGTGACGGTCCCCTTTTTCAAACAATTCTTAATTGTCCTAAAATTATCTCCTTTTCTTTTCTGGTAGCTTAATGTGCTAGGAAAATAGGTAGGTACTTTTTCTTCTGAGATTCTGGGAATTCAAAGCCACAAGCAAACTGCCTTTTCTTGTAGATATGAAACGGCTTAAGCATTAACAGGCATGATTAAACCTTATGCCATAATTATGCATCCCTGACAAAGTGGGAGGATAGCTTGCTGGGGTGTGGAAATGATCTCGTAGCTGTATTTAATTTTTGAACTTGTGTAAGATTAGCTGTACTATACAGACTGTAACAGCTAAACATTCAACTAAATATTCAAATCTCAAGTTCCCTGTGTGCAAGGGCATATGTCCATTTACTTGATACTGGATCAAGATTTTCCATATGGAAAGATTTCTAGAAGTCTTGAATTATTATAGGAAATGCTGAAGATATCAGGGAGGGATTTTTAAACACCATTTTTAAAACTTCCACTAAATACAGAAGAATATTCTAAAAATAGGAAATGTATGAAACGTATGTAGCTTTACACTGTACTTTTTGACCTGCCCTTATTAGAAAGCTGAGGCAGAAAACAGCTTAAGTGTATGATTTTAACACGGCAAAATCTCGCTGACTTTAAGTTGTAAGAGCTCTGTATGAAATCACAAGCATAACGACCAGCTGGAACAGGCTCTTTTCTCCAGTCCCTGCCCAAACTGTTTGCATCACTTGCGTTTCTACATTAGTAACCAGGCTATGCTGAGCCCTTTCTTTAGTCTCCGGCGACCTAACTTCTTCTGAACTAAAGATCTGGAAAGGAGCCTCTGCTCAGCTGGTACACGTAACAGGCAGGGAACCTTCTCCTTCTACAGCCCGACAGGGACACAGCGGAAGACAAAGCTCTGGCTTTGAATGACTCCGAAGGTAGACGGATCGATTTGAAAAGTGACGCCTTGTGCTTAGGCCTCCATTGATTGTCGCCTTACAGCAGCCATGTGAGAGAAGGTTCAGCCATCAAAGGTAACTTAACTGCTAAAGACAGTTTTTATAAACGTTTTGCTGTATCACTACTTAATTTTTATTTCCACCTCCTCTGCAGTACAGAGAATTTAAGACAGCTTGCTACGCAGTTGTTACTGCACTTACAAACAACACTGCAATGAAATACTAGCTTTTGAGTTGCTAAAACATCACATACTACTGGCTCCAGTTTAAATGTCTAGTTGCTATTAGTAAGGCCTGAACTTCTAGTCTCATTTAAAGCCGCACTGTTTACAAAAAACACATATTAACACATATCCCGTGCAGAATACTGGAGAGACTGGGAGGGTGGATGGGAGGGAGTCACAGAACACCCAAAAAGACCACAGGGAAAAAGAAGCAGGGGAAGAAACCTAAGGAGGTAGAGGAGATCAGGCCCCATGAAAGGGACATCATGGTGTGACAACCTCTGGCCCTAAGGGACATGCTCTAGAGGAAAGTCCAAACGTCAAAGTATGGAATACAGGAAAAGGAGAAGAGACTAAGCCTATGAAGAGGCATGTTCATGCTGTGACTGCTCAGTGCCTCAGATAATACTTGACAACTCAGTTGCCTCTCCAAGTGCTCAACGAAACTTTAAACAGAAAGTATATAGTATTTCATCCGACACTCTCTCTGAGATTTGGCTTTCCTTGCTGCCCTAATGGAATTGCAAAACTTTTCCAACAATGCATTGTTGAAGGAGGAGCCCAAAAGAGGTCATACGCGCTACCCTGTCATATACCCATCTCCTGCACAAAGGCACAAACCAAAATTGCCTTCTGAGATTGTCTAGCATTCAGAAAGAATCAGATTAGCAGTGTTACAAATAAGGAATCTGAAATATCGATAATCTGCACCAGCAGTTTTTTCTACCTGAGCATAGTGCTGGGGCACTACTGCTATTTGCACCTGATCTCTCAAATATCAAGGGAATTAAGCATTCAAGATGTCTTCTGTTTCTACATAGAGAATGTTTAACAGCCCAGCAAAACAAATGTACCTTTCGTTGTTCCTCTCTAGATTACTCTCATTAGCTGCCAAAGTTAGTAAGGTACCAACAGGTGTGTTGGCATGCAGAATTTTGCATGCTGTGGAAAACTGTTTATTTAGTAAGAACGGTAATTTCTTCCTCACAGGTCACTAAACACTCTCTAAATGGCAACAATACTCAAGTACTGTTTTTCACAACTGAGTCTGAGCAACTGATCTAAAGAGAAAATGGTTGGCCTTCCATTCTCCTATGCCCTGAGCCATCTAGTCTTCTGGCTTTTTGATTATACATAGCAATTACAGATCTTTTAAACTCCACTTTTCTTGGAAAACTCAAAGCAATCACACTCAGAATAAAAAATTAATGTGGACTTATGGACCATTGGTAGTCCAGTATAAGTCAATGATCCTATTGACTGCAAACCGGAACAGAGTTTCTTTACGCTAACATGTAAAGAACATATCAAATTCCTGATTTATTCAGAGTCTTATTAACCTTTTATGCAGCACAGTATTTCTGTGGGCTACTGCAGAAGGGTGTAGGGAAGGAATGAAAAAAGAATTTTGAAAACACTTAAAAAAAAAAAAAAGAGTAATGTATTAGGGCCAAAATCATTTTCCTTTTAAAAACTAATGAAATATTCATGGAAAGGGCTGACACAGTTTTGAGTGTATCAAAAGAAACTAAACTCCCATCAGGCTTCAGGCACAGCTTTTCATTCTTAGCATCCATTCACACACTCCTTCCATCCCTGTCCCCAAAGCAATAAAAATGATGTGGGTTTTTTTTTTCACACTGGCAGCATACCTCTGGCACATAGCTTTAATGGTTCTGGACAATATGGGAAGAGTTTGCACATTTCCTCCTCTTTTTATTTAAATTACAAATATTTGACAAACTGCTTCTATCCTGGAGGATTTCAAATCCTCTCAGATTTAAAACACAGATCACTTTTAAAAAGCTGCTAACAGAGGAAAAAGTTGAACGTTTGCAATTAAAGAGGTTTCTATTGTTCTTTCATTGCTCCTTTATTATACTAAAGGTGTTTATATCAAAGGAGGATCTTTATTCCCTTGCCCTCATTTATTTTTTAATTAGGTAGGTCTTCCCTTTGATAATCCTGTTCACCAGCTCAGCCTCTAATGGCAGTGTCAGCTAGCAATCAACTTCTGGTGCAGATCATAATAATTTAGTCATCTTATAAGTAATGCAATGACTTCCAATAACATTCCATAAATAGTGAACATCAAACAGCCTGCAAAACACAAACTATAACTTAGGACCAGAAATACCTCCAAGCAGAACACTTTTTTAATTTTCCAAGAAAGTTTGGGCTCTTCCCTAGAACTTCAAAGTGCACAGGGAAAACAAATACAGAAAAAAATCCAAGCTTTTTAATTACCATTTTTTTCTAAGTATCTAAGCTGGTGAGATTCCCAAGCACCCCAGTTAGGAGCTGACTTTCCTTAGATAGTCAGTGGAAAGAGGAAGCCCTTGTAGTGGTAGGTCAGCACATCAGAACTACCATCTAAAGAAGCCGATATGAATAATCAAGCAAAATAAAGGTGTAGTGATGCTCCCCAAAAAAGAGAAGCTCCAAATCTGACGCATTCTGCCTCCCAGGGTTAGTACATGCCCCTGGAGAACACAATTATAAATCTTAACTTGGTACTTCCGAGTGGGTTTGATTGTTGCAGAAAGCACATTTGTCCCCACTCAGATACAGGATGTGTTCTGTTGTCACCTTCTCTGCCTCCTGTCCAGAAAAGTGTCAAATGCTGCCAGGTCTCTGAAGAGAAGCCGAATGTGCACACTAATCAGCAAGCAGCTATTCCCAAGACTAAAGGGAAGTGCCAACCGATGATCTTAAGGCAGCCCAAAGTGAGGGTGAACACGTAAGAAATGGCTGTCCTGCAGGTACAGAAGTTAGGGTGAAATGGTCCAACAAATAAATTGTATTGTTGTTTCAGATGGAAGAGAAATCCTCAAAGCAAAATCCTTCTAGCCCCCCAGAGTTTCTCCTGAAAGGGGTGATGGCAAAGTATGTTTGTGGCAAGACAGTCTGCTGCTGGCAGGAAGGAATATTTTATGTGACAAGCAAGCAAATCAGATATAGAGTATGATGGGTTGTTTGTCCATGTCTTTTTTCCTATTCCCGCTGTTTTGGTCTGCTTGTGGCTGAAGGTTTTGGGTTTTTTTCCTTCATATTCTTTTTGCTTTCTTCTACTTGTCCAAAGTACTACTGGAAGCTCAAGGGAGAGGGAGTCAGACCCCGAGAACAAGCAGGAGAGGACAGATAAAAATGGCTTTTCCACATCTGGGGAGTAGCTTTGTGCTGGAGAAAACCTTTTACTCACAGATGTGCTACTCCTGCTGCTTATTTTGATTTCTTTCATTTCTGCTTTGTATTCAAGGCACACTGAGAAGATGAACTTTCCTGTTTACTGGAGAGATATCATAAAGCATCTTTTCCTATATATTTAAAACAGAGACATCTGGAAATGAGAGCCACGGTGCAAGGAAGCCTTGTGACACTATTCCCATGACAAGGCTCTGCTTATCAGACTGAGAGAAGCATTTCACATGTTGTGGTAATTTGCAGTAAAAATTGCCACAGACGGTGTTAGTTAGTGTTTGTGGAGTTTATGAGATTAGTATTTGGCTACAGATCTATCTCCACATGTTTCTGTGATACCAGAAAGAGTGCAGAGATAGAGAAGCCTGAATAAACACAAATTTTTCTTAAAGGAGGTTTTGTTGAGAATCAATTTCACTATAAACTCTGCAGTAGTATGGTGACCAGATATATATTTATATAGAGCTATATAAATCCAGCTCTAATTTCCACTCTAAAAGTAATCCTAATCTGTATCTGTAAATGATTCCTGATCAGCTTTTTTTTCTCCGCATGCTGGTAATCTATGTATGGTAACACTTTTAAAGCGTATAAGCAAGAGATACAACCCCTTGACTAGCAGCTCCTTTGCTCCTTCCCAGCACCCATCTCCTTGTTGAGATGATCTTATCCTCACCTCACAGTATAGGTCTGTGTCTGCCTTACCATATATTCTCTAAATGCAGAGAAATGTCTAAGCAAATAAATGTGAACCTCATATATCAGAAGAGTAAGGCAGAAAATTAGTGCAAAGCGATACTTCCTTCTTCTTTCTAAATTATGTGGATATATTGTGCCAAAAGGCAGACCTAAACTTTCAGCTGAACCCAGCATGGTGATGTGCAATGGTCTAAATATTGGGTTCAGCGATGAGGAGCACAGCGTTCGGCTTGTCAAAGCAACCTGATGAGCACACATACCTGTGCAATAAGCACAGGTAGCTAGGGGTGTTGGAAGATGTGTGAAGGACCATGGTATAATAGCGTACACTTGGAATGTGTCCTCGAATGGGGCAGTTTTAAGCATAGGTGCCATTAGGAAGCACTGCCCTGGCTTGTGTAGCAGGTGTAGCTGGAGCTAGGGGTACTCTACTACAAATCCATGAGTCTCAGACACCAGATCAGAGACGTGGTGCCACAGGTGCCTCAGGATGCAACAGCTCTGCACAGCCCTGCGCGCAGAGCCCTGCGCTCTGCACTTGTGACTTTGACTATTTCTTTCCCAGATAAATTGGGAAAGGAATTGGTCTTAATCTTCCTGTTGTATGTTTTCATGTGGGGTGATCTAGTTCCTCCTTATTGTCCTGAGAAAATGGCCTCCAAGCATCCACATTGTCTGCATCTGTTGATGGTTCAAGAAAGTTTTTCAGGCTTTCCCTGTTCCTCTTGGCCCTGCTCCTATTTGTGCCTACCTCCACCCAAGCTACCCCCATCAATGCATCACAGTTTTTTATTTTCTACCCAGCACTTGGTTACCAAGTCTTTATTCATCCACTTTGATTTTTCTTCTGCAACCCAATCCTTCAGCCAACTTCACACAGACCCTATTTTAATTTTCAAGCCTCCTTCACATATAAAATCTCTTCCCACTTCCTTGAAGAGAGCCCACAGAAGAAGGGTGGGGGCAAGAACGAGAAAAGTCAGAAATTCAGAACTCCATGTACCAATGCAACTGTCCTTTGCGCCTCAGAAGCAATAAGCCACCCGAAGAAAATTGAAGCCTACCTGTCCAGATGGGTTTAACTCCTCGCTTTGTGATCCACAGTGGTCAGAAGGCAGAGGTTTGAGACAAGCAGGACATGTCTGTAAAGCTATGCCGCCCACTGACCCCATTTGTAGCCATGAATTCCTATGAGCTTTGTAAAGGAGGAGGATGCCTACCACACCTTATTTTGAGTAGGATATAAGTGAATTGTACAACACAGGCGTACATGCCGTGTAACTCTGATTTATCCTTGAGAATACAGCAGCTTGTTTGAGGGCTCTCAGGCGTGTACAGGGAAAGTCCATGCCCTGCGCAACCCTGCCGCCCTTGCTAATGCTACCGTCCCAGCTATTTGGAAGCCAGCTGAGATACTGCTGCCCCTGCTACATTCACATCTCCCCTTGCAGGACAGACCCAGCAATGCCTGACTTCCACAAAGCTTGCCTCAGACGTAAGAGAAGCAGAAGGTTGAAAGAGGATGGGAAATAATAGCTCAGGCATAGCTCTATTTCCTTTTTGTTCTCCACAGCTGTGAGTCTAGCTTAGAAAGGTGTGAATCTTCACAACTGCAGCCCAGAAAAACCGTTTCCTGTTTTCTCCCAGCAAGCACAAACTTCTTCTGTGCTCTTTAACCACATACAGCTTCTATAATCAGACACTGCCACAGCACTCGTGCCAAAATAAGCCATTCTGAAAATGGCCTTTCACTCTCTGCATACAGCAGTCCTCTCAGACAACTGCAAACGTTTAGAAGTTCTCTAATAAGGACATAGACATATCCTTTTAATGAAACTAGTCTTTTCTAGCTGAGGAACTGTTACAGTTTCATCTACTTTGAGCAACCAGGCATATGTTGTTGAATCATGCAGACCAAATATTTATTCTGACCACTTCAAAAATACCTTGTGGGCTCACTCTCGTTTGCCCAGCTTTTTGTTAAACAATTGCAAATGAGAAACATTCAAAAAATCACAGCTTGTTTATGCATAATTTGTACACTCACAGTAGAAAGGGCTGTGTATCTCAGCTAAATCATTTGCAATGAATAATTCCACCATTCGGTACAGATGCAGTGTTGGAAGTTACAGAACATTATGGAAATGTATCTTCCGTCCTCAGGAGATGGGGGAATTTTAATTCCTGGCACTGAAGGCAGGCTTGAATGAGAATATGATTAAACTTTTATAACTGCTTGATGTTTTCTTGGCTCAATCAATATTCTTTTCAATAAGCCCTTGGCCTGTTTCAGAAGCGCTGCCAATATTTGTTGTTGAGTAAATGTGGTTCTATTTTTCACTCCTGCTGATCTGATCAACAGAATGACATTGATCACAATGAGCCCTGTGTTCAAACATTTTAAAACAATTTAATCTGCTCATGCAAGACAGAGGTTAGGTAGCCGTGCTGATTACAGCACATCTTTTAGTGGCCAGTTGCAGATGAATTTGCTTTGATATCACCTCCATTATGTCCAACTGCACATTTGTGTAAGCTGGCAGGAATGGACGGGGTCATGCAAAGTGGTTCCTTCTTTTCTTTCAAAGGAAGACCCAAAGGGACACGACAGGTAGTCATGGGTTCCTCAGGAGGACTAGCATATTGGGGACAGACGCTGAGCCTTCCATCCTGCAGTGTGTGAAAGCGCTCAGGGGAACTGTCTGTGATTATTTAGATGTTCATACTGTCAAGCAGACGGATGCTCAACTAGAATTTAGGATGTGCCTACTGCCTATTCATCGATCTGCCAACAGCACGTGCATAACCTTGGGCAAATCACTTAGCTCTGTGCCTTGGGTTTTCTATCTATCAAGCAAGGTTAGTAATTCTTAATACGTTTTGTGAAACAGTTCGACATCTATGCAAGGGAGGTGTGACATGACTGTTGAGTTGCGGAATTCATGCACTCAGTTCTTTGCCAATCCAGGCAGGAGCTACTTCTACAAAATGCCAGAGAGAGTGAAGCATTTGGAGCAAAAGTCAATCCAGACAGTTTCAGTGGATGCTGAGAAATTGGGGAAAGAGGTGAATAGTGAAAGGGGCAAGAATTGCTCATTCCTTTTCAAGGAAATTCTCATTCTTTGCTTCAATGGTAGTACAATCCTACTAGGTCTGATTCCTGAGCTTTGTGCCCTGAGTCCTCAATGATAAAAAGTGACTTTTGGCCTCAATTCTCCATTTCCACATGTAATGGAAAAGAGGATTGACCATTTCAAGGTAATGGCTGTCCTAGTAATTGCTTGTCCCTCTATTCACAGACATGGTGGTCAAACTTGGGGCCTGCATTTATAAATGAGCTTATAGTCAGACATATTTCAGTGATCAGGTGGCTCCAGAAGTAACTAGGTGCTGCAAGCTGAGCCCCGCCAGCGGCCAAGCACCCGCACGCACCCCGGTGGGACAGGGAAGGCAACAGGAAGAGCAAATGCAAGAAACTCCTGAGTCAATATGGGGACAGTTGAGTAGGTCAATGAAAGAAGGGGTAAAAACCCTACAAAAACCAAGTGATGCAAAGGCAATGACTCACTACCTTCCACAAGCAGAAGTCTCCAAGCAATGGCCAATACGGAAGAAAAAAACCCTCACCTTCTTCTTCTACCCCAGCTTTTATTGCTAAGTGTGATGCCATATGGTATGGAATATCCCTTTGGTCAACGTGGGTCAGCTGTCCTGGTGCGTCCCCTCCCAACTTCTTGCACAGCCCCAGCCTACTCATAGTCACCAGCAGGTGAGAGGTAGCAGAGTGGGAAAAAAGAGAAAGCCTTGTGCCTGCAAGCACTGTGCAGCAATAGCCACATAATTAATATCTTACCAACTCTGTTTTAGCCACAAACCCAAAACACAGCACCACAGGGCAGCTATGAAGAAAGTTTGCTCCATCCCGGCCAGACCCAGTATACCAGCAAAGAAATAAGTCCCATTCTGGCAGAGGACTGATTAGACTGGAACTGATTAAATTACTCCCCCACAAAATTAAATATGCTCTTGAACAACTAAGGGCAGTAAAAAACCTTCAGAGAACGAGCAACCCAGCAAGGGCAGCCTTAGAGCCTGCTCCGATCCCTTTCCAGCAGGCCTACACACAGAAGTAGGCCTTCAGAAGTAGGGAGCTAAATAATGTTACTCAGCCCAGTACTGTGTTTGGCAGTTCAGCAAAGTATTTGGCTTGACAGGCAAGATTTTTGATGGCTTCCTGATGGCCAGCTGTGGTTGGGTTTTTGTCTCAGTTTATGTTTTATATAAGCAGAGTTGTGGAGTGGTTGGGTGTGCTTAATTATGATAAGGTTTGGAAACAGTTTTCTGTTTAACAAACACTCATGCAGGGACTGCCTTACATGAAGGAACGTATTTTTGGTTTTGGATAGAGTTGTGAGTAAGGAGGAGTAAAACACCACTTTCTGTCCTATCTCTAGGAGAACAGGGAAGGCAGGGAACCTCGCAGAGCCGATGGTACACAGCACCTGCTGCAGCACCTGCCCTGTGCTGACTAATTTACTGTGGTGTTTTCCCAGGATGCTCACGCTCCCTTTTCCACAGGCAGCCAGCTCTTCTGCATGCCTACAGCTACTCCCCCCTCCACACTTCTCAGCGGTTTTTCACAGCCTCTGAATCTCTAATTATATTCACCGAGTTGACACAAGCTGAGCTGTGCAAGGGTTTCTGGAAAAGAGCAGTTATTTTATGCTTTCATACTCCCTTGTACAAAGAGTGAGAGCAGCACACAATCCGGAAGAAATATACTGAAGAGAGATGAGTTTGTCATTTCAATAGTCAATGTGATGTTTTGGTTGTATCTGGAGATTAACATCTACAGAGAATAGATGTGTAAATCACTTTTTATATGGTTCTTCAGAGGTTGCTTTCAGAAAATGATTTACTACTCCAGATGCCTACGTACTCAAAGATATTGACTGACTGGAGAGAGTTCAGAGCAGAATAGTAAAAATATCACTTAGTGCGGATGTTTCGATTTATAAAAAAGTGATAAAAAGATTAAAGGAATAAAATACAGTTTGAGGCCAGGCTAACTGATGAGCTAGAGAGGACAAGGCGCTCTCCAAGTATGAATAAACACCACGAATGAAATAATTACATATGGCAGTGTACCACAGGATATGCAATGGCACATACAATTCAGTCCCACAAATTATTCTTCTATAAGCCAAACTAATCAAAGAGAAGTTGAGGTTAAATCTTCTGTCAAACATTTCAACATTTCTGCACAGACCTACTCGATGGAATTGCAGAAGATGTGGAGCTTGGACAGAACAGAGGATGGGCTTCAAGCACAATACAGGCACCAAAGTTTCCTTCTTGAAATGTCTGTGTTTCTGTATCATATTAATTAACAATATTCTCTTTCATAGCAAAAAAAACCCAAAGGCACAATATTAATTGTTTACTTAATCATAAGATTAAAAAGATGCTGGCTTTCTTCATACCTGTAGAAGACCATTACTAAATGTAGTTTGTCTTGACATTGCCGTTGCACCCCCACTCCCCGACATTAACGTCCAGCCTCGGAAGACACCACCCTCATGGCCTGCAGAGAAATACCTCCATGGGCTTGCGCAAGGGCCAGGGTGCCAAAAAGGCAGACGAAGGTGTCCTGAAGAGACAGCACATATAGCACAGACTGCACGTATACAATCACAATCTGCGCATGAGCATGGGACCCCTATAAAAGGAGCGCATGCCCTCTGGTGTGGGGGCTTTTTGTTTTCCTTCCCCTCTTCCTCGTGTGTCTCCTGGAACCTGCTTCAACAAAGCCTGCGACGTTTGGAAATCATAGATGGAGCTAACAGACCATCACTGGACTTGGAGTGGTGGTAGCTAGATTCCACCACCACCACCCCCACACTTGAACTCTCTCTCCCTCTCTCTCCCCCTCTCTCCCTCTCTCTCTTTTTCTTCCCTTCGCCCTTCCCCACTCTTCCAATTGCCCCTCTATATGGTTCTTCTCTCTGTGTTCATTGAAAATAAAGCTGAAAGGCTGTGCAACATTTGACTTAGTTTAGTGTCTTAATCTCGTCCCTGGGATCGTAACAAAACCTCCCCGACATTGGATCAGGACAGTACCATAGGAAATTTCCTGCTGGCATCAGTATGTCCTTTCCCAGGGGCAGAGCCTATCTAAGAATAAAGCTTCAGAAGAAGTCTGCCTGTGTACTGCCTGCGGGACCAAGGCATTTTCATCTCTCTGCTGCTACTGTCCAAGACCCATGGTTCCTCATGGCACGTGGCACAATCACACCTTCACAGCCCAGCCACCCCCACTCAAATGAGGCCTGCAAACCATGCCTCCCAGTACTCAGCTTATTCGTGACTGCAGAAATAGTTTAAATGATTTATTAAGTATCTTTATTTAAGTCGAACCTGAGACAAGGTATTACGCTAGGTACTGCATAAATGCAAGACAAATAGGTAGTCCCTGTTAATTTACAGTCTCAATAATTAAGCAGGCAATTAAGCAGCAGACACAAAAAGCAGTACAGAGGAGCACTAAGAAAAGATAGGCCACTCTCTGGTGACGCAAGGAAACAGCAGCTATCATAACATCAAGGTTTTAACATTATGGCTCTTCCTTGTTTCCTTTCTTTTGCTTGTTTACAGTTTCATGCACTACCTTGCTTTGCAGTCTGCATAAATGCATCCTCTGGGAAAATGCATTAGCTAGTTATCTGTTGACTTTGTGATTCCTAAGGTCATGGAGTTTGAAATTTCTGGTTACACCTTATCAAATATACCAGTTGCTACTGGCATAGGATGGTTTTCATGCACAACTGCTGAATGCCACTCCGATTTTCTCACAGGGGTGGTAGAAGAAAATCTTTGCAATTGAGTGCTCCTGTCGCTCTAGTGAAGTGTAGCATGAATTCAAAACAGCCACAAGGAACTACCGGATAGATTAGCTGAATGACTGATCTTTTATCAATAAGACTGAAATAACAGGAACATACCTTTATTTTCCTAGGTTAGTGATTACTGCAAATATAAACTAAGTCTGGGGCTATTTCTATTATTTCTAATATAAAATTACATATTAAGAAATTAGAAGACATTAAGGTTGTAAAGTGAGTGACTCCTAAGCTAGGGCATGTCAGAGGAAAGTAATTAATCTCATCCTATGCGTGCACTGCCTTTAATTATCCAAGTACTGCAAGGCAATTACAAAAGCCCACAATTAAGGCCATGATGACCCTAAACCCTACAGTGAAGAATCAGAGACTTCATGAAGCTTTTTTTCTACCAGCGACTTCATGATGCATTTTTTCCACAGAGACAGCAATTTGTTGAAAGAACTAAATAGTTATTTATCCAGTAGTTCCTTTTATGCTTCTTTAAGTGTGGGGCTTCAGGTCTTTTCTACTACACATCATCTAAAGCTTGCCCTGAACATATATAGACTTACTTGTCTACTAATAAACTTCATAGTAATATTCTGACCTATGCCAATATTTGACCATGTTGTAAGTATCACAGAATTTATTTTTCCAGTATTCAGGGGAGTAGAAGTAGTGGTATTATTCCTCTTTTACCCACAGGAAAGGAAGGATAGGGACTTGGTTTGAATTACTGAGTGCCCACCAATTTTGTCAACTCAGTCTGAGATACGTAGAATCTGATTTGTTCAGGGTATTTACACTTTTTTTTTTTCATCTTAGGAAGTTTATACAAGCTTTTATATATTCAAAACATAGCTTCCATCAAAGTGAATACCAAGAGAAAGTGCTCAGAGCTTCTGCAAATCCACTCCTAGGTGGGTACAAGAAAATAAAGAATATGCAGTTGGGTGATCATCAATGAGATTCTGGTTTTTAGATTATTTGTCCCGCATTCATATCAGTGGGAGGAGAGTGACAAATGCAGAGGTGGGACCTAGTTCGTCAGCTCTGAATTGCCACACTTGTCCTTTCTCTTCCTGCTAACCAAAATCAACACTTCACTACTCTTGTACCTGGCTTGCTCACCAAACACACGATTTAACCGCTGAGCACAGGGGTTCGTGCAGTGCTGGCAGAAAAGTCATACCTTGAAAAAGGGCAAGGCCTTCATGCAGAACCAGAAAAGAGGTAAGGCCTGCCAGAAACAGGGTGAGGCCTTAATGCGGAGTTTGTCAGCTGTAGAAACTTCACAACCACATAATAGTAAGAATGCTTAAAAATGGATGAAACAATGTATTTTTCTTTAGTTCTGCCACTTAAGAAATAAGATTTATTACAACCAAACTTGTAACCAGTAAGTAGATAAATACAAATCAGCTTTGGACAAGAAGCCATTATGAAAAATGCATCTATGTCTTTACGTTGGCAAAATGACAAATGTGGGGTTTTTTATGGGAGGTTCCAGGGAACTTGATGTGCTGATAGCATTTTTATTTTTAAATCTTTATTTATACACCAGGAATGGTTGCTTGAAGAATACTGGAGAGGAACGGGACAATATCCAAAATATCAGTGCCGGTCAGTGGGCAATAAGGCTTTTGGCGGTGCCGCTTCCAGCCCTCCTCCTCAGTGGCCTCAGGCCTGCCACCCTACGGGACCAGCTGGTGAATGACTGGAAAGGGCGTGACTCACGGCGGCCATTTAGCGTCAAATTCTCCAGTCCTTATCCCTCTGACCGTTCCTGCGGAACCCCACAGGAAGGTTATATTCTGCACAGCTTTGCCTGGAGCTCCCCGGCCTGCACGCCTGCCCGGCAGGGGGCGGCACAGCCTGCGGCCCCAAGGAGCTCGCCTCTATTTTACGTGAAGTGGCACATCCTGTTGTGGTTTTGGTTTGTTTTTTTTTTTTAAATATTGGCTTTTTGCCGACGCCAGGGCAGCACCCTGCGGGACAAGCGGAGCTTCCCCGGTCCCGGCACCCGCGGCTGCCTTCACAGCGGCTACCGGCGGGGCCCCTGGGCCGCCACGTTCACTCCAGCAGCGTTCCCGCGGAAGGAACTCACCTCAGAGCGCCCAGGCCGACGTGGCCCACGGCCGCCGAAGGCGCGAAGCGGCTCCCGCAGCCGGCGGCCGCCACCGGCCCCTACAAGCACGGATCTCGGCGGGCTGCGCCGGCAGCTGGCCCCGCAGCCAATAGGAGCTCACGGTGGGCTACTGTTGCTAGGTAGAATAGCTACTTCGCGCCGCGGCAAACCCCCGACCCGCTGCGAGCCCAGTACCCAATGGGAGAACTTTGAGGCGGGTTGACCGTGAGGAGGGGGTGGGTGCTCGGCAGCTCTAGCAGCCAATCAGGATGAGAAAAGGGCCCTACTGCGTACTCGGATGGGCTGCGGCGCACGAACTGACGTGAGCAAGACCCAATCAGAGATGGGAGGCGGGGCGAAGGCAGCGGGGTGGGACGTGGCGCGCAGTTTGAATTGGAGTGGGGCGGGGCAGAAGTGTCTAGCGGCGGCGGCCGCGGACGGGGCGTGTATGTATCTGTGCAGGGCCCACGCCGTCGCCCGGCGCTGCGGAGGGGAACGGCCCTGGTGCCATGGCCTCGGACCTGGACCTGGATCTGGACCTGGACGAGCGGCTGCGGCAGAGCAATGCCCGCTTCGTGGCCTCCATCAACCGCATCTTGGAGCAGGTGAGGGCCGCGGTCGCGCGCCGCCCCTGCCGTTGGGCAGGGGCCATTGGCAGGGCCTCTCGTCGCCGCCCTGAGGCGGGGGCGGCGGGGAAGCTCTGTCACCGGGGCGGCCGTGCCCCGCGGGGCTTCCAGGCTGCCGCCGCCCTGCTTCGCTCCTGCCTGCCTCAGGAACGCAATCCGCTTACGGTTTGTTTTGCCGAGATGGCGTGTGGCGTGGCCGGGCCCGGCCGCCCATGTGCGTCCCTCTGACAGGCTCTGGGAGGCCGCTGGGCAGCGCGGCCCTCTGCCCACCTCGCCTTAGGGTGTGGCAGCGGTCGCCGCTTCCCTCCTTCCTCACCGCCTCCGAGTCCTGGTGTGTCAGTACTGACAGGTTCGATTTTCTTTCTGTGCACTAATTTGCAGTAACTGACATTGAATTCTCTTTATCGGTTAATTACTTGTGGTGTCACAAGCTCCTATTTTTCCTGGCTACCAAAAGCAGCTGTCACCTAGGGCCTTATGCAGCTTTGCAGTTTGTGCTGAGCCATGCGCTCCTGTGCCTTGGCGTAAGTTAGTAAACCTCAAATATGTCCATAAAACTTAGATCCGGGCCTGCCAGTATTAAATAAGTGACTTAAATAGAAATCCGAGTTGTCTTTATAGTGCCCTTAACCCAGATTAGCTAGCATTAGATGAGCTATTTTCAATGAAACTGCAGAAAGAAACAGGAGGCTCCCTCTACGAATCCTCCCTACTTTAGAGCCATTTTGGGTTAAAGATGTGACAACCATATGTCTCTGCCTAGCATTGTGTGTATTTATTCAGGAATGTCAGCTTTGCTCTTTAGGGAAATGTTTTGCGCTAATGTCTAGGTACTGGCTTAAGGTAGGTCTGGTTCTAGATCATTTTTCTCATCTAGCATTAGATTAGATATTTTTCTATGTCATGAGCTGTAGGTCTATGCTAAGTGGCTACTTCAAGTTACTACAGAGGAAGATTAGAAGAAACTGTAATAGAGTAGCTTAATGACTTTTGAAAACTCTGAAGCCCCATTTTGTCAGTGACTGACTCATGCCTTGAAATTAAATGACTTACATACATGCTTAAAATATATGTTTCCTCTAGGAATTAATATTTCCAGATTGCTGACTTCTAACTTCAGCCAATAAAACAACATACTGACAGTTTCATGTTTGGGTCAAAAGAAAATTGTATAAAAACAATACTTAAAATGCATGTTAAAGACATTGTTTTAACCATTTATTCTAATCTTTAATGGTCCTTTTTTATTTAGTATAATCATCCTTTTGAAGATGATTTACTTATTTCCATGGAAACTCTCACTTACGATACGCCTGACGGTAAGAACTTCTTAAAGCTTCAGTATTTACACTTAGTGAAGCATACAACTGTTGGCAGTTATATAACATTTAATTGCAACAGATAGTGAATTTTGTCCATTTAGGTATGTCATTTCATATGTGAATTTTGATACACATGTATAATACTGAGAGAGTTTGTTTATATGCAACACTTAGTCCACTGCGTGCTCTGTTTTAGACAACAGAAGAAAGTTATTAGCAAAGTTCAGGGTAACAATGGTAAATATTTGGATATCTTGTAAGAAGAAGAACCAAAGTGGAGAAGACTGAGGGGAAACAAAGGAATGGAGGTATTAGCAAGAAGTTGATATGCATGAATAGGTGTTAAAATTTCGTTTCCGCGTGGTATTCTGAAGGCTGCTTTGATAAATTTTTGTTTTGTCAAACATCAGGGTGGACTAGGTAGATAGTCTCTTAACTTTTCACTGAATGTTCATGTGGTTAGCGTAAATCTATACCACGTTATGCCATGTCGCATTTTTCCAGTGTTTCATTGTAACTGTCAATGCATTATAGAGTTGATAATGCTTATGGAGAGCTTATTGTGGAAAAAACCCTGTTGTTCCAAAATACAGTGCTCTAGGGTGTTAGTGGGACTAGTGACTTAGTACCTTGGTGGCTTTACTGGGAAATGAAATGTTCTGCCAGTTTTTATCATCACTAAAGTGAGGATTATGATATGTAAATTGCCATATCAATTCTCATAAGGAAGAACTTACTGGACATAGACATGAAGTACTACCACAGTGTCCAGCCCAATATAATTGTTGCACCAAATATGTTTTACTTTTTAAAGGCTTTTACAGGCTGGGAAGTTTGCATTTTATAGCATTTTGTATATATTGCCCATTGAGAGAGGGAAGAAACATGCATACAGCACTGTAATACACAGTCAAGTTTGTAAAGGCTTGGTTATGCTTTTGGTTTGGTAACCTCTATTCAATATGGAATGAATACGGATCTCAGTCCTGTAAAGCCTTAATTATGCCTTTAAGTAACCTCAGATACCATGTAGTCCAAATGCATTAAATTAAATTTAAAAAGTAAAATATTTTTCTTTTGTTCCATTCTTCGTAGCATCTGGGGCTGTAATGCTTTTTGAATTTTTAGGTCAGTGTTGTTAGATTCAGCATGTGGTGTTTTTTGGGGTTTTTTTGCCTGACTTCTCGATGAACTTGCAATTACAATTTTCTCTTGGTTTGTTTTCCTATAAGTTTTTGTTTCAGCAATTGTATTGAAGGCTGTTCAGATTTGATAATGTTTTGTTACTATATAATATGTTCTTCCTAGATGTTTATGTTTGTTAAAATGATACCCAGTATAGATAGTGTTATAAGAAAAGCTATGTTTATATTGTTATCTCTAGGACCAAAACAATGGGGGGAAGTGTCAACCAAGAAGCTTAAAAAATGGAAGAAGGAAGTACTTGAGGTATTTAATAATATAGTCCTACTATGCAGTCAAAATATTAGCAATATTTCTTTTTTTTTTTATGTATAATATGAAAAAATGGACTGGTGGAGTTTACAGTCCTGAGGGATGTGGGTCAGACAAAGAGTAAAGTCAGGATCCTGAATTTTAGGAAAGCAAAATTCCACCTCTTCAAGGAGTTAGTCAAAAGAACCCCCTGGGAAACTGCCCTCAGGGACAAGGGAGCAGAACAGAGCTGGTTATCTTTAAGGACATTTCCCATAGAGTGCAAGAGCTCTCAATCCCCAGGTGTAAGAAATCAGGAAAAGAGGGCAAGAGACCAGCATGGCTGAGTAGAGACCTGCTGGTCAAACTAAAGAGCAAGAAAGAGATGCACAGGCAGTGGAAGCAGGGACAGGTGTCCTGGGAAGAGTATAGGGATGCTGCCCAGTTGTGTAGAGATTGGGTCAGGAAGGCCAAGGCGCAGCTGGAGCTGAACTTGGCAAGGGCTGCAAAGAATAATAAGGGCTTTACAGGTATATCAGCCAGAAAAGAAAGGTCAAAGAAAGCATACCCCCCTGGTGAAAAAGACTGGCAAACTGGTAACAACAGACGAGGAGAAGGCTGAGGTTCTCAACAATTTCTTTGCCTCAGTCTTCACTGGCAATCTCTCTCCCCACACCTCTCGAGTGGATGGACTGCAAGGCAGGGAGTGGGAGAGCAGAGTCCCTCCCGCTGTAAGAGAAGATCAGGTTCATGACCACCTGAGGAACCTGAACCCTAAATCTATGGGACCTGACAAGATGCATACGGGAGTCCTGAGGGAATTAGCTGATGTAGTTGCCAAGCCACTCTTCATGAGTGGCAGTCAGGTGAAGTCCCTGGTGACTGGAAAAAGGGAAACGTTGCACCCATTTTTTGAAAAAGGTAGAAAGGAGGACCCTGGGAACTACTGACCTGTCAGCCTCACCTCTGTACCTGGGAAGATCATGGAACAGATCCTCCTAGAAGCTATGCTAAGGCATGTGAAGGACCGGGAGGTGATTTGAGACAGCCAGCGTGGCTTCACAAAGGGCAAGTCCTGCCTGACCAGCCTAGTGGCCTTCTATGGTGGAGTGGCTACATCAGTGGACAAGGGAAGAACTATGGATGTCATCTATCTGGACCTCTCTAAGGCCTTTGACACAGTCCCCCACAGCATCCTTCTCTCTAAACTGGAGAGATGTAGATTTGATGGGTGGACCGTTTGGTGGATGAGGAATTGATTGGATGGTCACATCCAGAGGGTAGTGGTCAACGGCTCAATGTCCAGATGAATATCAGTGACAAGTGGTGTCCCTCAGGGGTCCATACTGGGACGAGTACTGTTCAATATCTTCATCAATGACATAGACAGCGGGATTGAGTGCACCCTCAGCAAGTTTGCAGATGACGCCAAGCTGAGTTGTGTGATTGACACGCCTGAGGGACAGGATGCCATCCAGAGGGACCTGGACAGGCTTGAGAAGTGGGCCCATGTGAACCTCATGAAGTTCAACAAGGCCAAGTGCAGGGTCCTGCATGCTGGTCAGGGCAACTCCTGCTATCAATACAGGCTTGGGGGATGAAGAGATTGAGAGTAGCCCTGAGGAGAAGGACTTGAGGGTGTTGGTTGATGAGAAGCTCAACGTGACCGGGCAATGTGCTCGTAGCCCAGAAGGCCAACTGTATCCTGGGCTGCATCAAAAGAAGCATGGCCAGCAGGTCAAGGGAGGTGATTCTGCTCTGGTGAGATCTCACCTGGAGTACTACATCCAGCTCTGGAGCCCTCAGCGCAGGAAAGACATGGACCTGTTGGAGTGAGTCCAGAGGAGACCCATGAAAATGATCAGAGGGCTGGAGTACCTCTGCTATGAGGACAGGCTGAGAGTTGGGATTGTTCAGCCTGGAGAAGAGAAGGCTCCAGGGAGACTTTGTAGTGGCCTTCCAGTACTTGAAAGGGGACCTACAGGAAAGATGGGGACAAACATTTTAGGAGGGCCTGTTGTGATAGGACAAGGGGTAATGTTTTCAAAACTAAAAGAGGGAAGATTTACACTAGATATAAGGAAGAAATTCTTTACTTAGAGGGTAATATGACACTGGAACAGGTTGCCCTGGGAGGTGGTAGATGCGCCATCCCTGGAAACATTCAAGGTCAGGCTGGACAGGGCTCTGTCTTGTTGACAACATCAATATCTAGTTGAAGATGTCCCTGGTCATTGCAAGGGGGTTGGACTAGATGACCTTTAAAGATCCCTTCCAACTCAAACTATTCTATGATGCTATATATAGGAATGCATTCTAATCTTGCTGTGCCATATATTTGCAAGAGGTATTAATCGATTAAGTCAACAACTGCTTTAAAATAGGGGTTTAGGATAGATTGGTTAAGACCGTTAGGTGAGATAGACTAAAACAGATGACCATTTACCAGTGATTAGCACCACTGGTAAACCTGGAAAAATATCTTTTCTTTTTTTTTTTTTTTTGAATGCTGTCTGATGGGGACACAGACTTTTGGACCTCTTCAGAATATTGTCATTGACGTTAACATGGCATTGAATCAATTTGTCTTGGTTCAGGTAATCAGCTTTTCAATTCTGAAGGGCTTACTGGTTTCATCTTTAGATTCTTTCTGTAAAGTAATGCTAGAATAATTAAAGTATCTTTGCGGTCTGAGCTCTCACTGTCTGTGTCAGGGTAAAGCCATTACTGTTGTGGCTATATGATCTGTATTTTTCATTCTGAGTATTTACATTAAACAAGCGGTCGCTTCTTTTTCTACTTCCTAAACTCTCCCATAAGAACTCCATGGTGAATTTCATCAAAACCTCAGTGTTTCTCATGTAACTGTCAAAAGTCACCTTGCTGCTACATTCCTAATGTCTGTCTAAAAAGCGAAGCTGTGGTATTGTGCCTTGGTAGTTAACACAGAAGCTGTTCTGAACCCCACAGAGCGAGGGGACGAGTGAAATTCAGTCTTGGGGAACAAGAGTGGAATTAATGGAGACTGAAAAGGAGCTGTATTTCCCTTTCCTTTTCCATTCCTGGTAACACCTTGCGCATCATCTACTAAGCATTGCTGCACAATTTTACAGACTAAATCCATTAAGGACTGTAAGAGGAGTTCTCTGTCTTAGCGTCTTATGTGGGCTAAGCTAACTCTAGCTTATGTTCCTGTAGTGATTTTAACAGCAACAGTATGGCAAGACATGAATGATCAGGTAAGTTTTACCATGTGTTTGTGGCTTTTCTGGTCAGGCCATGGGAAACCTGAAGGAAACAATGATTATTTAGGAAGTGTCTAGTTGTGAGATACACCAAAGTAAATAAAGGCATTGGTTAAAATAACTTTACTATTCTAAGATTCTTCTGACATGGCTTTTTTTTTCTTTTTCTAATTGCAGCATAATAGAGGAAGTGAAAGGAATGCAGGTAAAGTGTTTTAAAAAAAAAAAAAAAAAAATGCTATAAATTAACTTATCCAAAGAGTCTTAGCTTAGTAGAAGACACCCTGGTTTTATGCCAAACTCTTCAGGATACTCATTCTTTTTTGTGGGGGGAACCACTCAAAAAACCAACAGTACTTATGTTCATAAGGATTCCGAAATGTAGTTGAAAATGTTTAAGATGAGTAAATACATTATAATTGGTGTTGCTATCATTATAAGTTGATTAAAATAATCTCGCCTTATCAATTAAACAGTACGCTTTTTGTTGTATTTGTCAGTTTTGTCAGGTGTTCACTGAATCTGAAAATTCCAACCCTAACTTACGTTGGTGTACAAGTGGAGAAATTAGGAAGTCACTAGCTTTTTAAAATTAACTAGATAAGTAGGCATATTATAAAATCTGTGTTAAAAGAATCTCATGAAGCCACATGATGAGCTATCAAAAATTTAGCAGATTATTCTGTGTACTGAATGAATCAGGCTGCCTGCAGGAAAAAGTAGTGTATAGTTATTTCATTAGAGATCAAGTGTCGTGGTGGAAGTCAAATCAAGACTGCACATCAAAGTGTAATTCTGATACTACTTAGGGAGATGTATGACATCCAAAGATTTTCTCATTCTTCTGAAAAGGAGCTGTATGTTCCAATAAAATACATGTTTTTCCTGGGATACATGGTGGGGGGAAATTATGATGTACAGTACAGCACAGGTGTATTAGGCTTGTTTTCTGAAGACTTTGAGGTGGGTTTTTTTGGTGTTGCTTATTTTATAACATTCATCCGAGAAAATTTTGTGCTGAACATCTGAGGACAAAAGACAACCTAGTGTCTCTCTCCCTCTACAATCTTACCAAAAAATTTGTTACAGGATTCAGGTACAGATTTTGAATCAGCCTATGAAATTAAAAGGTTGAGCTGGGAAATACGAGTCTGATACAAAAAGATTCAGATGGTCCAGACCTTTGCCTCTAATTTTTAGAAAATATGTGCTGATGGGTCTGAATAGTACAAAAAATGACTGGCTACAATCTGCAGTAAAACTCAGAAAGAAAGAGCATCTAGCAGTTAGGTTTTCAAAAGATACAGTATTTGAAGTCTTTTAGAAGAAATTTTTTATTAATCTTTGTGTTTTGACCTAAGGTCTGAACAACTTAGAAGTTCTTATTGAAGGAATTCACTTGGCGTTTCTTTAATACTACAAAGGCTTGACCTAATTAATTTTAAATTTGGTGTAGTGCATTATAGACAAGGTAGAAAAGCAGAAAAATTGATACGTTACATGTTTTTTACAAATTTTAATATAACTTGAGCAAAGTCTTTATTATTTAATTATGTTTTAAGTTATCCTAGGGAAGAAATATTTAACTAAATATTGAAGGTGGGGGAATAGCACTAGTGTTGACAGCTTTTGTTATAAGGGAAAAACTGCTTTTACAGATTTGTATTTATACATGTATATTTATATATGTTATAAAAGATAGAATCTCGTGGATTTTGTTCAATTTAAGCAAATCATATCTTGCACTGACTTTTTTATTTGAAATACAAAAGTACATGGAGTTGGCATTTGAACTGGCTGGTTGTGGTTGATGTTACCATTTTTAAAAAAAAAAAAAAAA